>HG983340.1:0-82628 GCA_900006255.1 Xeromyces bisporus
AGTAATAAACCCTCCTTCGGGAATGTCTACCCGCGTACGGAGTAACGCGTTTGCTATTCTGCCTACCCTAGATCCACTTCTTTCAATTACGACGGATCATCTTTGGGTGTGGCGTTAGGGTTAGGGTTAGTTAGGTTACGTTAGGATTAGGGTGGGTAGGGTTAGGTTTTTCGGTAGGGATTCCGGGATATTCTTCGACGCTGGAGGTTAGGGTTAGCTATCGTCTTCACGCTACTAGTTCTACCAACCCATGCCTTACATGTTCCTGCCACGAAGTGACGAGCTGGTAGGTAGGTACCTGTATGTCTGTGCCATCTGGCATTGGAGCTATCAAGGGAGTGTGTATTTAGGCGTTGGGTAAGGATCAGTGGCTGGCTTGGGTGCTTGCATGTGCACCTTGGTCCTTGTATACGATATGTACGAATCAGAGCAGCATCAATGACTCACGGTTGCTGCCTGGTAACGACGATATCAGTCTCTGTTTTTTTTTTTTATTCACTGGTTTTTGGCTCAGTAGGCAGCAGTCAACATAATTTATTTCTTTCCAGCTCCTCCTCTCTTCTCTTCATCATCTCTCCATCTCTTAGTACT
The DNA here is from genome assembly GCA_900006255.1 of Xeromyces bisporus. NCBI lineage: Eukaryota > Fungi > Ascomycota > Eurotiomycetes > Eurotiales > Aspergillaceae > Xeromyces > Xeromyces bisporus. The sequence goes on from HG983340.1 coordinate 592, forward strand.
TACTGCATCCATCTCTTGCTACATCCCCCACTCTCGTTTGATTCAGCTCTGTCAACATGTCTAGTCCTTCAACTCCAAAGAGACAATCTGGTAGGTTGTCCCCTTCTGAATTTGCTCATATTTCCTCTTTACTAAGACCCTGCAACAGACAACGACCCCTACGGGTCTGTATCATCTCCCTCCAAAAGGAGCATCGGTGGAAGTGCTCGCCATTCTTCGTGGCGCCAATGTCGTGACTTCAAAGAATTTGCCAAACCGCACAGCTGGGACCCTAGCTTTGTGGACCAGACGCAATCAGACTTTCGGGAGAGCAATGATGATTTCGAAAGGTGGATTATTAAGTTCTCCGCAAAAACGCTTGGAATCATCAAGATGATGATCAACGAGGAAGCTTCATCATCTATTGCTTGGCCCAGCTGGCCAGCAAAGACATCAGGTGACGAGCACAAAATTGTAACAACCTGCGAGCAGCTTCTAGACATCTCAGGCGATGTTTCGTGGGAATTTTCCCATGTTTACAAAGCTAGCCTGAGGCGCTTGCTACCTTCTTCACAAGGAGAGAAGACTGAAGGGGTTCAAACAGAGCCTCTATCTCAAACAGAAAGAGAGGTCGCCCTGGCATTTCACGTGCCAGAGAAGGGTGAGCAAAGTCGCTATACGGTGAGATCGCAGCTAGGTCTCAAGAGTACAATTTCCACTCCTACCATGCGCCGTATGCGCCCATTGTCGGCCCCAGTGGCATTGGGAAGAGTTTTTGCATCCAGCAGTTAGCCGCGCAGGACTTGTGCTACGTCGGGTATCTATGTTTGGCCCCCGCAGCTTCCAGCGCCTATCCCCGCCGTTCAACGGTCGCCAATATTCTGCAGGGTTTTATGCGTGATAGGCAAGTTACGACGATTTTCTTCGAATGCTATATCGCATCTGTTCGGGTACACGCCGAACTTTGTCGGGAACTGGGCATCAAACCTTCGGGCTTCTACGACTTGCAGGTCAAGGTCGACTTTGAGGAATGGCAAATTCGTTTCAAAGACCATTTCGTACATTTTTTCAACACCGCAAAGGCAGATGAGCAACTAATGCAGCGCCCGCCGAAATCCGTGCACGGGAAACATGATGGTGAGAGTTTCGAGCGCCGAAAACTTCTAAAACCACATATAGTGAAACATACGGATTCGGCGCGGGATTTCCTCGCCAAAACTAAAGAGGAACTTGAACAGCGTCCGGCGACCAAATGTTATGTTGGCAAGCCTAATGGAGTGACTCGTCGGGATGAGCCAGAACTAGGTGTTGTGATATGCGTCGACGAAGCCCGATACTTATTCCAACCGGGCACGGCGGAACGTGGAGGGGGAGAATCGGCTTTCCTCGCTTTGAGACGAGCACTTCGACACCAATCAGCCGACATGAGCAAGCGGTTCTTCGGTATCGTAATGGATACCTCGTCGCGAATCTCGGAATTTTCCCCACCACAGGAACGGGATCCATCTCTCAGGACGGCACCTTTGGCGAGAAAACTGTTTTCGCCAATCTATCAAATCCATACAATGGATTTACACGCTGACGAGAGCAAGACAAACCTGTATGACAACATTGACGCTGCAAGTATTTTCAGGTTGGGACGCCCCCTTTGGGGGTCGTTATTGGAGACGCAAGGTGTGACGGCTATCTTCAATGTTGCGAAAGCCAAAGCCATCGGTGGCACGAACACCAGTGTGACGGACGAAATTGATGGCATTGCACTGCTTTCATACCGAATCAACTTCTACGTGATCTCCAACAACCTCGCAGAACAACTAACCGCCGGTTACATGCGGTATATAGTTGACATAAGCGAGGACCGGAACCTTGTACAAACTTTGCAGCCTTCGGAGCCCATCCTGGCAACCGCCTCGGCTGAAATAACCAGGACTGACCGGCGAAACCGCCTCTGTATGATGCGCGCTCTGTATGCCTTTACGACCAAGGGCCTAGTCAATCCAGGCGACACGGGTGAAATGACAGCAGCCATAGTTCTTCTCTTTGCCTTTGACCAACTCCACAGGGCGACGCCCGATCCTAATTCGTTGGCGTGTGCATATTCTCTTCGTGACTTCATTGGAAAATTGTTCCCGAGAGGCATCGTTCATGAAATTGAGAATCTCGTGCAACACTCGATGCCAATGAAGGAACTGTGGGAGAAGGGTAAGGTCTACTTCACTCACTTTGCGCGAACAAGGAGTAAGTTGGATCCCACAAAGTTGCGAGAGTCGTACTCCCGCGGTGCAGCGTTGTTTCCGCGTTTCAATGCTCCAGGATGCGACATAATCATTCCCGTGGCGCTCCCGCACGACAAGTGGTCCTTCGTGATGGTCCAGGCGAAAAATCGCAAAGCCGACAGCCTGACGAAAGGGAAGACTACCCGGAACGAAGCTCTGTGGGCTTGCAGATCAGCTGCAAATGATCTGCCGGATTCGAGCGGGTACCTGGCGTTGTTTATGTGTCTTCGAGGACGAGATAATCAAGATGTGCAAGAAGAGCAAGGGACAGCGACCGTTGTGTATTCCCAAATTCCCGGCAAGCCTTAGAATAAGACGAGGCAGTCAGGCAATAACCCGGTATTTCACTCGGGAAATCATGTCGTGGTGGCGACCGCCGGCTTGGATCCAGACTTGTTTCCGGGAATGAAGTTCCGCAATAGGGAGACCGACGAAGAAAGTCATTGTACTAAAGAAATCGTGGGGTATTTGCGGAATTTGCTAAACTGGGATTCAGAACTGGTTAGTCAAAAGCGCACCGACTATCACCGGGGTCTAGTTCCTCTGAGCTAGCCAATTTGTGAGCCCCGTCTCAATGTCCTCTCCATTCGTCGCTTGCTCTCTCTCCGTCGTCCTGATGGCCAGCACCTGTTCTCTTGCCTTTTTCTTCTCCTTTCAGTCGTTCGCGCTGTTGCCCTGGCGTATTTGATATGTGGCTACTGGCGACCGAGGCTTGCTCTGCGACTACGTGTATGGTTTTGTGCTGCTTGAGCTTACCGCTGTCCTGGCTGACGCCTGTTCCTTTTTTCTCTTTGTCTCCTGCAACCTCTTCATCCCTGACATCAACCCCCGGCGTTGCCCTAACGGCTTCCCACTGCATCTTTCCAATGCCACTGAATTAAAATGGCTTAGCGGCTCGAAAATGTCATCAATGATATGCTTGAACTCTATTTACTATCAGAATATCACAATCTGACAATAGTTCTTGCGTTATGTTGCTTTGTCGTTCGCCTTTTCTCTGACCAGTGACGGGTGGAGGAAAGCTCTTGGCTGTGCCTATGAAGACAGTGATGCTTTGTTCTCTTTGTGCGTGCCCTAGGTTCCAAGTCCATCCGTAGTAACGTCTCGATCGACACGTCAAGTTGCTTTGATCTGCTTCGATAGTTTCAGGTTTTTGAAGGAAGAGAAATTCCTAACAAAGAACGGCGCTGATCGTGGCCCGTGACCTCACCCGCGAAATTCAACCAGTCAAATTCTCGGCTTCATCCTGTACAACTTACAAGTATACCATTTATGAAAAAGATGAAATAATAATACTCTAATAAGTCTTTCTTTTCCTTAAGAATCCGACTTCCCAACTCCTATGGGATTCGAGTCAGCAGTCAACGGCAGACGCAATGTCTCAGGGAGCAACTGGCGATCGCCCGTCCGCACCATGGAGAGCTCTCTCTTCCACGATCATGTTTGAAGTCGGCGCGTTGTCTCGCGCGTTTCTCCTTGCACTATGTAAGGTTGAGGTCAATGGCTTGGAATCGTTTCTGGAGCTTCTTGAGTCTAGACGGGATCCGTCAGCGAGGACAAAGGGTTTGCTTACAGGTTAGTGAAGGAGGCGCATGGTTCTTAAGAAAGAAACGGGCTAACATTGATCAATGTATATAGTTTCGAATCATACCAGCGTGTACGTACGTACTACAGGCCCATGACGATGAATTGAAAGCGCTCCTGCGAAAGAGACTGACGGTGGTTGTTGCGACCTTGCAGCGTGGATGATCCTGTAATGTGGGGAGCTCTCCCTCTACAGTGGCACCTAGGACTCCCGCCTGGAGACAGACGATGGTCGTTTGGAAGCCATGACATTTGCTTCAAGACAAGGTATGCAATGCGACTGACGGGCTTGATCACTTCTGCCGTTGCGTATTACATGGACTTCCTTTAACTGGATGACTTTGGTAGACCGGGATCCCTATTCTTCACAATGGGCCAAGTTTTGCCAACGCACCGACTCGCCCATTCTCGGCACGGAGGCCTGGCACAGCCCGCCATGACCCAAGCAATCCGACTACTATCCAAGGGACCCTTCCCTGCTGATCCCCAACTCGCTCCACGCCAACGCTGGGATTTGCATAATGTCTGCGTCGATCCGTTTTCAGACCTTCCTACGGCGTATACCACCAATGGCGAAGACTCGCATCTAGCACCGTCCGCATATTCATTTAATTCCTACTCGTGGCTGCATATTTTTCCAGAGGGCAAGATCCACCAATCACCGCAGAGAACCATGCGCTATTTCAAATGGGGCGTTGCCAGACTTATACTCGAGGCGAGCGAGTGTCCAGACGTTGTTCCCATCTGGATTGAAGGTTTCGATAATGTGATGCACGAAACCCGCGGATTTCCACGATTCCTTCCTCGACTATTCAAGGATGTCAGCATTACTTTTGGACCGAGAGTAGATACCGAGAATATATTTGGAGATATGAGGAGGCGCTGGCGGGAAATTAAGGCTAGAGCGGAGAAGGAAGAATTAGATTCGAATCCTCTTCCGCTTGGAGTATTGAACGACAGGCTTCTCCATGACAAAGAAGCTGTCGAACTACGGAAGGAGGTGACTTTCAAAGTCAGAGAGCTGGTGCTTGAGGTCCGACGTTCGAGAGGCTTGCCGGAGGAAGATCCAAAGCATAGCCTTGCAGACACATGGGCTCAGGAGGGTCCTTCGCGAGAGGGCAGGATGAAGGACGAATCGTGGGTTCGAGAAGATTGAAGTTCTTTAGCGAGGAGTTTCATAGACCGGACGATGGACGTGAAGAGCTGACTCTATCTTATTGTATATATGTATTTCCACTCTGCATTATTGCTAAATAGATATAATGAACATGAACTTGTACGTGAACTTTTTTACGATAGTCTTTGCTGTCATTAGACAACTGGTCACCAGGGTCAACTGGCAAGACATGCTAGCTATACCGCCTTTCCAGTTGGAGTCTAATTGCAACGGCAGAATAATTGCGCGTTTCTTAGTATAGTAGGCGGTATGCCTCGCTGACTTCCACCCAAATTCTCCTCCTCCAGCATCAACTTCTCCCTCTTTCGGAGTCCGAAACCTTTAGTGAATCCTCCATGCCCAAGAAGCACCGAAAGCCCCAGGCCACATTCGCAAAACCACCCGACACAGTTCATCCCACCCTACTCACTTCCACCTCGCGCAACAACCAGAGCGCCAGCTCGAGGACCTCAACCTCATCAGCAGCCTCATCGCAGCAATCCTCCGTAAACGACCTAATCAGCCACCTACGCCGCACCCAAGTACGCCCTAACGATGATGGCACCCCAAACATACCCAGAACTGCATGTACCCCTTTCCAAACTCCCAGAACAGTCCATCCGTCATTACGGAACATCCTCGAGCTCCCGGAAACACCACCCCCACGACCCCGTCCCCGGATTAGCGGCATTGGCGCACGGCAGCTGCGTAGGACACCCGGACCCCCGCCGCCTGAGAGTTGGATGTTAGGCTCTGGTATTGGCACTTCCTGCGATACTGCACGATACGTGAAGCATGGTACTACCAGCACGCAGGCGGGTGAGAAAGAAGTGTTAATCCACCGACTTGAGCGGCTTCCCGGTGCCGCGTTTCCGAGGCGGGATGGTCTGTTGCATATGGTTCTCAAAGCCATGGCGATTAATTGGGACTGGCATGTTGAGTACGACGGTGTCTTTTTGGCGGGTTTGCCTGCTCAGATTAAGGTGCTTTTGCTCAGCTATGTTGCTGTCTATTATTATTCCAGGGATAAGGGGAATTGGTTGCAACAGGGCCGGATGCAAGGGCTGAGACCGTTGTTTCTGGTATCCGACGGTTCTGTCGGCGGTTATGATGATCCTGCTGTGAATGAGACCGATTCAGAGGTTTCTCGTTTAGATCTGGGTTCAGCGCTGGGGAGGTGGTTGACGCTTAAGCAACTCACGAGTGAGCTTGTTGCGTCGGCCAAGCCTAAGTCTGAGAGTCGGAAGCAGACTCGCAAGCCTCAGGACACTGTTCCAGCATCATGGGACGAAGAAGAAAATGAGCACGGCTGCAATTCAGCCCAACCATCATTCCTCCCAAAGTCCTTAAATCCAGCCACCCGCTTCGAGAAACTCCGCTCCCTCTCACTCGCACACCCAACCCCTCCATCCGCAGACTGGAACCACCTAATAAACCTCCTCTCTCACCTCTCCACAATCACCCACCTTTCCGTCGCCTACTGGCCCATCCCCTCACTAACCCCCAGCTCCATTTACAACGTCACAGACCCCTCCGCAACAGAAAACAACTACACCGAAGCAGCCATAGTCCTCCGCAAACTATCCCGGGTCACATACTGCCTAAAATGGCTCGACCTGGAAGGCTGCGCCGACTGGATCCGCGCTCTGTGCTGGGAAGAAGTCGGTCCGGATGGCGAGTCGTATGGCTCAACGGGGAATGTCTGGAATGGGCCTTGGAGGAATATTGAGTCGGTTGGATTGGGGCCGGGGTTTCTTCCATCTGCGGATGTGGTTGGTGCTACGGATGCAGATGGTATGCGTGTGGCCAGTGGTGGTAATGATCACGCCGCCGTCCCTCGCTCGCGGTCTCTGGCGTCTTCGGTGCATGCTCCGCCGACTCGGGATTGCTGGGGTGGTGGCAGTGGCAGTGGCAGAGGCAGTGACGATGCCGGCCTTGTTGCTGACCATGCACCCTGGAATGTGAATGTGAATATGGACGTCGAGTCTGAGCGCCTGAAATACCGACAGGTCAGAGAGGTCGAGCGGTTCCGTGAACTCGTTGAGAATGCCAACGTGGTTCAGAACCACATCCAGCGGGTTCGGAGAGGTGGTCGTGGGAAGTGGGTGCAGTTCTCCCTGGGGCTTGAAGGGCTTGATCATGGCCTTCTTGGGAGGTTCTTGGGTCGAGACTCTCGCAAGGCTATATCATAGCATGGCTTTTTGCTAGGTTGCTCGTAGGCTGGCGTTTTGGATACATTGTAGTCGACCATGGCAGAGTATACGCCTTCTAAACTGGCTTAAGGACTGCTTGCCTGGCGTTCTATGCGAATTACTCTCCAGTACTCAATACCAGTACCATAGAAGCTGCTTTATTAACGGGTTTCAATGTCGTTAATTGACTTATAGACTTTTATGCGCACTGCTAAAAAGCAGCGCACATCGAACATCAAATTTACAAGCAATAACCCATACGCCCACTCGCTCATAGAAAGGCAAAAGTCTTCCCTCATATGGCCAAGGTATCAAAATCGAAAGAAAAACACAATCACTTCCTCACCCGATTAAAGCTCTTCAAAGGATCAACCTTACCACCCGGCTTCTTCCCCCTACCCTTAGCAAGCCGTTTATCCCTAGACTTCCGAATCCGATTCTCATGCGTCTTCCGAAACCCAACATACCCAATCTCCGAACTCGAAATCCCCTGCCGAACCTTGGCCGGCATCAAATAATCCGGCACGTGCTTAAGATGCGGCTGCACCCTAGCCGCGCGCAACTCCCCATCATGCCGCAAATGGCGCAACTCATCCGGATTATCCTCGAAATGGCGCTTGAGCTTCTCGCTCTTGACCAGCTCCTGCCGGATCTCACGAGCCCGCGCCTCCTGCACCGCGAGCCGGGTGACGACGCGCAGGGCGTCGGACATGCGGTACCGGAACGCGTCGACCTGCTTCATGTCGAAGTGGTAGGGTTTTACCTCGTTGCCGAGTTTGGATTGGCGTTTGATGACCTTGGTGAGGACGGCTTCGTCGTGTTTGCTGGGGGGGAAGGTGGTGGGTTTGTGTTTGCCGAAGAGGTCGCTGGGGACGGCGAAGGAGAGGGCCATGCCGGTTTTACCGGCTCGGCCGGTGCGGCCGACTCGGTGGGTGTAGGCTTTGGAGGTTGGGGGGAGGTCGAAGTTTAGGACGCAGGCGACGTTTTGGAAGTCGATGCCGCGCGAGATGCCGAAGTCTTTGCTTGATACTTTGCGGCGCTTTTCTGTGGGTTTCTTCTTTTCGTCCTTGGTTTCTTGGGCTTCGTCTTCGCTGGATTCTGGGGCTTCGCCTGTCTCGTTGGTGTCTTGGGATTTCCTGGAGGACTTGCGCTCGCCTAAAGCTTCGTGATCGTCTGCTGCAATGATGATGTCGTATACACCCTTGTTGAACTCCTGGACGACGTGTATCCGCGAGTTGACGGGTAACTCTGAATTAAGGATACAGCTTCTGATTCCAAACTGCTCCAAAAAGAGCTTAAGACGGTAACACCGGTCAATATCACCAACAAAGACCAAGCATTTCCCTTTAATGAGTTGGAGTTTGAATATTACGTAGGTTAAGAGGAATTTCTCATCCTCCGCACATCTGTCAAAAATATCGGGCATCAGCAAGTTGCCTCTTTCATCGATAAACAACCAAAACACCTTACCTGACAACAAACTGGCTAACACCAGACCCCTCATCCTCCTTCTCTTCCAACTTCAAAATAACCGGACTCCGACAGAACAAGCCCTTAAGCGTATCCACCTCCGGCGTCAAAGTAGCACTCATAAGAAACGTCTGAACACCCCGAGGAACCGCCTTCTCCAAAGCATGAATATCCTCATCGTACCCATACGAAAGCACCAAATCCGCCTCATCAATCACAAGATGACTGAGGCCTTCCAGCGAAAGCGCAGAACTGTTGATATTCGCAAGAACCCGCGCGGGAGTCGAGACAACCAGATCGGGGAGATCCGCCAGCATGGACCGCTGCACCGCATCAGAGACTTTCTGGGTGAGGTTCACTGATCGAATGTCCTTTCCGCAGAAGGATGCGAACGAGGTGACGACGTTTTGGACTTGTTCTGCGAGTTCTCTGGTTGGGACGAGGATGAGGCCGGTTGTTGCTTTTAGCGATGGGTTGGCCTGTACGACTGTTAGATCGCATGATATAACAGTCTATAAGAATAGCGAGAACTACGAACCGACTTCTTCTGAAGTATCGTCTGCAATATAGGGAGCACATAAGCGGCTGTCTTCCCTGAACCGGTCTTTGCGCGAGCTGATTTCGTTAGCACCCAGTTTAGCAAAAACATGCATGACACTGAATTGACAGTGTACATACCGAGGATATCCTTCCCTTCAAGAGCCAGCGGAATAGCCTTGGCCTGAACAAGCGTAGGCTTCGTATAATTCTCTTTTATCAGCGCCTGGCGCAGTCGCGGATCAAGGTCGAGATTCTCGAAACTGAAGTCGTTCGAGTCGTCTCCTTCGGCGGCTTCGGTCGAAGGGACATCGTTGGCGTCCAGCTTTCTCTTCATTTTTAAGTCCTATTATTTATTTATGGAAAATAACTGGGAATTCGAAGCGTTCAACTGTTGACGTCTGGAATTGAAAAAGCCAAAACTTTTGGAAAATCCATCGGGTGGAACGTTTCTCCGAGCATGGCGGAGCCTTCCCGCTTTGGGAATGTTTCCCCGTGATGCCGATTTTACCACTTCGGGACTTCATCCATCCAAACCAGTTCAGTTCTCCTTCTCACTCAGAGACCGCAAGAATGTTCAAGCCTACATCCGCCCTATTCTCGGGGCTTCTCTGGTATGTACACAGCTAAGCTTCTCGCTATCCAATTTCACTAGTCAGAACCACTCCGGCCACGATAATAGCATTCAATTCCGAAACATTTCGCAACGATCCCATCAACCCAGCCAGAAGACAAGCCAGAAGACAGAATGCAACACCGTGCACTTGACTAACTCCACTTCCTTTTTACTAGGAAAACCCCCTGGCGCATCTCCCGCTTCCAAAAAGCGCGCCAGAGGAAGAGACTCCGCGCCGTAGACCAGACCGTCGACACGGTCAGCGCAGCGCTCCAACGACAGGGCGAGACTGCCAAGGCTATCCAGCGATGGTACAAGGAGATGCCCCGGGAGACGGAGATGTTGCCCAAGGACAAGTATACGATATTTGATAAGAAGGAGAGGAAGTATCGGAAGGGGATTCATAGTATGTTTTCCTGCTGCTGTTGGTGCTTTTTTGCGCTGTGGGTTTAGGCATGGTGGATGGTTATCCGGTCATTTTGGATGCTTTTTGGATTGGACTTGGATTTGTGTGCTGATGCTGACGGAATTTGTTTTTGCTCTAGAACTTCCGAAGTGGACGCGAGTTAGCCAGAGAGTTAACCCTCCTGGTTTCTAGATTGCTGTCTTCGGAAATCCGGCGGATATGAAGGATCAAATGAAGATGTGTTCTACGAAATGCAGCGGAATTACTACCACCTTCCGGTACTCATTGCACGCGAATCGTGACTTGTATAATATACCACCAGAGCGAATCTTGTTTCAATCATACCTTATGTCGAAGAGGAGTTGGATTGCTATGATATCTATGGAAGATACAGAGGTCTCAACGGAGTTAGTGTTTTTTTCTCTTTCTCTCTTGCGGTGCTTCAGGTGCTACAAATGATCCGTCGACTTTCGTAGAAGTTTGTTGATTTTGATGTTAAAGATGTCAGATATCACGGAAATTCTCATAAAGAATGGAATGGGCACACCAGAGGCATGGTGATAATGATATGGCAGTCGAGTATCCCTTCACGACTCAGGGAAATACAACTTCGGCGAATTGCATGCAAGACTGTCTGAAGAAGCCCTTTGCTCGAAACTAGGGTTGTATATGAGAGATGGCCATGTGCCCTAACTTCTTCCGAAGTCCTCCCGACCTGGAGTTCTCCCCCTCAGGCTTCCCCGGTAGCGTCTATCCTTCTGAAGCTTGGATGAAGCAATGCGACACTTCCTGGTAATGCCAGTCCCGATCTCCTTGACCCTGGTCCTATTGGCCCTGCCTTCGTGGATCGCTTTGCGAACTCGGTACCCCCGGCGGACTGAATGCCAATCGCCCAGTTTCTCTTGCCAACCAGTCCCACTCCCATAGAAAGCATCTTTCTGCTTATTCGACATTCCAAACCCCTGAGGGGGCTTCCTTAGAATCCAGCAGGCAGGGTCAACTTTCCCATCAGGAGGCTCGTCGGCCGAACTCTCCAAGAACTCTACAATCTGGCGAATCCCCATGACTCCTCCCTCTTGTCGTTGTTGGTTGACAGCGGCTCTCCAAGAATCTATCCTGGGTGTGCGGACGCGTCTTCGAATTCGCATAGGGTACTTATGTTTCGGCTCAAAGGTTGGCTCCGGATACGGGTTGTTGAACCTGGAATCTCCCAACTGTCGCTGGGCCTCTAGAGACAGGCGGGAGGTAGGATCAGTGACCTGCCAGCACTTTGTGTTTAACCAGTGGGCTGCAAGTATCGGGAAGTGGAAAGGCTTTCGACCTGGGTCGATTTCGTTGAGGAGCCATTCTAGCCTCCTATCCAGGTTATACATCAACTGTACCTCCCAGTCGCTCAATTTCTCTATGGGAATTGAATTGCGGCGTTGGTCAAGGGTATTGATGAAATCCTGGATCTGGGGATCCAATCCTGTGTGTTCTTTTTGACTGTCTGTGACAAAGCTGTCGGAAAACCAGTCTCTCACGTCGTGGATGGCGTGAGCCCTGGGCCTTACAAGGGGAACAGTCTGAGCAGCACGCGGTCTGTAATCCCAATTGAGAGGCACTTCTTCAGAGTCACGACGGACATCATCGATTTCTGCGATCAGAGATTCGTCGAGCTCCCGTCCAAGGCTTGTTGAAATGCTTCTCTTGTACTGGGAGGAGAGCCGGTCGGCTATCTCTCTTCTTAGTTGCCGGAGCATATCAACAGAGTCACTTCTCTCAGACGACAGACTCGCTAAAAAGTCCGTTCCAGGGCTGCCGGGAGGTTCCTGTATCTCCTGAGGATTATCGCGGGCAAGCTTGCTGGTCTGTACTTGCATACGTGCTGACCAGACTTGATACTTGCGCGAGAAGCGTTGCGTCTTTGCTTTTTCCGCAATTTTCATATAGTCGTCGGCAAGATGTGCGTCTCCTGAAGAATCAGATAGTGCATGATATCTTCTCTGTTTCGGACTCGGATTCAGAAGAGACGGGAGTGAAGCTGAAGCTGCCCATCTTGACCCTGAATCGCGTTGTTTGGAGCGAAGCGAAACATCCTTTCTCCGAGGAAGCGTTTGAAAGCCAAGAGAAGAGGAACAACTGCCTTTCAAGTTGAAGTTTGAACCTCGAACTGGGCGTTTTCCTTTGCGTACAGAGCTGATATCATAAGTCGACCTCTGGTCGTGGGGATTCTGCTCGCCTCGCGACACGATTGGGGATTCCTCAGATTCGAACATCCGACTGTCCAGTCGCCCACGACCAGACCTCAATCGATCCGTAGACGAGTGCAACCATCGTGACACTGGTGTCCATCTACTGCGCCCCGACGAAACCCCCTTCGCATCAACAGTATCCACCAATCCATCCTTCAACTCAAAAGACGACGGCGACGGCGGAGGCCCCGGATTCCAAATAGCATCCGCAGGGGTACACCTGTAACTCCTCAAAAACCCCGGCAACCACCTCAACGCCCTCTGATCCTCCTCATGCCTCCCCAACTCCTTCCCACCAGGATCCCACCAAACCCACCGATGACTATCCCTCGACGACCTCCAAGCCGTCCACCTCCGAATCCGCGCAAAAACCCGCCGGAAGAACTCCTTGTTGGCCTCGTGTCGAGGCAGCGGTACCCAGCCGTACCAGGTCCTCGCGTAGCGGACGTCGGCGGCTTTGCGGTTGCCTTCATCCCCTGCGCCCAGTACTCTGTCTCGGGTGAGGAAGCGCAGGAACTCGCCGAACTTCCAGAAGAATACACCGATAAAGAATATGCAAAAGGTTCCTGCGAATAGTTGGAAGAATATTTTTGCGCTGATGTATGATGAGAAGTCTGTGGTTGTTTGGGGTGGGTTCTCGGGGTTCTCCTGGGGTGGTAGTGGTCGGGATTGTCGTGGCTCAACTGGCGCCATTATTGTTGTTTTCGCGGGGGGTCGTCGATGTTTTAGAGTGCCCCGGAGTCCAGGTTGCTTGAGGGTAAAGTCGGTTCGTTTGAGATTCGCCGGGGGCATCGTTGGCGCTGCAAGTGCTTGGGTGTTTTGGGGAAGGCGTGACACTTTCGTTCTCTGCAGGAGCTGCCTTCCGTGTATCATAGTCTCCAGCAGCTTCATGATATATGTTCAATGTTTCAACTCCACGAACTGCTAACCCTAACATAGGGATTAGTATTAGTATCTCTGCCAGCTAACGGCACGCTCTCTTACTACTATTTTCTACGGTTTTGTCAACAGGCCCAAGAATGGCATTGAAAACTTCTCATTTCATTTTAACTATGTATATCATCCCCGTTATTCCGTCAGAACACTCAATAATTCTAACACCACTCTCGACCGTTCGACCAGTCACTACTTCGAAGTACCGACACAAATTAGACGCCAAATAACCTTCCTGTTCGACAGATCGCGCATGCAGTCAATCCAACATAGAGACACCCAAAGTAACTCGTCCTTGGACATGGACGCTTGTAGCCGGTTTATTTCATCGGCAAGATAGTCCACGGAGACCGCCCAAGTTTGTCCATTTCGGCAGCCCTATCTATCCTGTTGCACCTGTTCGCAGGGTGCAATGGAAAAGCCGCGACCGTGATGTGGAGCCTGATTAACCGTGATGATCAAAGACGGCCCCGAAGCGCGGCATCACCGAGTCGAGTCGAGTGACATGTTTTGCTGAGTCGTTCGTCCGTCCGCTCGTAGTCAAAGCTACTGCAATCGTGATGATGGCGACGATAGGGGGAAGAGGCATGTCAGACAAAGCTCTTTCTCTGAGAGCAAATATTGATATTCAGCCATTCCGAGAATGCCTCAGCTTCCACACGCCATCCTTAACGGCCTCCCTTAGACTGAATCCTCCGAATAGCCAGTCGTTCGAGTGTCTTCCGTAGTGGTTTATGAAGTCACCGCTTTGTTTTCTGGTGTGCGACGCGTTGGAGCGGAGTGATGATGATGAGAAGGTGGAGGTGGGAGATGAGATTGGGACAGTGGTGAGGCTCGAGCGGTAGTTTCTGAATTGATAGGTTGAAGTCATGGTAGTCCTTTCTTGTTCGTAGTCGTAGTGGTGGACGGTTGTGGTGATTGTGTTGATGTTGGTGTAGAGCAACAGAGAAGCAGAGTCAACGACCTCGGTCTCTAGGCTGTTAACAAGATGCGAGCAAGAGGAACGAAAGACGAGAAATACCCCGAACTGGAAAAAAAACTGCCCAACTGGCCGGAACTCCTGGGCTATTTATGCCCGCGAGCGTAATCACCATAATCACCCGTAGATACACCGTACCACTTAATATCCAAATGACGAATCATCCCAAAATTCTTGATTTTCCTTCCCCCTCAGCAGTCTCCTCTGGGCTTGCCCTACGGGGCTAAAATCTCATTCCGACCTTCATCAGCCCCGGCAGGCCAATCATTTCCCAGCCCTAGCAACGATCCGTGACGATCTGTTGACAGTCGTCGTTCCGGGCTCCACTGTAGGGTTTAGTCGCATATGTTTCTCCGTAGATCTGCAATTATAGGTCCACTTGAGGACGCCCAAGTGTTTTCTTGCCCGTCGTCTTTTTGCGTTGTCTTGGGGATTCGGCGTGGTTTCTTTGTCGACTTTTCGAGTCGCAATTCAGGCGGCAAGCAGGTAATAATAATGGACAACTTGGTCCAGTCGGGATCCATTGAGCTGCGTAGTTTCCGATTCCGATTCTTTGTTTACATTACTCCGTACTCCGTACTGTTGTTCCTTTCATCAATTGTCCCCGCACTGCCAAGTCAGGTCCAATATGAACTTCCCCGAAGGTCGCCAGCCCGAAGGTGGAAATCTCCTTCCAGAATGTTTCCACCTTTAAATTAGCTGTTCGATTGTCATTGGTTGTTGTTTCCGCTCTCATGTGACACTTGACGTCGATTTGCTTCCGTTCACCTCTCGACGCCCATAAATAGTAGCAGTACTCCGTACATACTTCGTACTGGCATCCCTCAACCGAACGGATCACGTCCCGACGCCGACCAGCGACATGATTGAACTACTGTACTGTTTCAATTTCAGCAGCATGTGACAGACAGTCACAGACTGGATAGTGACAGCAGTGCATACGATCAGAAGGGAATGAAGTCCCGATGAAAATCGGTGCGTTCAAGAGTGAACAACCTATAGCCCTGACCTACGAGCCCTATACCCTAAGCCCTAAGCCCTTATATAGAACGACAGCACTTTCCATGCCTACTCAAGAGCTGAGGTCATCTGACAGGTACCGTCATAAACGACTGCAGCAGTAGGTAGTCTATTAAGAATTTGCAGATGACTATGATACTTCCGGCTCATCAATATGGCAAGCCCGTTCATTGGGACTACCGACATAGCGTTCGTTTGCTGGATACACCACAAGAGTTTTTCTGATTCTCGCAAGGAACTTCCGTGCCGAATTCCTATGTTCCTCTAAGTATAGTTTTAAATGACTGGTTCCCGAAGTTCTCGATATCAAAAGACTTGTCGGCATGCGCCGCGTGCTGCTGTAGTCGCTTGTCCAATTTCACGTTACCGAGAAATTCTTGCTCTTCTGAAAGGCTGATTGCATGTGGTCCACAAACCCAGCGTTCCAGCTGTGCGGTTTGACAAATTCTTTGAAGTCACGACATTGGCGCCACGAAGAATGGCGAGCACTTCCACCGACGCTCCTTTTGGAGGGAGATGATACAGACCCGGAGGGGTCGTTGTCTGTTGCAGTGTCTTGGTTAGAGGGATGAGCTGAAGAAGAAGGAGAAAATAAACAACCTACCAGACTGTCTCTTTGGAGTTGATGGTCTAGATATTTTGACAGAGCTGAATCAAATGAGAGTGGAGGATGTAGCAAGAGATGGAGAGATGATGGAGAGATGAAGAGAAGAGAGGAAGAGCTGGAAAGAAATAAATAGTTGTCACTATACTGCTGCCTATTGAGCCAACACCAGTGAATAATAATATAGCAACCAGGCAGACTTGAAGTCAGTGATGCTCAGAGTATGTACGGAATACTCCGTATTATTAGGTTCGTATCGTACACAGGATGCATATGCAAAGACCATCTCAGCCAAAAAAATTCCTAACTCACTGAGCTTTAACGCTCAGGTTAACGGGCGGATAACTATTCCACCTAACCCCCTGCGGCACATGCGCAGAAACCAACGTCCCAAAACCCGCAACCCCATTGTGGACAAAGAGGCCCTTTGTGTCAATACCGAACCCCTTAATCTCAGCACCTTTAGGCAGATTTCGTCCGCTTGGTCCGGTTAGACCGACCAGCGTGCTGTTGCCCTTGATGACATAGAGATTCTGTGCTTCGGGAGGGGTTTTGCCCTTGGGGGTGAACGTGACGGTGGTGTCGGGATGACTGCGGACTGTATAGTACGGTGCTTTGTTAGATTCAATCGGGTTCATCGATGGTTGAGTACGGAGTATGGTTGGGATATATTGGTCATGACGTACGGATGAGGATTTCAGTATTGTCAAGAGGCTTGCCGCCAATTAGTAGGAATTCTGTAAGTATAATTGTTAATATAATAGAGCAACACAATCGCATCCGCAGAACTTGACCAGTAATGGTACTCAAGTCAACGTAGAAGACTTACTGCCATCAGTAAAAACGGTCCCAGCGTTCTCATTCTCAAGAGTAAAGGAACTCGGCGACGGTAACGCGGCAGCCAACGCTGTAAAAAGGCCGACTAGAACAATCAACAAAAGCTTCATGATGTCGATAATAATGTCGAGTGTGAGGATTGGAATAAACAGACTGGTTTGAGCACCTCAGGAGAAGAGGAGGAGCTCTCCTTCTTATGTGTCTGCGGAGGGAGCGAACATAGAGCGACCTGGACCGCAAGCAACCTTGGGTACGGCAATTTGCCCCGAATCATGCATGATGCGATCTGACTGGCCCAGGCAGGGAATTCCAAATTTCGCGATCCAACTAAGGTTGGCACGATTACCATAGACTTATTCAACCTTGTTCAGCCTCTTTCTCCGGTGTTTGGAACCGTTTCTGCCGTACGTACTTCATAGCACTGGACGGGTACGGACATGATTTGCCATGGTGCTCGGTTTCTTAGTCTAATGCAGTTTGCTTGGAAGATCATGGAAGGAGAGGTATCCGTGTTTTGCGTTGAGGACACCGGCATTTATTTGGCATTCCATGGAACGGTCGAATTGTTCTCTAAACTCCGTGGAACTGGACCGTCTGGCCCCATACGCAACAGTGAGATGCGATTCAGCAAGACTCCAAACCCAGGAACCAACAACGTGGTTTACTATACATACTGTACTACGTACTTGCAATGAGAGCTCCATTTAAAATATGGTTTACTTGCATCCGATGAAGTAGCTTGATTCAGGATAGATACAGTCCCAAATCATCGTAACCGTAAAAGTTCATACCGAGTAGCAAAAAATCCAACCATCCATAACCCCATGACCAAATTGCCAAAGCTCAACAAACAAAAGGACAAGTCAGAATGAAGACAAAAAGAAGACCGGGAAATTAAACTGTAAAGACCGTCTAAACCACCCATAGCATCAAACACCAAAACCGTGACCCTAAGCCCAGGACATCGCGCACGAGTCCAAACTGAAGCGTCCAAATCACCCAGTCCAAATCTTCTTAACCACCGAAACCGTACAGAGTACGTCCCTGGCGCTTGAGGGCGTAGACAACATCGAGCGACGTAACAGTCTTGCGCTTAGCGTGTTCGGTGTAGGTAACCGCGTCACGGATGACGGATTCCAGGAAGGACTTAAGGACACCGCGGGTTTCTTCGTAGATCATGGCAGAAATACGCTTGACACCACCACGGCGAGCGAGACGGCGAATAGCGGGCTTGGTGATACCCTGGATGTTGTCGCGTAAGATCTTGCGGTGACGCTTGGCACCGCCCTTGCCGAGGCCCTTGCCACCTTTACCACCTGTAAGGGTAAAAGAAATAGCATTAGTACGTGTTGACAATATTTGAACGGTTATCCCGATGAGGCCGAAGCATGATGTGGGATTGACATTTCTACGGATCACGTGGTGACACCAAATCGCGACCGCGCCAACGACAATAAGCAGAGCGTAACAAGGGAGAATAAATACTTACGTCCAGTCATATTGTCAATTAGGATAAAACAGTCACCAAAATCAATAGAACGCAGAAGGAAGTAGATGAGATATTGTGGTAGACGCGTTGAGCAGAGTTGACGTTAACGCGTCAAAGAAGGTGGCAGGAGAGAAGAAAGAGGAAGAAGGAAGATTGCGCTTAAATAGGTTGGCTAAAGGGGGAAGAATGAATTCACTGAAGCAAATGACTAAGCCGGCTGGAACAAGAGTGAAAAGAAAAGAAAAGCTACGCGCTGATTGGCGAGCCGGTCCTGAGAAAAAGGGCGTTATCCAGGGCCGCTTTCCAGCGCGCGTTGCGAGTTCTGGCGGTGCGCGGTTTTCTGGCCCTGCACCAGGATTGCCAAGCCTTTGGGCCGCAAGTTGGGCCGCCCGCGCATCACGTGGAGGGCGGTCTTGGCATTTGACTTTGAACACGATTATTGCCGTCCTTCTCTGCTTGAATCTTGCGCTCATACTTCTTACAATGTACACGCCTGCTATTGCTATTATGAGCTGAGGAAGAAAGAGAGCTCAGAATTGCATAGTATATATAGAGAGAATTTCTGACGAGTATGATACTACCGTACTGACCTTTCAGACAACTTTTCAGTCGATGTGAAAGAAACCCCGCTTCAAACGCTTCCAAACGTCAATCAATTGAGATTGAAAAGAGAGAAAGAAAAGAAGAGAGAGCAATTATATCTTTCATCAATAAATTTTGTTGAATATGTCTGAGAACAAGACACTTCCGGTGCATGTCTTTCCGCGGTTTATTACGCATCGCAAGAAGAGCACTCGAACGAATGTCTGACCCAATCGATGCTAACTATAATAGTTGCAACGAACTGGAGGCGTTTATAGCCTAACCATATAACATGACTTCAACGATTTACGATGAAAAGACACTTGAAAGTCACATTTAACGAAGGACGGTTAATTAGGTCCTCAGGTGGCCGTCAAAGAGGTAGAAACAACGAATCACCCTTTGACGGTTGCCGGTTCCTGAGGATCCGTTAAGAGAGAAGGGCTTTGTACAGAATTATGGTATGGATTCCCAAAAGAAAATTTTGATGCTGACGATGGGTGAGGCAATCGTGGTCTAGAGGAGTCCAGGTGAGATGAGCATAGTGGCGACGAAGACCGGGAGATATTATAAGCGACAGGCTGGTCTTTGGTGTGTTTCTCGATCGTGGTCGATTGGTCATGCCTAGTACCGGTTCGGGTTTCGGAAGACGCGTACTGCGCTTCCTGTCAGTTGGATCCAGAACTAGGACGAGCGTTGGTAGTATCACATACAAAACAGTACTTGTCGACCATTTCTTTATACAGCGACGAATCGAGCTGCGGCTTTTCGGATACCAGGGAAGACGGCTTACTCTTTTCAAAACAAGCGTCGTGCCGAGAGTCGTCGGTAGCGGACGTAGCAGCGTTGATGAACAGTCCCGATTCCTCCCTTCCAACACCGTGCTTCTGGTTGTCGAACTGCGCTTCTGATTTTGCTTTGGCTGTCAATGTGGTTCGATCTTGTGTGGATTTAGATCGTATGGCAGCCGAAAGTGATGCCCCGAAATCGTAACGATTCCCAAATTGCTGACGGGCTTGGCTCTGTGGTTGTTTTGTTGAGCCGGAAACAATATCGTTTGACGAGTTCTGAGTTGAGGATTGGTTATCTGTGGAAAGATCTTCAGAGCGTCCAGATGCGAAGTCTTGGTTAAGTCCAGGGAATCCGTTTAAGAACGGAGGAGGCATGGAGTGGCGGCGGACGTTGCATGCACTAACAGAGTGCTTACTCCGTGGGAGCGCGGAGAAATCGTGCTTGGCCGGCTCGACTCTGGGAGACTTGACAAATTCGGTCCGGTAATCGGCACCAATGTTGTTGTCCCAGATTTCCAGGTCGTTGACGCAGTAGCGGATGCATACAAACATGACTTTCTCTTCAAGGTTCGCCTGGTCAGCTAGCTTAATGCTGAAGATGAACCTGTCATGACCGTCGTGTGCGTCTTTCCTGCGGACATTGTCACTATAATCTGCAGAAACTTCTGACACCGTCCTCCAGAAGTCGAAAGTGAAGCGAGCCACGACCAGCTTCTGGAATGCAAAATTGGCAACGGCCACTGTGCCGACAAGTGTGGTTTTGTCTGTAGAAAGGTGCAATCTCTCCAGCCGGACAGCCCAATGTGCTCGTTCTGCCAGATTGCTCGGAAAATTGCAAAGACGTAGTTCCCACTCCAGCGATGGGGTGGATTCGGCCTTGTCAAAGGGAAACTCAAATTTGGAAAAGTGATCATCAGTCGGTGACGTGTCGGCACTGACTGCCGAAGGTGTGTCTATCTGCAGAAAGTGGCGAATGTGTTCTAGTTGCGAGTCGAACTTCACTGCCTTTGAATAGGCAGGAGTCCCCGGCACGCTAGAGGGTCGTCTTCGGGCCGAAGACGCACGCAAAACTGGTCTAACAGGCTCTCCTGATTTCTTGCGTACCATCCCCCGTCTCCTAACGCATCCGTCTTCCTGGTCGCTATCCGACGATAAGCCACTCGATGAGTCTCCATTCCCTACGCCTGTCGAGCCATTCGCCCGCGGATTGCACAAACGGGAACAAGAAAATCCCTCCGGCGACTGTCCTCGCCTCTGTTCAATAGGTTTCACTGATACCACTGGCTCACCCAGGTTAAAGCATCCCTGTTTCTGACGCAACAGGTCGTCGTCGCCGGAATTTGGAGGTGAATCCGGAGGCGACATGACAGCCCCTCGTGGAATGGCAACATTGCTTACCGGAGGCGGAGACTGGCGAATGCTTGCACGGGAATTGGCGAAGTAGGAAATGGAACTCTGGGAATCAGGACGCTCGACTGACTTAACGGTTGACGAACTCCTTCTGTGTCTGCGAATATGGGAAGTGGAAGAGTAAAAGCGGTTTTCATTGGACCGCTCTGGTAAACCGGAAGTCAAAGATTCTGAAGCCACTCGCCAGTCCTGGGCTGAGAGGGGATGCTCAAGGTTGCGCACAGGAGGCAGCGAGTGTGACGGAGGAGTGTACGGCATCCGGCCGACTTGGGTATTTAATTCACGATGAACTGACTATGAGGATTGATGGATTTGCCTCGTCAGTTGAGCTTCTTCCCCTGTGCGGTTGACAATCGTTTAAGAGACAGAAGATGATACAGAGGCTGAAAGATTTAAAAGAAGGATAGAAGAAAGCAAGCGGTGACGCTACTACGTTGGACGGACGAAGCGTCTCGTGATCCGGGGACGAAAAATACGCAAATAAAGGATTGGTCCAAAACTTGCATACAGGAGCAAAAGTGACACCAAAGACTCGAGACCGGTAAGGATGCTCAGTGAAGAAAAGGGGAAGTCGGCCAGTGACAAGCAGGTGCAAGTAGCACAAGAGTAATCACTTCCGGGGGAGATGATGCTGATTGAAAGCAAAACGGCACCGGTCAGTGGGGGTTATAAAGAACAAAAAGAAGCGACATTTTCCTACTTGCACTCAAATCCCTTGAGGATAATAATGAAGCGGACGATTGTTGATGTCCCAGACGACGTCGGAGTTGCCACCATGAAGATGGGCATTGCAGGTCCATAACCTGAAAGCACAGAAGTCGATCAGCGACAAACATTATTGATGAACCTATCGCCAGAGCAAGCTCCAGTGGCGGTTCAAAGAAGCATCGAGAAAAGGAGAGAAATAAAATAAATCGGCACTGGTTACGATTGATACTTGAAGACGCATCGATCCCCACTGGGCCTGTGCGGTTCTTCCGTGTACTAGTAAGTATTCTACAGTGGTACAGTACAGGTGACTGACTGTCATGCTTGGGTTTAGCTTGACCTTCGGGTACTCCAGACGTCATCTCATCTCGCCGAGAATGCTGGTCATCGACAGTTGTGCCTAACCCTAATAAGCATGTAGCTGTCATGGCTGGTAAGTCTCTATTTAAAGTCAAGAAATAATGCATGCATTAATCGTGGTCTGTACTGCAGAGTGATGTACCCCTACGACGAACTATTGTACCCATTGTATCAAGTTTGGCCATCTGCAATCTCAACAAGGGTTAAGATGTTGAGACACTACTTGATTTTATGTACGTCTACCGGCATCAATGTACATCCTGCAGTTACGTGCAACTACATGCAGGAGCTGTCACTGATTACTACTGTAGCACGAAGATATCGTGCTATATTTACCCTCCGCTGAAGATTTTCGGCGTAAGAAGGATATAAAGGCATGATTGCCTCCCTTCTTCGCGCGAATTTCCATAGCGGGAAAATGCTATGATTTTCTAGCTAGAAAAAGTCTCTAGGGCTCCGGGCAAGCTCGCAAGTCACCAGAGACAATGTTGAGCTTCTTGCCCTCGAGCTCTACTTGACTGTTTTCTTCGCCGATTCATGTTCAGTATCGTTTGGAAGCCGCCTATTTTCCGCGAGTATATCATACTTCACTGGGCTATTACTCCTTGTTTCCCGTATATCCGGGATATTTCTATTCGAGCTTGCTAGTACTACTACCATAGTAGCTACGTGTACCAGCTCTAATAACTCCTTGACAAGACAAACTACAGAATACCACCGCTTCCGTGTAACGATAATCCTTAAACCGGTCAACATCACGTCCCACAGGCCTCACAAGTTACTTATGAACTGTCCACTGGACGGCATTACCATAAGTATCCTGAGCTTATGGTGACATAGGAAAGCCCGTTGACAGCCCGGTCCAAAGTCGAATTAGGTTTGGGAGACTCCAGGCGCCCCTGTGTGGTTTATCAACGTCTCGTGCATAACAATAGACGGCTATAAATATGTACCTATAGGGCACAAAATCGACATAATGCCATAGGTGGTTGACATCCTGCACCGTTTCCATGTGCTAATTGGCTCTCGCACTCACAACAAATGTCTTCTTTCTGACTGGTGAGCATCTACTCACTGCAACATTGATACATACCCCCGTTCAGAACATGAACGACAGGAAAAGCAACAAAGGAGCAAAAGGAAAGATACGGTGTACTTCGTACCTGTGACATTGATTCCTAACCTACCTGCTAAGACAGTTTCCCAATAGCAAGCTAACAATGCCATCAACCGGCATTGTAAAGTCATCCAAGCATGCCTCCAAAGCGCTCAAGTGATACCGGTACCTCTTCCCTTCCTTGTGCACGAGCTCGTCTCTCAAAACAAAGCATTTCGTATCTCGCCAAAGGGCTCGAGACTGCTCGAAACTACCACGGCTCACATCTATTCTTCCTCGCTATCTTCGAAAATGGTCTCCAACTTGGGTTCTGCAACGACGCGCCAGCGCCTTATAGGATAAACGGGCTCTTCCTCCTCGATATCATTGTCGTCGTACAAATCTTCCCACATGTCTGCATACCCCTCGTCATCAGATTCAGATATGAACGATTCGTCGCTGTCATATTCGTCGACTTCTGAGACGTCGTCGTCGGCGGCTTGAGTGTCCAGACCGGACTCTCCAGCATAGGTTGGGCGATGCTCGTCTGCTGTATCTGCTGTACTTCTCTTAGTATATCCTTGGCAGCACAAAAGGACGTTCTACATGTATCTTGATTACACTCACCGACGACAGTATTCGATGCTGGCTCGAAGTTTGAATTCTGCTCATGTGGATTACAGGATCTTAGTCCCAAGCTAGCTGACGATAGAGATTTAGGCAATGCTCCTCGCAGATGCTCTTCAGTTATCGCTCCTGTCTTCCTTGCCCAGCAAAATGAGAGTGATCTGGGAAGGGTATCAGACTTCTCTCCGTTTTCGGAATCTACCGTCTGAATTAGAGAAGGGATGACAGGCATGTCCACGTTAATTTACTCACCTGCAGTTGTGTTCTTGCTCCAAAAACACTTACGCGTATTAGAGACAGCGTCCCTTTCAGCACGCTGGCGGTTTTCCTTGTCTGACTGCTCAATAAGGAGTCTACGTCGGTCAGCGAGACGAATTATCTGCCTGCATCGCTCCATTTTTTCACTCGTGAGATCCTGACCGCGATTGACGAGGCCCCTGTAATAACCAATCTGGAGAATTTCCTTCTCAATTTCAGTGTCGCTGGGATTCGACTCGACATAGGACTTAAGACTAAGCTCAGCTTTGTCTACCCAATTTGTTGAAATGATCATTTTCCTCTGGTAACCTTTTCCGCTGTTTCGTGCATTCGAGGTCAGTTGCGTATACAGAGGAACTGGTCCCAAGCCAGCATGCCCGCTGCTCGACGTCGAATGGTTACCGCTTGCGAGGTTAGAAGACGCGTCTGTGTTGCTATTGCTTGACTTGTCTTCAACTGTTTTATGGCTAGACAATCTGTGTTCTGTGTTTTCAAGCAACATGTCGATGTTGGACTTTTTATGCTCTTTAGAAATGACGCGTCGTGGTACGTCGGGGGTAGGGCTTTTTGGCAGTGCAGCTGGCTGGCATGCCGCAATGGAGCTTATGTCACAGGTACTGTCATTGCTTTTCGAGTCCAGAGCTGCAGGCAAAGAGGTTTTCAACTCCTGGGGTGGAGACATGTGGCTGTTCTCTTTTTCGTCCATTTTGTGTTTGGAGGGCGAGTCTCAGAGAGCTAAGCGAGTAGCAGTCTGCTTGCAGTAACCTTTGGTTAGAGACAATCAAGTATGTTGTGTGCGAGGGGAATTATAAGTCGAGTCTTTTGGATCAAGACAGCCAAAGCCAAAGCCACATAGCAAAAGGTCCCAACCGTTGAACAAGTAAAAGGAATCCAAGAACAATTCACTTCTTTTCACAATGCTAAGCGAGGAGTCAATAGCAGTGAGCCCTTGAGAAGGTGAAGTGAGAGCAAAACAAACACAGTGAATCAACTGTGATAGCTTCTTTAGGGCTTTTGTTCTCCTGGTATGTACAGTACTTCAATGCCAGTTTGAAGGTGAAAGCCAGGGCTACTTGGTACCAGTCTGTTTAGCAACTTCCTATCTATTGTCCCATTGAGTATTTTACTGCAGCAAGCTTTAAATTACCAGTGCCTGGCTTTTTCTTCTGATTTGTGGCATAGGTAGTGCATCGGATGGTGAGGAAGATCACCGGTTGACAGGCTGTTGCTACGGCCTTTGATTGATACGATTCGTCTGGCAGCAAAGTATCCTGCACTAGTATATGCCAATATAGCCACAGGTATGTTAATCGTCTTCAACCTGCCTGAGTATAATGTAAGGGATGCACTCCAATGGGTGAATTAGGGCAATGGCATCACGTGCGGATTACCTTATCAAGACTAGTTCGGATTTCTCTTTCTGGTTCAGCTCTGGAAGAATTCAACCTGCAAGTTTACAACCACCAAGAACTGCCGTCTGCCATACCAATCATCTTGCTAGAAAGTAGAAAACCCTCCCATGTCTTCTACCTCTCGAAGCCGTTCACCGCTGGCAGAGAACCTGGAAAAGGAACTGGTGTGTTCGGTACGTGCAGCGAGAAATGATGTCATGATCGCTTTCCCCAGATCTCGTCTCTCTCCAAGATCGATCCGACCAACTGGCAACGGCAACTAACCATGGAACCACCATTCAAATCCTAGATCTGTACGGAGCTTCTGTACCAACCGCTCACTCTCCTCGACTGTCTTCACACTTTCTGCGCCCTGTGTCTAAAGGATTGGTTTTCCGTCCAAAAGTCCCACCGCCGATCAACATCCCCACGCTTCACCTGTCCGTCATGCCGTGCCGCTGTGCGCGAGACACGGCCCAATGCCACCGTTACCACTCTTCTCGATACATTCCTGGCTACGAATCCCGATCGCGGCAGGTCCGAGCGGGAGAAGGAGGAGATTGCCGTAAAGTATAAACCGGGTGATGCGGTTCTTCCCGTTGATTCGAGTTCGTCGGATTCCGATGACGATGACCGGAGTGTGGTCGAGGAGGTCAGGCAGTTGAATCTGCAAGTTAATGGTGGTGGTGGTGACAGGCGACATCGTCATAGTGGTCGGACGCGACGGTCGTCATCAGGAGCTCGTCATGCGGAGACCTCTGATGCGGAGGATCGGGAGGAAGAGGGTCGTTCGCGACGGCGTCGCGGAGAAGATCGTGAGGGACGGAGACGTGCTAGACATCGAGCGTCGCGTAGTGCTGCAGCTACTGGTGATGTTTCAGAACCTTCGAGACATGCGCCACGGATTGAGCACCAGTCCAGCTTGCGAT
The DNA here is from genome assembly GCA_900006255.1 of Xeromyces bisporus. Classification (NCBI taxonomy): domain Eukaryota; kingdom Fungi; phylum Ascomycota; class Eurotiomycetes; order Eurotiales; family Aspergillaceae; genus Xeromyces; species Xeromyces bisporus. The sequence continues at coordinate 27,056 of HG983340.1, forward strand.
CGTTGCTCAGCTTGTCGGATACGGAGACCATGGAGGAGGAAATTGTGCGACAGATTATCGAGGAGGGCTTGCTTGATGGGATTAACCTGGATAGTCTGACTCCCAGACAAGAAGATGAGCTAAGTGAGCGTATTGCCGATGCGTACCGTCGACGCCACCAACACCGTTCGCACCTGCGTCGAGCACATGAACAGCGGCAGGTATCCCAGGAATCACCAGCGCGTCCTCGTGTGTCGTCACAGTCGGAGCAAAGACCGGTCTCGTCTCCTGGACAACGTCGAACTAGGGATATTGCGCATGTTACAAGGCCGCAGTTTCTTGAGCTACCGTCATCCCGCCCGAGGTCCTCTGGCCATCAGAGACAGTTGTCAGAACAGTCGAGCAGACGCCGGAGGTTGTCCCCTGTCAACACGCGTGGACCATCTGTGTCGGAGACGATGATACCACCTGCTCCGCGATTGTCGAGTGACATGACCTCTGATCAGCTTCGAACTGCACAAACTTCTAGGACTGGAACTAGAGATTCGACTACGATGCGACCAAGACGAGCAACCCTATCCGACCAATACAGGAATGCAGGTGGTAGAGTACAGGACCTTCGGCAGCAGATGGTCAACGGTTCAGTGACAGGCTATTCCACACCATTTAGTCCACTTGCCTCGAGCTCGTTTAGTCCAGCTCGCTCAGACGTCGCTTTAGTGTCTGGCTCTGCGGCAACCGGCCGCGTCTCCCCGGTCAGTCCAGTTAGCCGTTCTAGGCCGTCTTCTTCGCATACACCCCGTCCAACTTACTACGCCGAACCATCTATCTCGTGCGAGCACTGTGGGAAGAAAGACATTCAATACGGCGTTTTCAAAAACTGCTCAAAGTGCAAAAATGGGAATTTCGACATATGTCTGCGCTGCTACCGGTTAGGAAAACGTTGTCTGAGTCAAAATTGGCCTGGCGCGTCTGCATGGGCGAGATACGATCGTCGACCCCAATCATCGTATGGACAGTCGACAGAAAGCGGAATGGCGCATACATGTATTTTGTCATCGATGAAATACCAACGTCCCCCGGTGACGGCTCAATACATCGAGACCGAGGGCACGCAGATGACCACCGACAACCCAGCAGGGAGGATCCAAACCGGTCTATTCTGCGACATATGCCAATCACCCGCGAACGACTGCTACTGGAAATGCGCACAATGCAACAACAAAGACGACTGGGGTTTTTGCAGACGCTGCGTGAATCAAGGAAGATGCTGCACCCACCCACTCCTCCCGATCTGCCATGTACTGCGCAGTAAATCCGTTCCCAATGACGAACAACAACAACAACAGAGCCCAAGCTCGACAGAAACAGACCCAGCCGCCCCAGTCTCCGTCTTCAGCGAGGGCGACGAGAGATTCAAGACGTTATCGATTCCCACAAACTGCGATATCTGCGCCCACCCGATCCCCGCATCCACGACCCGCTTCCATTGCCTAGAATGCAACGAAGGCGACTACGACATCTGCGCGAATTGCTACCTCAGACTTGTCGCCATGGGGAAAATCAGCAAAGAGCACGGTCATAACGGGTGGCGCCGGTGCCTCCGCGGTCATCGCATGGTCGTCGTAGGCTTCGAAGCTCACGAGGAGGGTCTGAAGAGGGTTGTCATCCGCGGCCTTGTTGGTGGGTATACGTTGAAAGATGAGTATGTCATCCGCCAACAACAGCATCAGTATCATTCTACACCAACCTCGCCCGCGTCGATATTTGCGTCGACAGCTTTCACGAACTCTCTTACTACAATTTCATCCCCGGAGTTCGGCACGGGAAGTTGGACGTGGCGAGAAGGATCTGAACGGAGGAAGAAAGCTTCCCGATCTCGTTGTTCCACCGTCTCGTTCTCGGCCGGCTCTCACGGCCTTAGCGGCGCAAACGCAGGCACAGGCATAGCATCAGAGACAGATACAGAGACAGATACGCCCGTAACAGCCCGCCGCTTCCCGCCAGACGGCGGGGTAGGGCTGATCGTCCACGCGCGCTGGTCTTGGTTCCCGGAGGAGGAGGTGAAGGATGAGTTGATGTTTCCTCGGGGAGCGGAGATTACGGAGGCGGAGAATATCAATGACGATTGGTTTTGGGGGTGTTATGCGGGGTCTCTTGGGTTGTTTCCTGGGGGGCATGTTGGGGTTGTTGGGGAGGTTGTTTAGGGCTAATTGGTTCTGATTGAGACGATCATTCATCACGATCATGATGGGTATCTGGAAGTATTAATCGTGGAGTTGGGTATCATACATAGACAATAGCAGAAAGCCACCGGCGTAAATCAACATAAAAAAACCTCCCATCCCAATATTGACACCTACTCCAACAAAGCAACCATCAACCTCTGGTAATCCCCGCTAACCTCCCCACGAACCCGCTGCACCAGGTCCCCCCCAAAGCGCACGCGATAAGCCCCCTTAACCTGCATCAGATGCGCCCGGTCCCAATGCAACCTCACAACCCTCACAACCAACCTCTCATCCTTCGTCCCAGCGCCACGCATACAATCCTCCAACGCCTCAGCATCCCGCATCGCCGGATCAAGCGCCGTATGCAGCATCCACAACAACGCCTCCTTGACATGCCCCGAGAACTCCCTCTCCAACCTCTTCTCCAACGACTCCTGGTACCTCACCCGGAACGCGTGGTTAATCGCACGCAGCTCCGTACCCGACGACCGCGCGAAAATCGAACAAACCTCCAACACGTCATTAACAAGCCGACCCGACGTGGCATCATGGATAACCCGAGCCTCCGCCTCCGCCTCCACCGGCGACGGGCAGTACCACTCCTCGTGCCTATTCGCAGCAAGCACGGCGCTGAAAAGCGCGCGTGTCTTCATCGACAAATCCCCCTCGACATCCCTCTCAAGCGACCGATCGCCGAAACGCTGCCGATACGCAGACTTAATCGCCTGCAGGTCCGCATTCGAGCGACCCAGGAGCACATCATTGAGCACCCACTCCTTCGTCCCGACGCCCTGCACCGCGTCGCGCAGGAGCACGACATCGTGCACCAGCGGCCCGTCGATAATCCCCAACAGGCCCTGCCGGAAGTATCCGCTCGTCTCGGAGCGGACGTCTTTGTGCAGGTCGCGCCCGATGTGGGCGGCGTAGGTTGAGCGTATCGAGGCGATCTGGAGCGGGTCGGGTTTTGTGAGGATTTGGATCAGCGCGCGCTCGTCTGTGCCGAGGCCTTTCATGGCTTTGCGGAGTTGGTCTGCTTCGCGTCGGTAGTCGCCTGGAGCTTTTTGGCCGGTTATGTACCCCGGGGAGGGCTGGGAGGGTGGCCCTTGGGGTGGTCCTTGGGGTTGGGGTTGAAATTGAGGTTGGGGTTGAAGTTGAGGGGGGTATGGGCTTGGTGGTGGGTAGCCGATACCAGGGCCGGGAACGGGTCCCCCATAGGGTTGGCCGTAGGGGGATGGGGTCGGGTATGGGTAGCCCTGAGGCGGGGGACCGCCATAGCCCTGAGGAACGGGGGTTGGACTCGTGGCAGCTATGAAACCGGGCTGTGGCGAGTGCGACCCTGGCGGGTATGGTGGTTGGGGAGGATAGTAGCCATGAGGTGGCGGTGGTGGTGAACCATAGGGAGGATAGGGGGGTTCTATGGTGAAGTCCCGTTAGTTGGCCGTGGCCCACTGGTACTTTTAATGGTCTCACCAGTCCACTGGTACAAATGCGAAAAGCACTCACGGTAATAAGACATGGCCAGTTGGTTTCTCCTATAGATTGAAAAAAGTAATATTCAGACGCTTTCCAGATCGGAAGCATTCATCGCACACATCTTGCAGAAGAAAAGATTTCGATCTGCGATTAAATACTCCTGCTGCAAATCCCCCAACTTCCCAGATGAAAAGAAGGAAAGAACGTCCCATGGTTGGTTCTCCTAGAGTGGCGCAGCAATTTTACTGGGCAGTGGCAAAATAAGCCTAAAGGGCTGTGCTATGAATATAACCTTATCGGCCTGCAACTTGCATTGGAAGGCTCATAAACATAATTCAGCTGCCTTGTTCTTTGTCCTCGCGGCTTTCGAGACCTCGCTGTCGCTGTCAATAGGGAAGAATTGAAGTTGCAGATGCTTCCATTCTTATTGGCTGATATTGGCTGTCACTTTTTGTGATGTCATAATCCCAAACCAGTGGGGTGGGTACATATGTGGGTATTAAAAAGTGGGGTCCCCACAATGTCAATACTGAGTCTAGCCCATTCCGGCATAAGCTTTCAATCACGTGGTAATAACCGAGGCTTTTCCCAATACAGTTAGTCCCAATTTAGTCTGTTTAGGTAATATACTTAATCACGTGCATGTTTAGCCGAGACTTTTCCTATCGCAGTTAGCGCAATGCTGTTGGCCGTCGATGCCGATGTTCTAACTCCGAGTCCATCGGACTAATTTCGCCATTGCTCTTTGCTCCAGACTCCCAGTGCTCTTTTGGATCTTCTTTCGCATCGTAATTATCATTGACATCAAAATAAGACTATCGTACTCGTAGCGACGTAGGAATCATAACTGCTAAATAACAATACCAAAGAAGCAATGGAGCCATACCCAACATTGGCAAAGAACTCCAAAAAGACAGAACACCGCTGATAAGCAACTAAACAACCGGCAAATGAACCGTATTCACATAGTCAACATTCCCCTCCACCGACTCAATCCGCGGATGACAAGTTCCAAAGACCCGATCCCACAGGCGGGTCTGCTTTCCATAATTGTGACTCTTCCGCCAGCCCTTCCGGTGATGCAGGTCGTGATCCTCGATAACGAGCTCGCAGTCGAATATCTGAAGTAACCAGCTCAACGTTGAAGGGACCGTTACGTGAATTCGAAGACCGCTGTGTCCGAAGACTTCGGCAAATGCCACATACTGGTGGCAAATCCACCAGTCGTAGAATCCCATAGGGAAACCAATCGTCTTGAGACATAGATAGGCCATGAAGGGGACCCCGACCATGTCGCCGAATTCTTGCTCGTGGTCTGCGAAGGCGGCTAAGAGGGGATTCGGATGTTTGGTTAGATGGTGTGTTCGATGGTATTTCCAGAGTCCGCCAAAGTCATGCATGCAGCGGTGGTACCAGTAGTACCAGAAGTCGAGGATAATGCCATAAAGGCCGATCTCGAGAGGAAGCCACCATAGCGACTTGATCAGGTCGGCGGGCGTCTTGCTGGCATCATACGAAAGGAATATGGCCAGTGCAATACGCGATCCAGTCGTTTTTAGCAGCGACGTAGCAACCTTTTTGACACTGGCATCGGGTACGCCGTCTCGCTCGTGCGTGTCTCCGTCTAGAAACCCGTACGTATGGCCAAGGCGACGGAGAAGATGAACTTGACGAACGACAATCGCGTTAAATCCGAAGAAGTAAAGGATAAATATAGTAGCCTTATTTAGGCTTTCGTAACTCGTGAGTGATAGCAAAGCCTGGTGGATGGCGAGCGGGATGCAAGCATAGAATAACACCCAGACGTGTAGCGGCCATTGAGACAAATACGGAATCTTGTCTGTCTTAGAATGTACCGGCACGTGTTCGTCTAACGAGGTAGGGTGAATGTTGAGTGCATCGATGGCGTGTTGATGTATTGACCATTCTTTCCTGTCAGTCTGTCGCCAAGTGGATGCCATCGGACCTCTAGGGTTAGGTGCTGCTGTCATGATTCATGTAGGTTCTTTAGGGAATCTCGGATGTGGAGGTTCTCAATGTACGTCGCTCAAATGCAAGGCAGCGTCTAGTTATTGATATATCGCATCCCCGTGTATGCAATTCTTCGACTCGCGGGATAGATTTTTCCGGGGAAGTGAAAACAAATTGATGAGAAAGTCACATAAAAATCAGACTTGATGAATACCGAAGTGGCAATTATCAATCGGCTTGGAATACTCATGTATTCCATAGTTCGGGCCCGGGTGCCCATGTTGGTGAATCGGGGTACAACACCATGGCTGGGGAAGATTGGTATAGCTGTTGAAACTCGGTATCCACTAAAAGCTGGAGAAGAAGCTCAGATTAAGAAAGTGGCAGTGAACGACTTCATCGATCCTTGGCTCATATATGAGTGTTCCATGGACATGTCTTCATCCCCTCATTTCGGATCCTGGCTTTCGACTCATGTTGCTCTTAACAATAAACCGGATTGACATGGAGCATGACATGGCCGGGGAAGAGAGGGTTAGTATGATCTTGTCCCTGCTGTTAGTCTTATAAGATGACTATTATGTTAGTGGTGTTGTCACCTTCATGAGTCCATAGGACAGAGACCCGTGATAAAAATAGAACATCTGTCCGGAAAAGTAAATGCAGTAACCATGGATCTGGGGTGGCGATATACCTGAAACTGCTCGACGTTATGGAACGTCCGAGGTAATATTGTAGTTGCCTAGATCGATATATGGTTCGAGTTGGAAGATCACTTGATTTTTCAGCCCCAGCACCAGTAGCAGGGCTTTACAGCGTAGCGTGACATCAGAACCTTGGAGAGAGCATCACAGATATCCATAGCATGACATACCGGGGAAGTGACACACATTCCCTACTTTTGCGAATTCTCCGCGGATGCTTGTTAGCCAACAAAATTTGTAGCAGAGATCTTCACAGGACGACTTCAGTAGCTGAATTCAGCATAACAAATATGCATTGGAAATACATTCGGTATGAAAATTATCTGACAGCGTCAACATATGGACAGAAACACTCGTCGTTTATTGATAGGTTCAGTTTGATATTCGATGCCATTAGTACAATTAGCAATTGAACTAGTAGTAATTAGCATGTGTAATTGTAGTATGTAGCATACAGGGAACCGGTTCGGCTCCGGACTAACCAGAAATCGTTCGAGTATGATATATGTTAGACAGATTCAGTTGCAACTTTTCGTACAGAGCACGGTACCGAAACGTAATACCTTTTGACTTGTATACAATCATTTCCTGCCACGCTGCCCGTTTAGAGTCACGAAGGCCGAAGGAATTTCTTTAGACGCCTCGCGGAGGACCAGAGCCGGAGCAACAACCCACAGCCCATTGAAGAAAATGAGATAGACCAACAGGTATACCCAGTTCCCGGTTTCCAACTGCGGACAACCAGTAAGAAATTCAGGCACGAAAGTCATGAATCCACCGTAAAGCTCCGCCGTAGCAAGAATTGTGGCGACAATCCAAAACTTGCCCAATGCCCTACCCATAGACGCATTATCTTTCAATTGGCGCGAATACATCAACCGCAATTGGTAGCAAGCGTATACCGCAGCCGGGCCTCCAAAGAGCACTGTGAGCAATTCAATCGAAACAACGGTGGGCTCAGCCGTGGCCCAGCGATGATCTGCTTTTGCATACTCCTGCCACAGACGAGCACTGGGCCATCTGCCGAACGCAGCGCCATATATCCGACCCTTGTCACCTAGGAAATGAGGCGGGTGACGACCGTACGCATTGGCGTAACTGAAGAAACATTCATAGAGGAACGAGCCTTCGATGATGAGGTGTGTGAGGGCATCGTATGCGTGCCAGAGGAACATCAATCGGAATCGGCCATTGGCAGTTGGAACATGACGAGAGGTTAAGGAGAGGGCGATAGGAAAGAGCGAAAGACAGAAGACGACGCAGAGAAGCGCCGAAAACGGGGAATCCCCCGCGATTGAAGGCATGAGGTTGGTGCTGTCGAGAAATTTCCCTGTGCGCCTGTAAAGTTTCCAAGAATTATACTCCACTGAATTGACGGCCGACGACAAGATTTTCTGCTTGGACATTGTGACTTCGTCAGAGGGACATCGGAGAGCATGAGCGGGTTGAAATATGGAAGTCCAGCCAGCGTTGAGAGAATTGAAGCTTCAAAGAACCGATTGATGCCTTGATGCCTCGAGCACATGACCTTTCTCGACTTCTGAAAACGTGACTCGTTTGTCCCTTTCTTCGTCCTTGTCCTCGCAGCAACTTCGCATATATTATTCTTGACTCTACCGGAAATTGCCTATTCTCTTTGTCCTAACGAGTTTCATTGTTCAAACTCCGTACTAGTATCTATCCCGGTCGTGGCAGTACGGTCATCCAGACATTATGATTGGACTTCTGGCTTGGTCTGGTGCATCATGCGCTTTCTGGCAACATCTGTTTGGGCGACGGATTGGGCCATGAAGAATCTGAACAATGGGCCTAAGCTAGATCATCATTTTGGAGTCTGTAAGCAAATGCATACCCCTCCAATAACGGTGCCCAGCTGACAGTTTTGTATGCAGAACATGACACCCCAACCAGTCCAGTCCATGTGTCTCCGGATCGAGCGCTAGCTAACTTCCATATGGTCGGATATATGGATTGCTCAGATTCTGGCGGCATCCAGCAATAATATTGGCACTTAAGATGTCCTGCTACGTAGTAGTTTTCTACTACTGGCACGGCGGTGCGGACAAGGCTGATGCTACCTTGCGGTGTATCTAGCCATAGGAGGCTCGGTTAAGCTCCAGAGACCGTTGCTACGTCAGACTATCTTTTGGATTTCTGACAGTTTTCTTGCTTCAGCCTTCTTTCTATTTTTTGTCCTCATTTTCTTACTTTCAAACTTCTCCATCATACGCGGTACATGGAGGTTGCATTCTCTTTGTTATTATAGTGCTGCTATGTGAAACGTTAAGATTTTTGATACTCCCCCACGATTTTTGGCAAGTTTTTATCCGCAAATTCGCTTGCATAGTTCCCTCTTTGCGCGTGTCGCCATAGTGCTGGTTTTCTGCTCTTTGCACTGGTGAAGGCGTCCTCTTCAGCTTACTTTTTATCTTTTGGTGCGACGAGAACTGGAGAGAATGCGTTACTGGAATTGCTGAATGGTATATACTCAGCTGATACGGTATCGCCTTTACGCTTCCGGTTGATTACAGCCTGTCTTTTCTGCTTCCGCTTCGGAATTGTATCCAGCATGTCTGCCGAATTCGGGTTAAGCGACATCCATGCCATCACCAAACTCGCCTGCGACCTGTATTTCAGCCTCGACCGTGTTGCCAGAGATGCTCCAGATGGTTTCAGACAGTTGGTAAATGAGCTTTCCTCGTTACAAGCAGGGCTCCGCACTCTTTGCGATGACGTAGGATCGAATCCTTCTCAGTTTGATGAGCCAGACGAGATTCGAAAACAGGTTCTGAATCGATGTCTTGATCGCTGTCTAAATACACTCCTACGGCTAAAAGACCTCATGGCGGACTATAGAGATATGGGAATCTTGGATGGTAGACGATTCTGGAAAAAGGTTAAGTGGCGGACACAGGAAGAACAAATACAAGAGCTCAAATCGAGGACCATGGTTCATACTTGCAATCTAAGCTTATGCATGAGCTCTATTCGCAGGTAAGTCGGTACAGCTTGCAGGATCCTGATAATCATACTCATGAAATTAGTTCGTCCTTGGAAAAAATTGAAATGTCAATGATGCAAGCTTTGGAGGAAGAGAATTCCAAACGGGCGTATGCATCCACAGAAACACATGAAATGGAGGAACCCAGTCCTCCGTTAACTAAGGTTGATCCGGGCAACGGCTTTGGAGAAACGGCTGGGAATGGCTTCCTGGATAAATACCGCGGGCTGGGTTCTCAGCATGGGTCGATTAACAGTAGACGTAACCACGTCCGCAAGTTGTCCAGTTCGTCTGAATCCGTTACGTCTGGGAATTCAGATGCCTCAGCCTATAATACATCCATAGCTACAACAATGTCTCAGCCAACGAAACGCTCCGTGACATCGCCAACCACTTCAGAGAGCTGGAGAAACTCACTTTCTAACTCACTCTCACCTGGCGTTCGCGGTCTCGAGCCGGGACAAGGAGAAAGTCGTTCAAGCTATTCTGTTGAACGAAATTCTGACAGGAGTCGAGCTCCATCCAACGCCGATGGAGATCACACCAACCTCGCCAGCGTTGTGGTGGATACTATGGAGAAGCTCCAGCAGATTCGAAAGCAAGAGCAGTTGTCCCGGCCTCTGCGAATTGAACAGCCGGACAAACTCCACAGACCTGATAATGGAATAAAGAAGAAATTCGAAGTCTCGATCAGCCAAGAGTTGAAGTACAGGCGGTTAACTACACGAGATTGGGTTCGTGTCGGGATTTGGTGGTTACTAAAGGTACTTAAGCTGAATTCTCTTGTCTGTTTGAGAGTATCTGTATCTCTAACATGCGCCCCAGGCTCGTGCGAAACTTGTCCACGGCGAAAAGCCAAACTACATGCGTATGGGAAGTATAACCAGCACAACCCCGTCAACGGACTCTAGATCTGCGAACCACCAAGCCTACGCGGATCTTTTGAAATCGTCGTATATACTTTATGAGGTTGTCCTGGGAGATAAGAGCTCTTTGGCGACTTTAACTGATGAGAATAGAAAATTGATTACAGATCTGTCCGAAGTATGCCATATGTCTTGTCAACTTAGTTCGCATTGAAATCCAAAGTACTAACCTTATGCAGGCATTAAAAGAAGACTTTGCGCAGTTCAACCCGACAGACATACCTGACCGTTTCCTTCTTGAGGCACAGAGTTTGGATATATGGGAACCCTTGCAGACGGAAGAAGAGAGATTGGAGAACAGCGGCGACCTATTTTCCAGCTTCGACAACAGTCGCTGGGTAACAGTGGAGCAAGAAGATTCTGGAGGAGAGGACGAGATTGTTTTGTATCGAGCATTCGTCAACGCGGAGATTGGGAGCAAAAAGTATCGTCGGCGAACAAGAGGCGCACCCTACCTGCTAATTCTGTGCGCTCAAAAGGGTGGGAGTGAACCAAAAATTACTTTCTGTAACCAGAGCGGCTCCCTCTGTCTGCAGCGAGACTGTAAGTTTTGCTATTCTGACCAAATATGTGGCTGCTTACTGAACCCTTATTAGTCGTGTCCAGCGATTTAAACGAGCTATCAAGGGTGGCCAATGCGAATTACCAGGCAGCGTCAGGATCTCGGGTTTTTGAGCCTGCGTTGCTCAAATTCGACTCTATGAACATATCTATTTCCTTTCAATATACGGCAGACCTCGAGCAGTTCATCAGGATTCCAAGCTACTACTTTCATGCGGTAAGACAGCGGGAACCTGTCGATTCCCCTGAATACTCCGAAACGGTACTGTTCAAAAGCTGTGTTGAATCATCCGAAGAACTGAAGTCACCAAGTATGAAACCGCTTAACAACCCATCTATTTACGAGTCTTGCGAAATCCGCATACTCGAAAGGTCATTCGGGGAGACTTGGCGGTCCATCAGACGTATGGTAATCAGTACATCCGCTGCGGACAAGAACCCACGCTGCGTGGAATTCTTCATGCCATTGAGGAAGGTTCAGGTCAAGCGTGAAGACTCATCAGCGGAGGTCCTTGTACATTGGTCGAGTGCTGCTCAGGAGAAATCAAAATTGGAAAGCAACATTCCTACCCCGTTCGCCCACGTATACGAAGGCAATACTAATAGCACGAACGTCGCACTGAGTGTGCACTTCCATTCCGAAAAGAAAGCCAAGGAATTCGAGAAAGCTGTCCTGCGCCTCGGGGAGAAGTCGATTTTCTCATGGAACCAAGCGACCAGTTCTGGTCATGTCTACGACATTGTTGACACGGATGTGGACAAGAAGCAGTACAAGGCGGTCTCTTTGGTTCGAAACGGTGCATCAGATCCATCCTGGAAGTACTGCGACGTCTACTATCTTAATTCAGAACTTGACTACGTCTGCGACCATCCGAAACTCCGAGTGCGTTTCCCACGAGTTTATTACACGGAGTATATATCCACCCAGGTCGACCACATGTATCAACCTGACCAAGCCGTGGCCTTCTCCCATAGCCAAAAGCAAGTAGGAGATATGGCTGTGGAATTCGAGACAGATGGCGCCTTACGCAAATTTTTGACGGCTCTAGCACCTACATGCGAGTTACTTTACACCAGACGTGTCCAATTGGTGGCGGCCAAACGAGTAGCTCTTTGGAGTTCTGCCAAACTACCCAGAGGCAGAGCAACGATTCAGCTCTGGAAAAAGGGAAATAGCGTCAAATTTGCAGTACGATGGCTCGACAGTACAGAAATGGACAAGTGGCTGTCAATGGCCTTGAACTTGGGGTTGGTGAGTCCGGCTACAAATAGCAATAAGGCGACTTTTGCTCGTGGTGACTACTTTCGAGGAGAGGTGTTGGATATGGAAAATATCGCCGCGAAGAGCGCGACAAGTTCGAAGAAGCCCAACAAGCATGCCGGGACGATCACGATGTTGTTTGAGACGGAAAAGGGTGCGTGTTTTCTATGTTCGAACTATAGTTTCCTACTTTCTAAGGCTTCTTGATTGACTGACAACTTCTCTTTTAGATCAAGAGGAATTCGTTAAGCTGTGTCCAAGTCGTGGCCGTTATGTTCAATAATTTGCCGATTGGCAGCTCGGATCTTCTGGATAAGCAGCTGGTACTGTATATAGGGATGGGTTCATCAGTGTAAAGTGCGAGTTTTGAAAAAAGTATCAGGCGGGCTTCAGGATACCCCAATTTGTAAGATAGCATGATTCATTCAGGTTGTTAATTTCTCTAGTCCTTTACCTTTGAAACACTTGTCTATTCAGCGTCGTCTTCCAACCATAACGAACACTGAGTATCAGGCACCTGAGCATGAGCAGTAATAGACCAACACCCCATTTCCTCAACATTAGGGCTCCCACTTCCTACACTAAAAGCGGGCATTAAACGTGGTAATACTTGACAGTCGAGAGCTTTCCATATCCAAAAGAAACGTATCCTGTGTTAGCAAGTCTTGAAACTGGCGCCATTAATGAGCCAGAGCCTTGTGCTTCGTGGTTTCTGGGTTGCATCTGGTGTCGTATGCCTGGAGCGTTGAGGTGTCTTCGAACTCCAAATAGTTGATAAACTGACGACTTGCTGCCAATGTAATATTTATCCTCAGTGTCATCACGAATGACCCGTGTTGTTGCCTATGCAAAACTTCAAAAGGCAAACATGGATTCTTTGGTCTCTTTGAGTTGAGAGCGCTCTTGCAATCTGATCAGTTAGCGATTTGGAGATCCGTTCGATCGGTTCCTCCCAGCTAGGAAACAGCATTGAGGTTAGTAGCATACAAGCGAAAAAGAGGAGAAGAGAGCACAGAGAATGGAAGAAAGGTAGAGAAAGTAGAAGACACGTGAAATGACTTGAAATGCAAGTGCTGGTATATATATCATTGTAAGCGCATAGAACAGCACTAGACTATTTCCGCTGAAGAATATAAACCCAATGAAATATCTGTGGCACATAGGCGCTAGACGAAGTAGCCTGGCCCGATGGCGCCTGCACGGTCGTTCGTGAAAGCACAGTCCAGTAATCCGAGAGATAGGGGAGACCGTCGAATCGCGCAGACGAGTACGAAAGGGCAACCCAAATAGTCCCCTTTCGAGTCAAGAGTGCCAGATGCAAAGCCACCAGCTCAACCGGGAAAAAGGTGGCTTCACCGGACTCCGACTTTTCCACGAGTTGGCGCACAGTTGGACACGTATTCGGCGGGACAGGCGAAGAGAAATCTCGAGAGCTAGAAGTTGCGATAGCGTCGCTTGTGCTTTTATCCAGGATCACGTCGAAGGGCACTGTCCTGGTTCCAGATTCGGTTTTGACGAATTGGGATAATTGCGCGACATCCTCCCAGGAGCAGAGGTCAGCATGGAGCCAGTGCATGGCTCGGGTTGATTCCTTCTGGCTCGCATACTCCCGACCCAGGCGGACTGCTTCTGAGGAAAAGTCGACATTCTGCAGACATCATATCAAGCACAGTCGAGGGCATAGGTAAGCTCTACATGTCCCTATAGGTATAGCAATCGAAGAAGATACGGTTTCGGTGTCACCCACCACAATGCCGCTTCCCCTCCACCCACGCCGCGCAAACTCATCGCACAGCTTCATTCCCAATTTCGATATGCCTGGTCCAAGATGCAGCACTGACGGTTCATCCCCGTGTCCTCGTTGATCCAAAGCTGCCAAGACGGGTTCAAGAAGTGCTTCGCCGGGGTTCAACCATTCCCCGACGTCGCGGCCAGTGGCGAATTTGGTGTCCCAGAATTCTGGCTCGTCGTAGTCTGGGGCGCCTTTCATTTTGGGCTGTGGCTTTGGCGTTTCATTGGCATTTGGTGTTCCAGGCTCTTTTGTCGTGTTTCGAGGAGAATTTGGTTCGGAGTTTTGCCTCAGGCATCAAACAGATGACGCGGTATGATACCCTACAGACTCCGGAGAGCAGCTCGCTGTAAACAGGCTACGAAGTAAATGCTCTCTAAAATTAGGAGACAGAGCATCGTAGAATCTGTTATCTCACAGTGTAGACTGCTATCGTATAATCTCCACTGTCAGATTCAAAGATTGCTGTTGACAAGAGCTGCTCACGTGACCTGTTTGCCGCGCTGGCAGAACGCGTCGGGAGAGTTTCATCATGTTCCAATTTCCAACCTCCACGGCGCTGTCTATTAGATCCTCCTTTGTTCTTCACCATTCATTGCCATTAATGAGGATTGTCTTGACTTGATAAATTAATCTCGCCGTTCATACTTACCTGTCAAGTAACGACTTCATCCGCGCGTGTCTGTTTGTCTTTTGAATTCTCCCGTCATCTACCGCGAACCGCGCTTCCTACTCAAATTCTGGGTCACCGAAGAGACTGTCGCATTCCCATTTAACTGTCGCGATGTCTGCTGAATACAACAAAAAGACGGTCGCCGAATTGCAGGAAATCCTTAGGGGCCGAAACATCTCTCACAATGGCAAAAAAGCCGACCTTGTCGCACGCTTGGCCAAAGACGACGAAGACAAAGCCAAAGCCGACCCTGCCGCTCCGTCTACAACTGCTACAACAAATAACCCGGCAAAGGCAGAAAATGCGGAGGATGTGATCGACTGGGACGACGATACCGGTGAAGACACCGCAGCAGCTAAGCCGACATCTGAAGCCGGCGCTAATGCCCTTGCCGCCGGCGGCCAAGGCGCTGTCTCAAACCCGGTCGCCGTCCCGAATCAGGAAATAGGCGAGAATCCTGCTACGACGGATGATCTGAAGGTTACAGCTGAGGGGGCCAAACCGTCAGAGAAAGCCGAAAAGCCCGAATCGGAGACAGCAAACAATGCAGACGCCCCGGCTGAGGAGGGAGGAAAGCAGGAAGCCAACTTCGCCAAGGGGTTACCTGCCTCCGAAATGGAGGAAGAGTTAAAGAAGCGCAAAGCTCGTGCGGAGAAATTCGGAATCGTCGAGGATTCCCAACCTGGACTTTCGGAGGCAGAGAAACAGTTGCAAAGAGCTAAGCGTTTTGGGGCAAGTGCTGAGGGTGACTCTGTGGGCGTCAGGAGATTAGACGAGGCGCTACCCGAAGGACCACTCCGCAAGAGGGGCCGTAACGACAATCACCAGGGTGGCCGCGGCGGGAAGAGACGGAATTTCGGTGGTGGAAGAAACGGCAACAACAGGAACAGGCGTCGTGGGAACGATAACAACAAGAACAGTGGACAATCATCTTTGAGCGAGAAAGACTTGAGTGCCATGGAGGCCAGAAAGAAGAGATTCGCGACCGCCGCATAATACGGTACTCGTCCGGCAACAGTTTCGTTCTGGTAATCTCTGCCTACGAACGAACGGTCTCTGTCTTGCCTTTCTCATGTATTCTATTTCGATGGCGTTGCGGTATATGTTCCAATTGAGAAAGACTAATTTCATTTCGTGCTCGCTTTTTTGCTTCTTCGACTTTCCTTTGCGTACGGTAATCTACCGATTCTGATCAATTGATGGATGGGAATCAGTCACCAACGAGTGCCTCTAGCTCTTTGGGTCCAGGCTGTCCTAGGCGCTCTGGTGGTGGAAGGTTTCCGCTCATACTGACCTGCATCTTGCTACAAGATGAGTATTCCTGCTTGACACGAGGACCGTGCCACTGCTCATGCTCTCCCGATAGCAAACTGAAACTCTGCTCTTTGTTTTCAGCAACTTCAACAACGTCAAAGATTGCATGCGTCTCGTTAAGGCAAGCCGAACTCATGACTGAGCGGACAACTGGCCAATTAGGATGGCAAGCTCGATAGAGGTGTGCTCTTATTGGACGGCAGATCAGGTAAGGACATCCATTGATGGTCTATCAATCTCCTCACGACCAAGCTGCAACCATGGTCGAGCAGGCCGTTGGAATCCAACTGATCCATTGTCGAGGTCCTATGAATTGGAAGTCTCAAGGAGACTCAGTCAAATGAACCACTTCGGAATCGTATCCTGAACCAACTCCAGGTCAAGATACTTCGTTGCAGCTGGCAGTCGCACTGCCTTCTCAGCTTCAATCCTGCCTGCGGAGTATCATAGGCAAATGATCCTTACGCCACTCAACGATTGTTCAAGTTGCGTCCGGTCTTCTCGGCTTGGCTCGGCTTGGGGCAATAACTTTGCTAACAACTTGTGCCACCGTCGTTGCGGCCATGTTGTCGGTCCGCCAATTATATTCCCTATCACCACAATCCCTCAGAAGAGATACGACCTCTCGATCAGTCTCGAAGTGTTTAAGCCAACTCTGACCTCCGCTTTCGTCCACTCTAATATGCGTTAATGTGAACTAATGAACGCCTTGGAGAGTTTCTTAAAACGCAAGGATTAACTCCTACGGTGTACCAGGCTGTCTCTTCAAACACCTCCAGATCATTGCTGCAGCTTACAGTGACAGCAAAAGATGAAAATTATTTGCCCTCTTCTTCAGCTGGCATCTGTCATATATCACTTTCGCTTTCAAATCACATTCCTTGATCTGGTTATGCAGGCCATTAGCCACTGCCAATTACTCCACGCTGTGGCGAAGCCATGCATGTCGACGCTGTGGGAACTTAACCTCGCAGGGCTGTTCCCTATTACGATCTCGCGCTTCATTCCATGACATATCTTCGGAAAAACTTTGAAAATTTTTATTCCTTTATTCTATTGAGGGTGTCTATAGATATATCGTCTTGCTGGACTTGGCTTGCTGTACAAACTCGCGAAGTACTACTACTAGCACCAACTGCGGAGTGCCGCGCACATCTTGTTACCGTCTGCCCGCGAGTCTTCCGTGCTACGCTTTCATGCTCGGGGTGAGTGAAAGATATCGTTACTCAGTTGAGCAGAGGTTAACAGGGACCAGTTTTATCGTGTTTTGCTATATGGACGATGCGATTTGTTCTTCTCCGAGATTTATGACTTCGGACGGAACGGGAATTCTGAGTTGCGCTTACAATGATATCGCAAAGACCTGACGGTAATAAGTCACCGAGGCCGAGATTTCCTGGTCTTCAACTTGCCGATACGCTGTCTCCGGCAACTCCTCACTCGAACGTCGACAGTACTGATGTTCCACGCTTTCCGTGCTCGGGGTTTGCGCGGTCAGTTAGGAATACCGAGGCAATGCCCTCATACAACTGGGCGGAACGTTGGCAGGTTCCGGATCCGTCAGTACCTTCAAAATTCTCCAGTGATGACCTTGGTTCATCGTGGCTTTCCAACTATTCATCACCATCACTGAATGAACGGCTTTACTTTTCAACTACTCCTTGGACAACGAGCAAATCCACCCAACCAAGTGCTTCGTCTCCGAAGGGATATTTTATACTCCCCTCGAAAATCGAGTTTCATCCTTCCAACAATGACCGTCCGCCGAATGTTATCCGAAGGAAGGCTCCAATTATCGGCCAATATAATCGAGGTGGGCTTGAGAGAGAAGTATCAGGTTCAGAGAGGTTAGGACAGACCATCCCATCTGCTGATTCTGAAGGAAAGCCTGCTGGATCTCAACGAGATACGCAAAGAAACCCACAAGAGACTAATGAACCGCGTTCGTCGCCCATGCACAGGCGAGTATTCCAAAGCAAGACAGCGGGAGATCCGAGGAGCCCAGAAGAGCTTTCAAGCCTGAGGATGACCACAGCGGACACGAAAAACTTGCCACCACCACCGGAACCGCTGAATATTTCAACAAGCAGCTTTTCGACAAGATATTCTACGTCTCCAATGATTTGGAGCAGGACTTCGACTCCCACTACAATATCGTCATATTCTCCTGGGATCGTTAGTCCAGCGAATGCTAACCGGTGTTCCAAGCAACCAATATTCTTACGGCCTGAGTTACCTGTCTTTTCTACCACGCAGGCTAACGTGCAAGACCAAGACTTGCAGAAGGTGGACGACTCGCTTGTACCGAGTAATACCCCGCTGAGTATCGAATCTGGGGGTCGGAGACCCTCGGACCATGCAAGACTGTCAGAGAGACCAAACCTTCTGGGTTTCCCTTCGCTTTTAAAATCAACGTTGGATTTGGGCTCACCTGATGAAGCAAAACTGTGCACTGATTCTTTTGGAAAACATAGGCGGAACACAGAAAGGCAGTTGCTTGACCCGTTTGAGAAAGAATTCACAGAAGAAGAGGGCATATCCGGGGATCGTGCTTACCCACGACCAGACAGGCAACTTATGAACCTCTGGGAAACGCACAGAATGCCAATTTTCCGAAGCAGTTCGGCTTCACCTGAATCAAGAGGGCGTCAACGGCGCGCATTTACAGAGAGTTTCTGTACCGATAATAAACCGCATTCAACTCGAGGTCGAGGTTCACTGTCAGTTGGTTCGTCTTATCGAAATCGTTTGTCTCGAACGCCATCGCGAAAGGTAACGACACTTGGGCCACCTCCCGAGATTGTACCATCGCACAGAGAATCGGAGAAAAAGCGAGAAGTGAAGCGTTCCGGCAGGAAACGATTCAATCTCTTCAAAGGGAAATCCCAAGCATATATGCGCGGTACCATCTTCAAGAAAACTGAGGCAGATCAAGTGGGCGAGCGTTCAACTGAGTCGCTGATTTCCTCCTCAATGACACCGGGCGACTTGTCTAATGAGAAGCGCCAGGAAGAGGGGTGCAGTACTAAAGGAAGCGCGGCGCATATTCTCAGTCCGGCCAGCGCGAGTCATACCGCTACGAATGCCAGAATGTACGGTTTGAATCTGGCAACTACAAAATCCTATAACACAATTAACAGCTACAACTCTAGCAATGCTTCGTTGCCTCACATGAACCTTACGAGGCATGATCCTTCACCCCGCGAGATGAAACTCACCAGATCGTCTTCTGAAGACGGGCATATGCTAAAACAGAAGCGAAAAATCTCTAAGTTGAACGTCTTTCAAGAAAGCCACGACACAAAACGGAACGGATCATCTTCACTAGCTCCCGCTCAGCCTGCAACCGGGCTTCAAGACACCATATCCCCCGTATCAGTGAAAGGACGGGTTGCGCACGCTGCCTTGGCCGATAGTGTACCGCCAGTGTCGCAAGGTATCTTGCGAGTCGAGGATTTGCTACCCTCTCAGGTGGATGAGACCAGCCAATTAACCGAAGTACCTGCACGATCGGGGCCGTCCGACAGCAGCGAGCTAGTCGAACGAATGCATTTGAAGATGGAAGACGCTGACGAACATCTCCATGGTCGATTGACCACTCAATCGGATGAATGTGCTGATTTCATTCATGGTATGGATATAAGCCAACTTGACGATACGCCGTTGTCCGCTCAAGCCGACCAGCAGAGCTTTCCGATGTTCAGGGGGAACGCGGAGCCACAGGCTTCTGGCAAGAGTACTTCTTTGGACCTCGCGGGCCGTGTCTGCGAGGATGTTCATGCCCAAGCCAACATCCGATCGGGCTCACTCATGACAAGCCGCTGGCTCTCCTTTGGAAGGGTGCTTTTCAGCCCCGCCCATAAGCATGTTACGTCCAAAAAACGCGAGAGAATTCTCATAATTGACGGGCTGGGGAATGATGATTGGTCTTACTACTGTGCTCTTACATACCCGAGTGCAGAGATATTTAGCTTGAGTGTAGTTCCATTTTCTTCCAGGTTCTCGCGACCCCTTTCCTGGCAGTCACTGTCGAACCATCGCACGATTCGCCAACCAAACTTGGAGAGCCAGTTTGTCTTCCCAAGTGGATATTTTGCTGCCGCGGTCTTACGGCTCCCTGCTTCCTGTTCGGAGAAGGCGCAGGATAACGTAATATCGGAGTGCAAGCGCGTGCTTCGGCCTGGAGGCTATTTGGAGATGAGCCTGTTGGATTTGGACATGGTGAATATGGGTATTCGAACTAGAAGAGCCGTCAGGAGACTTAAGGAAAGGATATCAATAACCAACGCCAATATCAGCTTGAAGCCGGTGAGTGACAACATTCAACGACTTCTTGGAACGCACGGGTTCGACAATCTCCGACGGTGTACGGTCAAGCTCCCCGTTGCGGGAACCATTGGCGGGTCTGCTGATTCCTCTTCCTCCTCGGACCACTCTGCGGTTACTCCTGCGTTTACTACGAAGAACCCATCAACAACTTTGTCGCATTCCCTTGGTGACCTCCTATCCGACCCATCTCCATCCCCGTCGAATGACGAATCCATCGCCAAGATCGTCGCTAAGGTCGGTCGATGGTGGTACAGCCAGTGCCACGAGTCTACTATCCTCCCACCTTCTCCTCCTTTTCCTCCCAGCCAAAACGGTTCTTGTGACAACAGCAGCATCTGGGCCGACAGGAAACTACTCCGCGAATGCCAACGGCAAGGTACGGGGTTCAAGCTGCTTGTTGCGTATGCACAGAAGCCAACTGAAGTTCTTCGGCGTACTGCAAGTGTGTGATGGAGCGGTCGGTATTTTCATTGTTGGCATGCCGTTACTTATCGATGGTCCTCCATGTATATGATGATGAGATGGGATGATGATTTCATGAGAAAATGTGTGATGATATGTACGCGAGTTCTGCATTACCTTCTCTTCTTTACGATAATGATAATAATTCACGAAGTTTTGCTATTTGATGCTATTGTCAAGTCAGGCCGAAGGTATTGACATGTTCCCATTCAAATTCCCTCAGACGATATCACGCTAAAGCACCGGTGATGCGATAAGATAAGCGATAAGATCGTCAATAGGCCGAGGGATAGTAAATCCGACCCGTGAATATGATAACTCAAGCCAAGCCAGACAATTGGTTCGCGAGCTCAGCTTCCTCTATTGATATCGACTCCCTAGCAAAACAATGGCACAAAAAATTGGCTCTACAAGGCAAGCATGCTTCCTGCAATATCCGGAAGATTATTACGACTGGCTGAGTCTTATGGCTGGATTGGTTCCGGTTGACGAATGGAAGTTCTACGACCCGGAAACCAACGATGCCTATACCGAACCGAGAGAACCTCACCCGAGCGACCTGAACCCTACCGCAGAGACCTTATTCGACCTAAGTGAAAGCGACCGAATTACCTACCTGCAACTCACGCAGATATACGATATCGAGAATGATGAGTACTGGTGCCGAATGGAAAACGAAAGAAAATTGTACAATGCGATTCATGCTTCGGTGAATCGCAGCCTAACCGCCTGGAGACCTGATAAGACAGGTCACCCAAACCGGGTGAGAATTCTGCTTACTGCCATCAGAGATCATATGAAGCCATCGCAGAAGTACATGCAGAGACACACCAAGCAACTTCGTGGTAATCTCTTGACCCGATTCGTCGATTGGCCGGACGAAGGACCGCAGGAGTGGATAGCGGAATGGACCCACGTTCTCGCCCTTTCCAAGGAGTGGTGCCCGTCCGCATACGAAGAGTGGGATCAGGATTTCCAGTATGTATGGAGTAGTGTTCCTGGGATGGGACCTTACTGCGATATGCTGTGCGGCGATCATAACGAAGCGCCGAGTTCAGCCGCACGGATGCTACTAGCTGTTTGGAGTCGAGAATCCCGGTATTAACTAGCTGGGTTTGAACTGCCCAAAACTTGGTTGCGATACAAGTCTCCAGTAACACTATACGGACAGACGAGAGCATATTACCAACCGCTGACGAGCAACATGCATCGGCGCCTTTGCAAGCTCTAGGAGCGGACTTTGGTTACACAGCCCGAGGCCGGATATACAAGTTGCCCTGGAAGAGCTTCATCGGATATCAGAAGTCAGAGTCTAAAAGCGAGATTCCGCGCATCTACAATGATTTTTGTCATCTGGTATATGTAGGTCATCTATAATAATTTGTGCACGGTTTTCCCTCGTCGCTACGCTACGGAGCAAAGGAGAGGACAGCGGGCCTCACCGAAGTGGCCCGACTCGGTGCGGAGCCGAGTCTGCGGAATGACGCGTGGATCTAAAGCAGATGAACACCGCCATGCATACCGTATCCGGCTAACCAAAGCCCATAAGTCACGACCGACGACTCGCGAGGTGCCTGGACTACTGCAGACTACATCATTGTGCTTGCTGAGTGCGCAGACAGGCGTAGCTGCCAGCTCGAGCACCTGTGGAATGGTCCGTGGTTTCTTGTACATCTTCACTGAGTTTCGGGGCGAGATTGAATGAGTGAAAACGAGAAGGCTGGTGAGGCTGGGAAGTAGCATGTAGGATACTTCCCGGGCCGCACGGAGCATGATATATTTTGCCTTGATTGGCGGGGACCTATATTACTATCTGCAAGACTGCATTTGAATTCCATGTCCGGAAGCTCTCAGCTCCAGGAATGGAGGAAGTGTTGGATCAGGATTCACTGATTCAAAACAACGTGAACACTCATATATTCCTAGATCTTCAGCCAACCAAGTCGGCTGACAACGGTCGTAGATTTCTTTTTCTCTGATATCAGTTTGAACCCGTTTTTCTATGGCTTGGGTGACAAATAAAGTAGTGTTACTTTACAGTGCTACTGACGTCGCGGAGACGCTACGCTGTACGCGGTACACGGTACGCGGTACACGGTACGCGTCTTAGATTCAAATCTTACCAAAGTCGGACTAGCTAAAGCTTTGACCATTGTTAGCAAATGTGGGGATAGTGGATAGCCATGTGGTGCAGACTCTCCAGAGTTAGAATGCATATATGACGTCATAACTGGCTTTAATCGTGCCATTACTAAACGGGGTACTGCTGTCTCTGACCGCCTTCGCTTAATTTGGTACCAACAAATAACCTTGCTTCAAAAAACATCCAATTTTCATCCAAATTTCCAACAGCAATTGGAGATCTCTGGGCCTGCTCGTACCATGTGGCATATTAAAATGACATCCCGCCATGCAAAATAATCATCCAATCGCTATGCAGTCTGTCTTGCCCGGTAGTACGGAACTTCTTGCTATGAACGAACACAGTCTGCAGATGGGTTCGACCCACCTGTATGTCGTACATGCAGATATGTCGTGCATACTTATGCACCACTCGGCGAGTCAGGGCATTCACGACATCACTACTGTTTAAGAGGCTGACGGAAATGATGAATCCTTTCGGCTTGAGGCACGAAATGCTAACAGCTTGACCTCCTTCTTTTCCTGGCTCGCTAATATGCAAACCAGTATTCGGTGTCTACTGTCGTTGAAACCATGCCGCTATTGGCTCGTCTAATATCTTCAATTGTTCAGACATAGGTCTCAGAATAGTTGAACCTCGTTCCGGTCGATCAAACTGGGAATGGTAAAATGGATTTCAACTTCCGTCTTGGCTCTGCATGGCTTTGAGACCAAACGGATTAGGAGGCTTCCTACTTGAGTGCTCTACGCTACTTTATCTCTACTAAGATCCGTACTGGATGTCTCTTCATAAAACCTCCGTGTCACCGCTGCAAGTTACAATGGTTCAACCGAACACCCCGTGAAGAATTACGGTTCTTCGTCTAAGTTATCCAATAGCCACTTCAGCTGCTTCAATTGTCGTCGTTTAGAATGGTCGTGCAGACCCTCAGCCACAATAACTCCACGCTGTGGAGACATGATACTGCAGGGCTGTTTCTACGACTTCTCGCCTCTTCCTGGGGTGTGTTTCTTCAATCTATTATTCATGTCCTATATGTTGTGAAACAAAAAGCTCGCTGCTCGCGCCCATATATCGTCATTTTGGTGGACCCAGATTGTTACAAATTCTTGCGGAGTAGTATTACTACTAGTACCTACCTACTTCTCACAGTTTGAAGTTGCTTCTTATTTTTGGGCCAAGGGTTTTTCACAGCTGCGCTTTCTTGTTTCAATGTCAGGGTAAGTGGAGGATATCCCTGTTTAAATCAACAGGGACTTACAGATAACGTCTCACAGTTTCATCGAGTCTGCTCTAGAGCATTGCGGATTGGGTCTGGGCCTGTTGACTTCATTATATTCCGTCGGAGGGATTTAGCAGGACGAGATATAAAAATCCAGATCCAGGTTACAATGACATCGCAAAGACCTGACGATGACCGATTACCGAGACCGAAGGGTTATGTTTTTCAAGTTGCCAATACGCCGTCTCCGGTAACGCCTCGTACGAGCACTGACAGTGTTGACGTTCCACATATCTCGTGTTTGGGGTTTGCGCGGTCAGTTGATCGCTTGCCTAGGACCACCATGACAAAATTTTCATCCAATTCAATGGGGAACTGTCAGGCACAGACGTCATCAACGCCGCCGAATTCTTCGTCCAACCAAGATTCCGGTCCGTCGTCGCTTCCAAGTCATGCAAATAGCCCATCATCATTTAGCGAACAGCATAACTATCCAACTAAACCTTGGACAACGAACCAAGCCGCTCAGCCACATGCTTCGACTCTGAAGGGAGTAATTTCGCTTCCGTCAAAGTTCAGGTTTCATTCTTCCAACAATGACCGTCCGCGAAATGTGCTTCGCAAGAAGGGTTTGACTGCATATCACAATAATCAAAGTGGCTTTCAGAATGAGAGTTTCGGTTCGGAGAAAACAGGATCAGGTGTCCCAACGACAAACTCTGACGGTGTGGTGGTTAATGACCCTCAACGAAATGCTCATGGCCATCAGAGAACGGTAAATGAGTTACATTCGTCACCTGTGCTCAAGCATGAGCTCCACAATGTGACGGCAAGGAATATAACAAGCCATGGCCCCGAGCAGCGTGCGAGTCTCAGATTGGTCACAGATGACACGGAAGCCTCGCCACTTCTTCCTGAACCGCTAATTGCTTCAGCAAGCAAAGCATCATCACGATATTCCGAGCCGCCCACGTACAACCATGGGATCCAAGATGAGATTCTGGATACAACAAGTCATGATCCCAAGGAGCGCGCGAGTCTCAGAACGGTCACGGTTGACACGGAAGACTTGCCACCGTTACCCGAACCGCGAATTGCTTCAGCAAGCAGAGCGTCATCACGATATTCCGAGCTGCCCAAGCACGACCATGAGTTACAAGACGAAATGTTGAATCCAACAATTCACGGCTTCAAAGAGCCTGAAGGTCTTAGGATGGTCACAGTTAACACGAAAAACTTTCCATTACCACCAGAACCGTTTGTTGCTTCAGCAAGCGATGCATCGTCAAGATATTCCCGGTGTTCTGGAATCAACAATTACGAGTCGTCGGGTGAGGTAGCGAAAGATCCAACAGCTCACGACCCTGATGAACGCGCGAGTCTTAGAACAATTACAGTCTATATGGAAGAGTTGCCGGTGCCCTCCGCACCGCTTATCGCTTCAGCAAGCGATTCCTCGTCGAGACATTCCGATTCTGCTGGAACATGGAGCGAGTTGTCGACATCCACCCCAGTGCCAATGTCCTCTCCAAAAGTAGATAATACGACGAAAGGTAGTCAGGGTCTGGGACAGCAAATTTCTTCTCAGACCACATTACCTGTCTGTTCCTCGTCACATCCTACCGCTCGAAAGAGCCACGATATGCAAGAAGGGCGTGACCCGCTTGTTCCAGTTAGTGAAGGTGAACATAAAAAGCATTCAGGCTCTGCAGAATTGCAGCGCGAGCCCGACACCTTTAAACACCCTCCGTCTCCGAAGTCGACCGTGGAACAAAGCTCACCGAAGGAAGCAGAGCTATGCACGAGAGCTTTACGAGAGCAGGAGGAGATAGAAAAACGGCTGTTTGATCCGTTTGGGAAAGAAGCTTCAGAAGACAAAAGTCTGGCCAAGACTCCTCCACGACTAAGCCGACAAGATGTGCATCAACTGGAAACGCATCGGACACCAGTGATCCAGAGCAATTTGACGTCCCTTGAAACAACGGGGCATAAACGACGAAAGTCCACAAAGAAACCTCGCACCGACGGTAAATCGCGTTCTATTCAAAGTCGAAAGTCAACCGTGTCGGCTAGATCAATATCTCAAAGACGCAAGTCTAAATCGCCGTCGCGAATTGTGACACCACTTGGGCCATCCTCAGACGCCATGCCATCTCACGAGACGGAACCGGAGAAGGGGCGAGATTCGAAAGATTCCAAGACGAAACGGCTCAGCCTTTTCACTAGGAGATCCAGGTCCAGTGTACGTGGCGCCATGTCGAACAAAAACGAGGTAAACTGATTATACCCTACGGGCTCTGCTAGCTATGGAAGTTACTCACACTCTTTTCAGAAACCGAGTATTGGCAGCGGCAGGTCCCGGTCTGTCTCCATTGGCAAGAATGGTAATAGAAGTCGGTCTAAATTTGGCTCGGACGATTCCCGCCGCCACCCTGATCCCGTGGTTAGAGATGCCGGGGGTAAAGAGGGAACGGGTTTTGCGCAAATGCAGAACACGAGCAGTCCGAGTCTTGCTTTAAGCTCTGATCCTGAAGGGCGACAGAAGTTTCAGAAACGTGTGGAGGATTGTTCAAAAGAACTGCTGACTTTGTTTGGAGAGACACCGGACGATAAGCGTCAGGTAAAGGGAGGCAGTAACCAAGCCAGTGCAACGCGTACTCCCAATTCATTGTTCGCGAAGCAGACCGCTAAAGAAGCCAGAATCAACGATTTGGATATGGAAGCTATAAGGTCCCATCTGTTATCCAAGAGCTACAACCTTAGAAATGTTTCGTTGCCCTACATGAACCCTACAAGATGCGACCCCTTCACTCTTGATAAAATGAACAGGTCACTCCCTGAAAGAATGCATCTATCGACACAGAACCGGAAACACAACAGCTGTGAGAAGAGCCACGATACGGGATGCAAGGAACCATCACTACCAGTTCCCCCTCCGCGTGTGGTCGGATTCCGCGCTACAGTATCTCCTGCGCCAGAAGACAAGCACGATGCACGCCATGCTCTAGCGGATGGCGAGTCGAACATGTTGGAAGATAACCCGCATGTCAAGGCAGCGTCGTCCCCTGAAGTGAATAAGATCGGCCGACTAACCCAAGATCCTGCACAATCAATGCCAGAAGATGTTCGCAAGTCGGTAACCTCACCCTCATCAGGGTTTGAATGCTCTGAACGGGATCATCCTTCTCCCGAAGCCCACTCAATCAAGAGCGCGGAGGTGTCTTCGGATCATTCAAACCGTCCCGAGAAGAGCCAGCGACAGAGTCGTTTGAGGCCAGTTGGCCGCATCCCGCAAGTGGTTCCAAGGCGTGAGAGGGAATATAAGCCATCATCGCAATCATTTTCCAGGCCCTTTGGTACTGTTGATGCGTCTTGGTTGATTGCATTGGACGCAGACCGACCTCGTCCACCGAGAAGACACACGGTGCATCCGTCGTCTGTTGGTTCTAAAAGCACGAAGAACAGATTTTCTGGTTTTATTGCCGTTATTCCACAGCCTGGGTCAGAACCAAAAGCAATACCAAAGCCAACTAATGATGCGGTTTGTGAGGAAAACGACGACTTAGTCAAGCATCCATCTTCAGATACGTCAAGGTCCCCTGGCGGCAACGGGCCACACGAGGAGAAGATGGTAAACACGGTAAACGAGTCTCTCCGAAGTCGATTGAATACTAAGCCAGATGCGCGTGGTGATTCTACGCCTGATAGGAATGTGGCTCAATTTGGTAATACGTCGCCGTCTGTCAGACTCGAACAGCAGAGCTCCCCGAAACTTAGCACGAACGAGCTACTAAGGGCGTCCTCGCAGAGGAAGGCTCCTCCTTTGAATGCAACGAGCCGGGACCGTGAGAACGTTTATGCCCAGACCAATATCCGATCAGGCTCACTCATGACTAGCCGCTGGCTCTCCTATGGGAGGGTTCTGTTCAGTCCTGCTCACAAGCATGTCACATCAGAAAAACGAGAACGGATCCTCATAATTGACGGATTGGGGAATGATGACTGGTCTTCCTACTGCGCCCTTGCATATCCGAGTGCAGAGGTATTCAACTTGAATGTCGATACCAGATACATGTCACACCCTCGCGATCCCCCTTCCTGGCAGTTACTTTCGAACCATCGCACGATTTGCCATCCCTGTCTGGAGCGTCAATTTGCCTTTCCAACCGGGTATTTTGCCGCAGTGGTTTTGCGCTTTCCTGCATCTTGCACAGTAACAGCGCAGAATAATGTGGTATCGGAGTGTAAACGCGTGCTCCGGTCTGGAGGGTATTTGGAGATGTGCCTGTTGGACCTGGAAATGACGAAAATGGGCATCCGAACAAAGAAAGCCGTCAGAAAGCTCAAGGAGAAGACTTATATGGCCAACGCCAACATCAGCCTGAAACCGGTGAGCGACAATATCCAGCAACTCCTTGGAACGTACGGATTCGACAATCTCCAACGATGCACGGCCAGACTTCCTGTCGCGGGGAGCATCGCCAGTTCTTCTTCATCTTGTTCTTTTCCCTCACAATCCTCGCACGACAACCATGGGGGATCCCTCGGCGAGCCACTATCCAACTCATGCCGGTCCCCGTCCCCATTGGATAACGAAGTCATGGCTAAGACCGTCTCCAAGGTCGGTCGATGGTGGTACAGTCAATGCTACGAGATTCCTATCTTCCATCCCCCTCCTCCACTTTCTCTCTGCGGGCCTCAGGGTAATAGCAATAACAGTGGTCGTTGCGATTATAGCAGCATCTGGTCCGACAGGAAACTGCTTCGCGAATGCCAACAGCAGGGGACCGGGTTTAGGTTGCTTCTTGCGTATGCGCAGAAGCCGATTGAGGTTTATCAGCGTTCCGCCAGTGTGTGATCGTATTCGTGTCGTGTACTGGGTCGATGTTGGTGTGTTGCTTGCAATTGGGGGTTGATGGCCCTATCCAAGTTGTTTTTTGTTCCTTTCTTGCGTTCATGAGGTTATGGTTATTGACACGTATGAGGTGAATGGTGAGATGATATTATGGGATGATGACTGAATGAAGAATGCGGCACGATAATGATATGTGATATGTTCCTGCTTATTTGCTTGTCTCTGACTTTCAATTCAACGTTGCTTTTGTTGTTAGTGTAGTTATTGCTGTCTTGGTGTTTGTTAATAATGGATAATAATATTAGTCTGCACGGCATTAAGCTCTGTAGGTATCAGAAACAAAAGGAACCCATGAAAGCCCCTTGCCAAAGAATAAATGTCACAATCCCAATAGAAAAGACGGGTATAATACGCCCACCCAAGAGACGACGCCACGCCACGCCTGAAGCCTGTTCATACATACAACTCTCCATTCATTCATACTTCCTCGACAAGCTTCGGAACACCGGTACCCCCAGCAGGGCCATTTCCAAACATGCGCCCCGCAGGAGTACCAAGCCACTCCTCGGGAACCCCAACTCGACAACCGTCCCGGTTGCTGACCCACCGAGCCAGCGTTGGGTCAGGCTTTTCGGCCTCGTGCTGCTGCTCCTCCTCCGGTTGGGGGACGGAGCCTTCGGCGACTTCGGCGGCGGAGACTCTCCCGCGTCGCTTGGGGGCTTGTTTTCTGAGAAGTCTGTTTATTGTGTCCATCTGTGCAATGTGAAGTTAGTGGCGGGAGAATTCATATTTGACGAGGTATTTGAAGCGTACCTTTTCTTCTTCGTTTCGCTTCTCGCTCAGGTTCTTTCTCCGTCGTGCCATTTCGGCTCGGCGCATTGCGCGCTCTTCTGCTGTTAAGTGCTTTTTGACTTGGGGTTCTGTTATACTGTTAGACAGTTCTGAGAAGAGTTTCATAGTAAAGACGACCTACCCATGGGAAGTTGTAAGAAGTCATTACCAAGAGAACCTCTTTGTCTCTTGGTCAATTTGCTGAAATCTGGTGTACTCATTCGACTGCCCGTTGCAGGTGTGCCCTGGTCGGAGTCAACGCCCTCTACTTCATTCCCTTCATCCTCGTCCAGATCCTCATCTTCGTCGCCATTTGCGTTAGCCAGATCATCTCGATTCCCGCTCTCGTAGTGTCTCTCTGGTTCCCTGTCATCCAAATCCGACTCTGACATTTCTTCATCTTCGTCGTCGTCTTCATCGCCCATTCCTCTGGATTCAATGCTCTTGCCGGGTTTCCTTGGATTAGGCACAACAGCTGCACCGGATTTGGACTTCTTTTTCTGGCTGTGTTGCTGAGGGGGAGCCGCACCCATATCTATATCACCGTCGGCGTCCATTTCTTCTTCGTCGTCAAGCTCGTTTTCACCTTCCGCCTCTATATGCTCGTCATCCTCGTCATCATCATTGTTCTCATCATCGTCATCATCATTATCCTCGCTCGTGTCAACCTCGACGATCCTCTTCTTGGACCGACTATTCCGCGGTCCCGAGACGATAGGATTCTCCGCGAAAATGTTGACGCTGCGCTTTCCCCCCGCGGCGTTCTCCCTCTTGGCAGCAGCAGCACCGGTGGTAACCTCGCGGAGTTTATTAGACGGCATTTTCAAAGTAAGACGAATGGACCTCTGGGAATCTCTGGACGGGTCTGGCGATCGAGATACCGATACTGGGCCAGAGGAACCGATGGCGTCATACGTTCTGGTGGACCTTGAACCTGCGTTAGAAGCATTCTCTGCAGGGTCCGGTTGCGCATGGCGCGAACGGAGGGTGCGGCGGGAAGACATCAATGGTGTGAAAGAGGGGTGGCAGATGAGATTTATGGAAGGGCTGCTGGTAGGGAAACAAGGGCTAAATAGATAGATTGATAGATGGATGGAAGTGAAGGCGTGTGCTACAAAGACGCGTTTGCAGTAAGACGGATAGGATTAAGGCCAACTTGCATACAACCGAGATGAACCTGATTATTCTGTCTATCCGGGGATCAATCAATAATCAATCCATCCCGCCCGTTGATCGGACTGAAGCCTGTCCCGGTGGCTGTACAGGTTGATGCATAGCGAGGAATATAGCAGTAAATGCCGCGCAAAACTCAGCAGTATCATACTCACATCCGTGGAAGTCACGAGCGGATGCAGCAATGGGCATCCACGCAAGGATTCGTTTCGGAAACGTTGGGATTATTTGCGGCAGAGAAATATAGGAGTCTTTCGTCTTTCGTCGCTTCCGATGGACTCAGAGAAAGCTCCGGATTGCCTTCACGTGTCGGTTATCGTTCTGCCGGGCGGTGAGTAGTAGAAATCACGTGACTGACTATCAACCGAGGTTAACGTCGCTCAACCTCATCCTCCAGACCAACACCTCACCTCACCTCAACCTCCCAACATCCCCCAAAAACCACAAATACAAACCCATCATGGCAGATTCAGACTCCAAAAAACCACCCTCTATCCCGGCATGGCAACAGAAAGCCGCAAACCCAACACCCAACCCGCAGAACTCGAGTTCCACATCCCACGAATCGGCCACGGCACCAACACGAGCAACACTCCTAGAACAAGCAAAGAGATTCCTGCAGGATGAGTCTATTGCGAACGAATCGCCGGAGCGCAAGACTGTCTTTTTAAAGTCTAAGGGACTTGGCGATGATGAAGTCCAGAGCGTCCTCAACGCCCCGAGGGATACGGGGATGAGTGATATCACCCCCGGCCGTTCTGAGTCCGCGTCGGAGTCAACTCGGTCTCTTACCCTAGATTCTTCTACGGGGAGCGCGACTCCTTCGTCGTCTCAGAAGGAGACAACCGTCGAAACAACACCCTCAGCTTCCTCCCCTTCTACCTCGCCTTCGTCCTCGCAATCCCCAACATCGACATCGACAGAGACACCGACACCAACACCAACATCCCGAGAAATCCCCCCCATCATCACATACCCCGAATTCCTCTTCCAACCCGCAAAACCACCACCACTCGTCTCCATCCGCAGCGTCCTCTACTCCCTCTACACCACCGCAGCCCTAGGAACAGGCCTCTACGCAGCGAGCGAATACCTAGTGAAACCCATGCTGGCCAACCTGGCCACCGCCCGCCACGACCTCGCAGACTCAACACACACCAACCTCAGAACGCTCAACGAGAAGCTCGAACAAACCGTCTCTGTCGTCCCGCCTCTTCTTACCTCTTCTTCTGCTGCTGCTTCTTACTTCTCGCGCGGGGGGGCTTCTATCTCCCCTTCCGGTAATAACGACGATGATGCGAACGATGAGGATGAAGACAATGACACCAAAGACGACTCAGTCTCCATCACCTCCGACCCCACGGAACTCTGGCATAGAGATGTCGCCACGCAAACATCCCCGGAATCCCTCACTTCCCCGTCCACCGATAACCTCGCGGACCCCACTGACCCAACCACCACCACTACCACCAACACCAACACCAACACCAATACCAACAACCCAACAGAAAAAGCCAACACCCACACCACCCGTCTCCAATCCCTCAACTCCTCCCTGCGCGACTTCCTCGCTTCCGAAAAACAGTCCGACACCGTCGAGGGCGCGACGAGGAATCGGCTCTCCGATCTGCATACCTATCTCGATGGTATGATGTATAGTAGTCCGCTGTATGGCGCGGCTACAGGATATGGGGTTTTTAGTTCGCCGGGGTTTGATTCGAGTGGGGCCGCTGCTGTTGGGGTGGGGAGGAGTGAGGAGGATGCTATTTCGAGCTTTAAGTCGGAGATTCGGGGCGTTAAGGGGGCGTTGTTGAGTGCTAGGAATTTCCCGGCTGGGGGAGCTGCGAGGAGGGGGGTTGGAGTTGGTCTTTCTGGTGCGAGATGATTGATGGCTTTCTTCTCTCTCTCACTCGTGTATATATATGGCGTATAAATGGCATGGCTAAGCTGTCAGTCCTTCATATTCGTAGTCCCTCATACTATGGAGTACAATAATGACTTCCGACGGTGACTTCGACAATAGTTAAATCATCTCCTATCTTCATATACCAGACCCATATCATAGTAATAAACAATAGTAATAGCAATTAAACAGACGTCCAACGAAAACATTACAGCAACAATAATGAATCTGACATGGTATGAGAATTTGGAAAAAACATCCACACTACTGCATGACACTCCCACTCTATACAATTCCCCCCAAAGACTCGAAGCAATTAATTCCGTTTTGTACACATATACTCGACTATTCCACCGATCAAATCGATTAAGGCGTCGCTCTGCTCATGCTAATAAGACGCTTCACACCGACCTGTAGTAACAAAGACGTTAGCACACTGCGTTCAGCCAGATAAAACACCGCAATGAATCAACACTCACCATCCACTGGCCACATTCATCCGTCCTGTTCATCATGATATCAAGGTGGATGTTCTTGGCCGTCTCGTAGTCCCGCATCTGTATGGCGCGCGACAGCTCCACCATATCCGCCACGGTGTTCGGCTTGAGCAGGTCGTCGTTGTTGAGATGGTCGAACAGGATGTTCAGACGACGGTCTGCGTCTTCGACTTGCGGTCGGAAAGAGCTTGGTGCACGACCCTTGACGCGCTGCATGTCCGCCGACAGGATCTCGTAAATGGGCGCTGCGTTGGCGGGGATATGTGAACGGTCACCCGGGGCTTTGCATATTGTTAGTTCCTTTTCCATACATAACTAATACATATTGCTGGGAGTAGGACTTACGGTATTTGGAAGGTGCCGGTGGTGGAATACTCTGTCGCTGCGATTGTGCCGTGCTTGGACGAGAGATTTGAGGCGTCGGCAGGCGTTGATGGACTGTGGGAGGCGTACCCGGAGGCTGATAAGTTGCCACGGGAGGCTGAGCTGGATGCGGTGCATACGGTGACGCAACAGTCTGCGGTGGAGGTGGAACAGGAGCCCGCGGTTGGAAGCTAGGGCTTGCCGGCTGAATTGCCGGGCTGGGGGCGTACCTGTTAGCTGGTGGCGGCACCTGCGGCGGAGCTGTGTACGGCGAAGGTCCTCGAGGAATTGGCACGGCAGGGGCCATCTGAGGAGACTGAGGTATTTGAGCATAGGGATTGACAGGCGGAGGTGGCGCTGCAAAAGAACCCTGGCGACTGGTTGAAGGCGAGTTCATACGCGGAGTTGGTGCCGCGCCCTTTGGCGGAGGCGGGATTGAAGATGTCCGCTGTCCACCAACGGGAGGAGGTCCAGGTGGTGGTGGTCCTTGGCCAATCGGGCTCTGATTCTGGAAAGGCGAACTTATCGGTGGAGCAGCCCCGCCTGGGGTTCCTCTACGCCCCATGGGAGGCTTTACGAAACCCTCAGGCAGATCGTTCCAAGCGGAAACACTTCCAGCGGTGGCAGAAGTCGAGGCTGGTGCAGGACGAGTGGAGCTTGCGCGAGGAGGAGGAGGGACAACAGAAGCAACTTCTGTTGGTCTCATCTGCGGCGGTGGAGGCGCATACGGGTTCGTATATGGTGCCGTGGTCGCTGGTGGAATTGAATAAGGAGATGCTGTAGTAGGAGGAGCGTACGGGTTTTGCATTGCAGGCGTTGGTCCCCTTGCAGCAAATGCCGGCTGAGGTTGGTAAGGATTGGGTTGAGGCTGGTAAGCACTGGGTTGCGGCTGGTAGGGACTGGGTTGCGGTGGTAAAGGCTTGTTGGTAGCAGGAGCTGCTGCAGGAGCAACAGGGGCCACAGGGGCTGCAGTCGTCTGCGGCTTTTGGGCCTGAGGAGCGGCCTGTCTCATGGCGAACTTGATACGATTCCTTGCGACTTCGGCCTCGGAGTGTTTCTCTGGGACCAAGTCAAGATACTTCTGCGCAACTTGTAACCGTCCATGAGTTGCAACCACGTCAGCATACTCAATGTACTTATCATAGAGTGCACCGAGCTTCCAGTCCGACTCCTTGGATCGTTCGGAGTCTTCGAAATTGGTGACTCGACGGAAGATGGTAACCTTCTCGATCAGCCCTTGCAGAGCATGAACGTGTATGGAGAAAATGGAGTCTCCCGTAGCCGATTCGATGCCCTTTCGCTCACTCTCCCCAAGCTCCTCAACCCAGATACCCACAACCTTCTCCAGTTTACGTCCCGCAAGATAACAGAAACTGGCATCTTTCCGCGCATCCTTGTTATCAGTGAGGCGAATATGCTCTTCAATCCGGTCACCGAGAGCTTCACAAAGGTCTGGGAATTCGTTCTCATCAGCAAAGGTGCAGATTGTGGCCATAGCCTCTTTCCAATTGGACAAGTCAGCATTGTGCACAATATCCCACAGGTTCTTCCCAGCAATGGACGCGAGCAAGCGAACGTAGTTGGGTCCACCAGTCTGCTTTGACAAGTAAGCCTCCTGTGCCTTTTCGATACATTTTTGGCCGCCACAGATCGCAATCATGAAGGCGTCTGCTAGGCGGTCTTCCCGGAGAGCGAGGTCTAGGGCCTTCTCGAAATCGCCCAAAAGAAGGGTCTTCGTTATTTGCTTCTCTGCCTCCGTTTCAGAGCCGGACACAATCTGGAAGGGGTCGTTGGTCTTGGCACCCTTTGATGGACTAATGTCGGACAAGAAACTGTCTGCTTCGGCACTTGTGTCGAACATAGACTGTAAGCGCTTATGCTTCTTAGTCTTTGTACTGGGAGGTTGTGCCTTTGTCGGTTCTCCGTTGGCCTTTTCTTCCTTGGAGTCCTCGGAGTCCTTTGGTTCCCTTGGTTCCTTTGATTCCTCGGATTCCTTGGGCTCTTGGGGCGCCTTGTCAAGATCAAGCTTCGCCAATCCATCAGCTGCCTGGTCAGCTTGATCGTAGAATCCGAGGTAGTCTACGAGGCTCTTCTTTGGATTCTCTGACAGCAAAGCCTCGATAACCTTCCAGTCAGCCTTCTCCTCCTCGCTTACTGCGCTCGCGATCCTTGCTTCGCAAATGCTCCGAAGATCACCGTCCTTGAGTGCGTTTTCAAACTTCTCAGTGTCATTCGCAACAGACGCATCAACCTCAAACGGGGTAATCTTGATTTTTGAAGCACGCTTCCCCTTCTCGGCTAAACCGATTGACACAACTCTGCCACCGAACCCGAACGAAACGCCGCATGGCCGCTCGAGCCATCGAGGAGCTTTCGGTAGAGAGAAGTTGGAAACCTGAGGCTGAGATTGGGCTTTCGCGAAAAAGTCTTCGCCGTCGAGAGCCTGGTTCTCATCGGCGATGGCCTTCGCCGTCTCAGTGCTCGTGTTCTGGACTGTTTGAACGGAGATCTTTCCGTCGAAAGAAGCGGTTGCAAAGAAGTTCGGGTTACGGGGATTCCAGCGAGTCTGGAAAGTCCAATTCGTAACAACGGGGAATTCGCCGTATGCCTGACCGGTCTGCGGATTCCAGCAAATAGTACGATTATCCATGCCCGAGGAGAGGAGAAGGTCTGGGTCCTGCGCGCACCAGGATAATGACAACACGCCTGACTCGTGGCCTCGTAATGTCTAATATGAGTTAGTTGTTTGGACGCCCTACTTTGATAATATGAAGCGCTGAAGCTTACCCTTTCTGGAGCATGAGAATTTCGGAGATCCCAAACGAGGATCATGGGATCGGATTCAAGAGGTGTAGAGGTGATGAGTTTCGTAGGCTGTCGACAGTCAGTAAAAGACAACGGTTCAGATGGTTCGACAAGCACTCACTCGCTCAGGATCCCAGGCCACAGCGCTGACGGCCTTCCGGCCCATATTATTCAAGGTCAAGCTCTCCCTCCTTGACTTCACATCCCACACGGTCACGAACCCAGCACTGCTACCGGTGACCAAGATATGAGGAACCTTCTTATTCCAGTCTAAGCAATTGATGTCGTCTGCTCGAGCGGCGAGGCTACCAAGGCGTTCGGGGTTCTCGATATTGTTGAGGTCGAAGACGAAAATCTGCAATGACAGTCAACGGCTCTGGACGAATTCATAGAGATAGGAATGATAAACGAATGAGTACCTCTCCTTTTGCGCCACCCGTAGCCAATAGATTCGAATGTCTAGGATTGAATTGGAGGCTCTTAATCGCCCCCGAATGCTTGGATGTTTTTGAGATTAAGGCATCGCTATTTCGACGCATCAGTTAACCCGAAGCCAGCCCCCTATAATCAATTGCCAGTAGCACAAACCTTGCACCGTTGATCAGCTTGTCAGCGTCCCATATCTCCAAAGACCCATTCTCCAAGGCACCGGCTATTACACCACGGGGATGCTCGTCGGACTCGGCCCACGCAAGGTCATTGAACCTGTCGGACACAATTCAGTCAGCATCTGAACGACCGAACTCTATCAGAAGAACCAGCGATGGTGCCGTACCCAGAATCCGTATCGAATTTGGCTATAGGTTGCAGGTCCCCAGCGGTGTCCCCACGATTCAGACCGATATCCCAGATTTCGAGGCATGTTTCGTTGGAGAAATTGACATCGACAGCACCGGCTCGGGTTCCAGTTGCTATTAACGGGAACGCAGCTCCGGGAGACCAAGCGAAGGTGGCCGTCCTCGGAATGTCCCTTAGACGCACCATGCTGATGGAGCGGACGCTGTAGCGAAAGGGGATCGATCGATCGATTGATCCAGGCGAGAAACAGCGAGATCTAGTCGAACACCGAGACAGTTGAGAAGATGTAGAATTTAAAACAAGAAGACCCCGAGTCCAAGCTCCCAATACTTCCACGTAACGAGAGAGTCAAGGGATGGAGAATTGCCGTCGAGTCGTCAAGTCGAACCAGGTGTCCTTCCTGGGGAGAGGGGCACGTGACGTACGGAGTGACTTTGAGGGAAATTCGGTGGTCACTTTTCATTCTCTTTATATCTATCTTGGACAGCACGAATTCTTACATACTGTGCTCTTGATAACTCTCAACAGCCATGAGCGAAACAACTCGTCTAAAAAGCACTGTTTACGTGGGAGGTCTCGACCAAGGCGTCACCATGCACACGTTGGCCGAGGCATTCATTCCCTTTGGTGAAGTTACCGATATCACAATTCCAAAACCAGACGTCCCGAATTCCTCTGATCTTCATCGCGGTTTCGGATATGTGGAATTCGAACTCCCACAAGATGCAAAGGAGGCAGTCGACAACATGGACGGAAGCGAGCTATACGGTCGCACGATAAAGGTTGCCGCTGCTAAGCCACAGAAGGATAGCAACGAAGGATTGGGTAGCAAGACAGCCATATGGGAGCAGGTAAAGAAGAGATTGATGCGTGACCTTTTCTTGTCATTTCCTCTTTACTGACTACGAGACTTTGTAGGAGGGGTATCTGGCGAAGTACGCCGTTAGTGAAGAAGACAAGGTAGCAGCAGAGCAAGCCAAGACGGCGACGGACAACCGACCCCAGGACCCGATGGAGGGCTTGGAACAATTAGACGTTGCAGGCCCCAAGCCCGAATGAACTGTCTGTCTTACGTACAGAAGAGAATCGACGATCGACGAGACCGAGAACCGATCATGACGAGCGGCCCGAGTAATTGGTGATATACAGCAACATTGCTCGAAACAGAGTCTTCATCAAATTGAGACCATACTAAATACAAGCGCTCGCACGAGTCGCGAACCATCCGCCTCCTTCCGTCAGCCGCACAGGCTCTCTCGACCGCAGACAAAGTTCCATACAATTGGAGGACAAGACAAGTTTCGCGACGACTTCAAAGAATCAGATTGTCGTGAAGTACTGTACAGACATTTAATGTTCGCGTTGTTCAGGGCTGTTACGGGAGAGACGCAGAGTCTTGTCGGTGAAGAGCTTCTTGCCACTAGAGTATATAGCAGCGCTGACAGCGACACTGTAAACGTTGGGTCAGAGCTGGGTTCAATGGACAGGGCAAGGGGGAAGAAGCAGATGGTAGAGACAAGCAAGACATACCCCATGACAAGAGCTGTTGTAATTTGCAAGAAATCAGTCATTAGAAAGTCGTCATCTTCTATTTATGTTCGGATTCTATACTTACCCAGAGGCATCAACTCCGGGGGCATTCTCTTCAAGGAGCGCAGGCGTTGCGAAATGGTGTGAGCTTTGGACAAGCAGCAATCAGCAATCAGCATATTTCTCTCTTTTTCTCTCTCTCTCTCTACCCGCGAACAAATCGACAGAGGAAGAAAGGTATGGTCTGTTCAACCAGCTGAGCGCTTACCACGATGAGGTCCCTTGGGCTTCATCGCATCATCATCATACATCAGTATCAATACATACGGTGCCACCAAGTAGTAACTGCTAGGGACTTACATCAGGAGCAGCAGCATAGAGCGGCCTGGAAGCCTGCATTCTCATGACACGAGTAGGGAACATATTGATATGTAGCAGTGTCTTCTTAAGAAATAATAGACAAGGAAGGCAAAAGTTGTTCGGGTGTTTAGGAAAGCTTGCGGTTTAAGTGGCTCGCTAGGAAGAGAACCAGTTACGGCAGACCGCCCGCGGGCCCAGCAGCGGCCATTCCCGGCTTCGCAGCTTCATCGGTCATTCCACCCGCTCCATCGTCTTCTTTTTCCGCTTCTCTCTCTCTCTCTCTCTCAAGTCTCTGTCCTCTCGCTATCTCCCCATTCTACCCCCAGATTTACTCCTCTGTCGTCGCGGATTTCAATTCTACGCCGTCAAAATGGGTATTCCTGAGGCTGATCCCGATGAACCCGTCGAAACTAAGCCGTTCAAGTTCGTCACAGGTGAGTTAACATCCGGTTTCGACTGACGCCAATGGCCATGCACGGTCTTCGGCTGCTAACTCGCATATACAGCCGGTATGTATATATACTATTATTAGGGTCTTCTCTTCTTCTTCTTCTTCTTCTTCTACCGGTCATGTCATGTTGTTTTGAGAAATGGGGTTGTTATTCTGCAAAACTTCGCGAGGGATTTGTTTTTGTTGACAGGCTCTTCTTGCTTGGTTGATTTTAGGCTATGACGCCCGCTTCCCCCAGATGAACCAGTATGTCCATTTCAAATTCTCTGATTATAGAAATCCATGACTGTAACTGACAATTGCTACTTTCAGGACCAAGCACTGCTGGCAGAACTACGTCGACTACCACAAGTGCGCCAACGCCAAGGGCGAGGACTTCCGCCCGTGCCGACAGGTAAATATCAGCCCAATTTTCATTCGACTTGCTCAGCTCTTTGCCTTTTCTGTGGCAGGAAAAAACACAATTTGGATACTGATTATTCGCAATTTGTAGTTCTACTACGCTTTCCGCTCTCTCTGCCCCCACGCTTGGACTGAGCGCTGGGATACTCTGCGCGGTATGTCATGCTATCTTTCATCCGTACCCTGTGAAGATACCCCAGGAAAAATATGCTGATTACATTTGTAGAGGCCGGCAATTTCCCCGCCAAGTTAGACTAAACGATTGAATTGATTATTTGACTTTCTTTCGAGTTACCTTTTGCCGACGGGTCAATCTGTATTCTATCTGTATGGTCAGCGGGTCTTTTTGGAGCTGAGGATGGAGTGTATATACTCGCGGTGTTTAGACAATTGATTACACCAGGGTTCGTTCTTGAATCGTATGTCGAACAGGGCTATGTGCTGCAGGTATCCTGTCTACAGTGTAAGCTTAAATGCCGCTGTTGCTTGCTCCGGGACGCAAATCCATGTCCTCTCGCTGGCAACTTGGCATAGTCCATCCCCTTTGAAGTTGAATTAGAATCTATTATAGATATACATATTCCGTAACAGAAATAAACCAGAGGCAGATTAAGGAAACCATAACACCATCCGTCATCATACTCATAACGCCGCTCAATCGTCCGAACGTTCATGTCGGTCATAACACTCATCGATTTTGAAATCCTCTGTATGCAAAGGAGCACACGAGGCCAGAATGATCACTCCATCTTACCAACGACTTACTGTCACGCTCCTGGCCATGCTCCTCTCGTTCCAAGCTCGATGTACCATTCAGGTCAACCTCACCTGCTGCTAGCACCTCGATATCGCACGGCTTCAATCCAACCACAGCCATTTTATCAAACCGACCAGGCGGGAAAGGCGGCTCACCATTAGGGTTCCATGTATATCCAGCTTCGTTCGAACGCAGCTCACTCCACGCATCGAAGAGGCCATTTGCACCAACGAGCGTATTATCCTCAGGAAAGACTGGGTTGAAATCGCCAGCCACCAGACCCTGCCCGGCAGCACGGAGGTAAGAGCTAACAATTGAAAGCTGGCGTGGCCGAAGAGAAGGATTAATAGGAAGAGAATCCAAGTGAACATTGACCAGACGAACACGCCGGGGATTGTCATCGTTATTGTTACCTGATCCAGGTCCATGGGATTTGGAAGGTAAGAGGATATCACAACAAAGCGCCTCCCTTTCAAAGCGAGAGGGATACTTAACCCGCCAGATTGGGCCGAGAGAAGCTTGCTGCGAATCAGTACCAGTACCGGTACCGACACTGGCAAAGCGTGCCTTCGACACAAGCGTGACGCTCGCAAAAGGCTGTTTACCCCAATTTGTCGTGCCCGCTTCACTCATGTACCAGTGTTCACGAAGCCAAGGCATTTCCAGTAAAGCCAGCATGGCCGACTTTGATACTTCTTGGAGAAATATAACGTCTGCTGGAGTAGCCAGATTCTGAATCTGCGAGATGATGGCTGCTATCCGAGCCTTGGGGGCGGGTGAAGTGGCATCGACGTTCCATGTCACCAGGACGAACTTCCCATCATTGTCATTGCTGGGGTTATTGTATCCTGTGCCAGTAGTAGTAGACTTGGAGGAGGATTCAAGAGATATCCATTTGTTGGCTGATGGATCGAATCTA
Organism: Xeromyces bisporus; assembly: GCA_900006255.1. NCBI lineage: Eukaryota > Fungi > Ascomycota > Eurotiomycetes > Eurotiales > Aspergillaceae > Xeromyces > Xeromyces bisporus. Next base: position 68,739 of record HG983340.1, read on the forward strand.
TACCAGGAGTGGAAGATTGGAGTCGTATCAGCTTCGTGGGCTGGTAAGGGGACGCCATACCACCATCGGAGCGTTTGGAGTCTCATTCGAGAGAGCGTGTTCATCTTTCTTTCTGGATTCTTGCAATCTGTTTGGACATAAAAGAATGACTTCGTCGTCGGGAAGAGTCGGGGAAGTGCATGACATAACTATGCATGGAAAGTGTTCGCGCTGCGCTAATGTAACATTACCGTATTTCATACGTATTGCTGTATGAAAAATACACAACACAAACAACGCAAACACAACTCTCCTCCGACGGAGTCGGATCTCCGTTTAATCGGCAAACAACCTACGTACATACATACCTGTCTCTACAATTCCACACCACTTCGATCCCTACAAACCACCTTGGCCTCAGCGATGCCCGTCAATGGATATCACTCATTCGAACTCCGCGTCCAAATCCTCACTCTCCACGGCCTCGGCTACAAGAATCAGGACATTGCTACCCTGTTGGAAGTCCCCGTGCGGACGATCCAGGAACTCATAAAGAAGGCAAGGACGCGCGGATACAATCCAGAGGTATCTCTCAGGGTTAAGAAGGAGTATATTGAGGATGGCAAGCGCTCAGGGCGCCCAAGTCGTCCCAAGGAGCCTACGCCAGTTGTAGAGAAGTCTGGTCATCCTGAAGAGCCACCAAAGGGGTGACTTAGATCTGGGTTTGAAAGATTGATGCTTTGAAGCTTGTATGGCTCGATTCGCAGCCCTTTACTCTCTTGGTTTGGCCTCATCTCGCTGACATAATGAAGATTGAACGGCTTGAATCATGTATCATATCTCGAATCCGCGGACCAACGAGTCGTTGAAAAAGCTCACAGTCACCCGTGAAAACGGCTGTTGCTCTTGGCCACCGACGCGGAGCGGCTCGAGTATGGCGAGTACCGGGGGAATTATCGACATAAACTAGACGGCGAAGGCCTGCGTTCAACTCCCACTCCTGCCTGCATAATGGCTCCAGTCCCTTTTTATATCTTCGATGTGTGACGCTGCTGTGAGAAGATTCTGGCTCATAAACATGTAAAGTTCGTCCATAGTCACTTGAAAAGCAAGTGGTTCAGAAGTCGCTCAGAATACATAGGGGACTATATAACCCTTTCATATAGGAGTGAGTTTCTGCTTTACAGCGACACCATGCAGATGAAGCTATCGAAGAAATGGATTAGGAACTGGAGGCACTATGCAGACAAGAATGGGATTTGACTTTAGGCCCTCGCCGTGTTCAACTATGTCCCAGAAACTATGTTCCAGAGGTTGTCGAAAACCAGACTTTCAATGAGGCGAGAATTTGGCAAGAAGAAGCCCCGCTGCGAGGGACGTTCGATCGGAGGGTCTAATCCGTCGTCTTTCATCGCGTCTTGGCTGTCCTGCAAGAAGCTGAAGATCATGCGCCGGTGCCCAGTGATCTCAGAGGAAGCGTTTGCAAGGCCAATATATTCAGCATCGTGGGTGGACCGGAAGCCCCGTTATGGTGTGTGCACGTAGCCAATGAAGGACATTCCTTTATAGGCTACGTGCACACTACTACGAACAAGACGTGGATGGCCGCTCTTAAGTCTTCCTTCCAGTTCGCCAGACACCATGAGAAATCGACGAACACTCCGGTTTGATGATGAAAATGGTGGCCCGCTGACTGGAACGAAGCTTCAGCGTTCCTGAGAGGGGTTGACAGCTGCGTGCTCTCATAACATAAGGTATCATACAACAATCAACGAGCGGGTATGATTGTATAAACAATGACATTCTTGTGGTTCAAATGCAGTAATCAACGCAATGCAATGCCAGCGAACGAAAATGACACCAAAGCAAGTAATGTATATACACCAGTCTATACTCCGTATACACAATGCCGTCTATACCATCTATAACCAACCGAGATGAGGATGTACAGAAAATCACAGAAAGAACCCAAAAGGAAAGGAAAAGAAAGAARAAAAAAAAAAAAAAAAAAAAAAAAAGGGGAAGTAGAAGCAGTCTCTATACAGATTTCTTCTCCCCCGACCCCGTACCTGACCCTGTCAGAAAACGATAAATCTTCTTATGCTCCTCCAAAAACAAGAACGTCGCAATAGTATGAGGACCCAGACGAATAAAACTGGGCAACCAACCGCGAAACGCCCAAGTCAACCCTTCCTTCCGAGTAATATCCTTGATGGTATCAACGATAGACTTTTGATTCTCCGGATCGGCATGCGAAGCACTCATAACCCTAGTCTTGATAACATCGACAGGACTGCAAACGGTCGTCGCAACAAAACCAGCCAGGAAGGACGACGTGAAGTGCGTGGACAGGTTATCGTGCATTCCGAAGCTTTGCATGCAGATGCGCTTGAAGACATCGTACGTGGTCAACTGGCCGGCGGTCATGAGGACGGCTCGGGTGGAGTTGGGCCATACGCCGCGGAAAAGACTCGGGAGGCCTTCGGTGCGTGCCATGCGCTGGATGCCGTCGAAGGCGTGTTTGTAGTTTCGCCGTTGCGAGGGTGGGAGGCCGGCGTCTGATTGCATGCGGACGTTGATCACGTCGGCGGGATTGCCTGCGATACCGCCTAGGAAGCCCGAGCCGCAGGCCATGGCGAGGAGGGTGAGGAGGCTCGGGGGTTGAGAGGGCGAGGTGAAGTAATTCTTTAGTTCTTCATATATTCCGAATCGAGTGGTCGAGTAGGTTGCTTGTCGTAGGATGGAGGCAGAGAGCTACACGAATCGGTCGAAGGGAAGGACATGCTGTGAGCCTAACTGAATATTTAGGAGACTATGAAGGGGTCGTTCGTGTCTTGTCGAAATACGTACACCATTGTACAATGTCAAGAAACCGTTCTCTCTGATGATATAACCAATTGTATCCAGCATCGATTTGGGCGCATTAGGCGCTCGCGTTTGTAGGCGGACCTTTCAACGGCGAGTCAACGACGATCAGCACAAAGGAAAACTTCCATGGCTTTGAAGGAACAAGACTTGAACGATACCTTGACTAGAAATTCCCCAAATTAGCAGAAATCCACACAAGCAGAAGTCGCAAGAAAAGCATTCTTACCAAGATCCAAGGGATGCGTCACAGCAGCAGCACAACATGAAGCAGAACCTCCGAACCAGAACGGATAATGCACCTTTCTCCTTTCCCCAGCCGGGGCAGTATTGGGCAAGCTACCGGATGGATGCACCTTGCCAACGGCTGCCATTATTGTGCCAAGAGGAATCTGGATAATCTCGAGCGTGGATGAAGTTGTAATCTCAATTCCTGAACTGAGAGAACGGGTCCTTGAAATAATCGGCTAAAAAAGTTGCTTTCATAGGCTCGATGGTCTCGGAGATACTTTTATTACCGAATCTGCCGAAATCGGCATAGAGGAAACGGTCGCGAGAGGCCAATGAGGAGAGCGCATCAGCCAGAGCCTGCCAGGAACGACTCATGCCGTCTGATGGAAGTCCAGAATTTCTGCCATGATCTTCGTCTTCGGCAGGTTCGGTAGGGCCCGTCGACTCCCTCAGGATGGCATGGATAGGTGCCGGGTGTCCTGGGTTGATGGCAGGAACAGCCCTATCATGTCATGACTGTACTCCGATGTCCATCTTGGTCTTTTAGAGCGTTCAATGTTGCCTTGACTGACTCTCTCTCTGAATCAATCGAATCCGAATATCAAACCGTAGATAGACGATTACAACGAAAGCAGCGAACTGTAAGAAAGAAAGTATCGGAATAACTCCAACGTGACTTTCCTCCCTCGGCAACTCATTGACCCGATCCGGGGAAAGCGACTTCAACTTCAATCTTTCCATCTCCAACCACAATAATAATAACACACCAACACACTCTCTCTAGGAATCCTCAGAATGCGCTTGCTGGCTACGGCCAGAGCTCTCCGCGCGAATGGCGGCAGGTGGTCAATTGCTCCTCCGCGAAGACGAGTCTGTGCTCCCGCCCTACAGCACCTCCGAGAAGCCTCCAATTCTCGCCGAGAATTGAGCTCTTCTACTCTCCGCAGAGCACAACGAGCCGCGGTAGCAGAACAAACAATACCAGACAAAACTACAACAACAACAGCAGCAGCAGCAGCAGCAGGAGCAGGAGCAGCATCTACAACGCACAAACCCCTCACAATCCAAGGCCAATCCTACCGAACGGACCAATGGAGCAACACCCCAGAGACCCTTCTATCCCACATCGGACGCCGTCTGTACCTAGACGAAGACCACCCTCTCGCAATCACGCGAAAGCTAATCGAGAGCCAATTCCCCGCTCCCGTGTACGGGAACTACGCCGAACAGAACCCCGTCGTGTCGACGGCTGATAACTTCGACGTCCTAGGCTTCCCTCTCGACCATCCCGGTCGCAGTCGCACGGATACGTATTATATCAATGATCAGACGGTTCTGAGGACGCACACCTCGGCGCATCAGCAGGCGTACTTTCAGCAACTCAATCGCAATGAGCAGGTTCGTCCCGACGAAGTCGGGTACACGGTCATTGCGGATGTTTATCGCAGGGATGCCATCGACCGGAGCCACTATCCGGTGTTTCATCAGATGGAGGGTGCACGGTTGTGGAAGCGTCCAGAGACTAATCCGTTGGAGTCTTCCGGTTCTACAGCAGCGGCTATCATGGAGGACGTGAATCGTATCCCCCATCACGGGGTCGTTGTCGACGACCCGAACCCTACGTTTCACCCGGAACGCAACCCTCTGCAAACCGGATACCACAGCGGCGAGGAAGCTGAGGCCGTCGCAGCCCACCTGAAACGATCACTAGAACAAATGGTCGTCAAGATATTCACCGAAGCCAGCAAAGCAGCCACCGCCTACAACCACCACACCCAAGGAAAACCACCAACACAAACACCCCAGGACAACAACACCAACACCATCAACCAAGAAACGCACCCCCTCAAAGTCCGCTGGGTCGAAGCGTACTTCCCCTTCACCAGCCCATCCTGGGAACTCGAAGTCTTCTGGCAAGGCGACTGGCTCGAAATCCTCGGCTGCGGAATCATCAAACAAGACCTCCTGATCAACTCCGACGTCCCCCACCGCATCGGCTGGGCCTTTGGTCTCGGCATCGAACGCATCGCCATGCTCCTCTTCAACATCCCCGACATCCGCCTGTTCTGGTCCAGGGATCCCCGCTTCCTGTCCCAGTTCCGTCGCGGTCATGTCACCCGCTTCGAGCCGTTTTCGAGATACCCTGCTTGTTATAAGGATGTGGCGTTTTGGTTGCCTTTTTCTTCCTCTTCTTCTAATTCTTCGTCTTCTGATTCTTCTGATTCTTCTGTTACTGCCGCTTCTTCTAACGTGCACGAAAACGATATCATGGAGGTCATCCGTGTTGTCGGCGGTGACCTCGTTGAAAACGTGACGCTTCTTGATGAATTTACGCATCCCAAAACGAACAAGACTAGTCGGTGTTATCGTATTGTTTATCGAAGTTTGGAACGGACTTTGACTAACGAGGAGGCCAATAAGTTGCACGAGAGTATTCGAGGGAGATTGGCGGATCAGCTTGGTGTTGAGTTGAGGTGATTTTGGTTTCGCTTTCTGTACTTGTATATACCTATGACTTGTGGCATGTATGATAGCTTTACTGGTGCATTATTGTATTTGAGCATCATTGATGAACCTCTGGTATGACGAACATAAGGGTGAATAAGTAAAACAAATAAATAGAAAAATCCCAAGCAGCAGCGCCGTTATTCATTTTTCAATACCCAACCAACAGAAACATAAAAGATGAATAAAAACTCCGCTCCGAATGCTTCAAACATACAGAGACGACCAATACCCCAACCATACCAAGCCTAATACCTTATACCTACCTACCTAAAAACCAAACCCACTCCCCCCATACGGCGTAGCGCCATAGGGAGTCGCAGCACTAGCACCCCAAGCACTCTGCGCCCCATTAGCATAGGCAGCGAAACCATCATCGATGCCCTCGGGGGGCTCGTAGGGATCGGGGCTGCGAACGCCGAGTAGATCGTCGTCGTCGGCGAAGCCGTTCCGGTCGGCGCCTGTGCCGGACAGAGCGGAGATGACGGTGGCGAGTTTCCGTTGCAAGACGGAGATGCCCTGTTGGACGACGGCGTCGGGGTCGAGGGTGCCGACGCTTTCGACGTCGAAGTAGAAGTTGTCGGGTTGGGCGTCGTAGTTGAAGGGTTGGTCGGGGGGTGCGGCGGGTTCCCAGGCGGCGTTATGGGAGGGGGGCCTTAACAATAATATACAATCAGCATATGTATGGCTTTTATCCAGCAGCAGCAGGAAAATAAGATCGAATTGAACGAAAACACACCATTCCTTAGCCGGATCCTCCTCATACCAATAATCCACATGCTTCAGATTATTATGCGGATCATACTCAAACCCAACCGCCGCCGTCGGCGCCCACTTGGCATGCTCCTTCGCAATCCCCTTCTTCGCAATACAAGTCATCTTCAACTCCTGCCCTCTCCGCAGCTTACAGATCAACGTCCCCTTCCCCTCCGGATCCGTAATGACGGGATCCCCCACCCACTCATTCGCGCGGTCGTCGCTAACCATCAAATCCCGCGCATACACATGCATCACATCCTCACTCGCGCACCGCGCATGCAGCAGCAGCGTCACGCTGCAGTGCGCGCAGTGGTTCTCGCAATCGCAGTCCCGCGTGTACTGCACGTCCTGGTCGCAGTTCTTCGAGCTCAGCGGTACCATGCCGAGTCTGTGGGCTAGGAATTCGTCCGGGAGGACTGAGGTGTTTTTCTCGATTTCTACCAGGTCGATGGCCATTGTTGGGACTTCGGCGAGCATTACTCGGCGTAGGGAGTTGGCGAAGGCTAGGTCGACGGTGCTTAGTTTGAAGTCGACTCGGTATGGTTCTGCCTGTTTTTGGTTAACTTTCTTTTTTTCTTTTCTTTTCTTTTCCTTTCTTTGACGGCTTGGGTGTTCTCGGTTCACACCTCTCGTACTGTCACTTGTGGCCCCGTGGGCTCAATGTCCATCTCGTAGTCCATTGTTGTTGTGGTCGGTGTTGGTTATGCGGCAGCGTTGCTTGCCGCCAGTTTTCGCGTGAATCGGTCTTCGATTATCCTTTGATCATGCACGTGCGGAAATTGCAGATATTCGAAGTACAGTATCAAATAGCGCGTCCGGTATAAGACGAGTTCTTGCGGGTGTGAGTCGGTGGTGGTGGTGGTTGGTCTAGAATTTGTTGCTGTTGCGGCTCAAAGAAAGCTCCTTGTCAACCTCCGCCATCGGACTTTACCCGATTCGGCAATGCATCGGAGCTCCAGGCTGCACTACGGAGTACATATATGATATTACTCTGTATAGCCTGTCTACCCTGTACTTAAGATCTCGGGTTCTTATTTATTCCTAGCAGAATGCTAAGTTGCCTGTATTCAAGCTATTACGACAAAGACTTATATGGCTCGCAGATGGCCGTATGGGTGCCCTGTCATGCTAATATCGCTGATGTACCATGCAAGACCATGCAAAGGTCAACAGGCACGAAACCAAAAGCACTGCCATGCTCCCGTCATTTGTCAAACGCCTTGTGTCACCGGTCTCCAAGGTAGTCAGGAGAAGAAGCGAGGGGGTTTCATGACTGATGCAAAGGATAGCAGATTGAACCATATGCCATGTTGGAAAGAGCAGCGTCAAGACAGTAGCAGATGACGCTGGCCTAGGGATTCCACCCGGATACACTCTCATCATTTCAATGACTGCAGGTAATCCTTCATGGCGGATTGTAGAGCTCAATCGATATCATATGCCAGGCAATCAAAAGCAGTCACTTCATTCCACTGACAAGGATGCGATAGTAACAAGTCTCTAGACGGTAGATATATTTAAATGAAAGGAACTTATAGACAAGACGTTTTCTTGTTCTTTTTTTTTTTTTATTCGTGACAAGTCGTTATAAGAAACAAGAAAACCAAAGCAGTAGAGCAGATCGATCTTCTTGTGAGTGAAATCACGAGTGTATCGATTAACACTATCGTTTCAACGAGCTGCGACTCAATGCTTCTAGAAGCTCTGGGCGCGACGCGAGAATCGATGCAGCTTGAGCGTATGATACCCATTGACGTTTCCGCTTGTGCATCTCCGGCCACTGGGTTTCCTCTCGATCCACCGTTACCTCGAAGAAATGGTACAACGCCCGTTGCGTGGTTTCCAACACGGAAGCGGGTCGCATGTCTGAAATCAACCCCAGATCCCTCTGCACGGTGCATATTACACCAGCTTCTTCCCAGGCCTCTCGGTAGGCCGCGTCCTCTGCCGTCTTCTCATCTGTCTCCCATCCACCTTTCGGAAGCACCCAGCCCCCAGGGCCCCCGGACTGGATCATAAGCACCTTGCTGTTATCCGCGGACAGAGGAACCACACCAGCCACGAGTCTTTCACCTTTGGCACTGTAGCCTGTCAAGGGACAAAAAAAGGATTAGAAGGTGAACCCAAGGAAAATCCAGGATGGTACATGCAGGCATTGCAATTTACGAATACCAGAAACTTGAGAAGAAGAAAAGACAGACGAGTCCACCTAACCCGGCGGAATGGTAGAGAAAAGCAAAGAATGAAAAAGTAATGCCAGTGCAATTTGGATCAGAGTCACTCACGTTGGTTCTTCCGACCCGTACGAGACTGCATGGAACGAAGTTGGGCCATCACTATGGCAAAAAGGGTAGAACGGAGGTCAAAGGTGACTTTATTGGGGGGGAAGAGAACCGGAGCCGGAAGTTATGCAGTAATGTGCAGTGTGTGCGCTTCTTTTCGACCTTTTGCTCTTTCTGGATTTTTTTCTCCAACAATATATTCCACCGAGACAATGAAGTTATGGTACCAGGGTATGAATGAATGATACCAGAAACCGAACGCGGGTGGTTTCACAACCCGTCACCAATGCAGGTAACAGGCAACAGGCAACAGGCAACCGAGGAATCAGAAAAATACGGACTTGGCGTTCGGAGAATTGCAAGCAATTTCCGTGATAGCTAGACTCGGTCTCTTGGAACAGACTGTCCTCTCCGTGCTGTAGGAGGGGTAGCTGAGGGTGATCGAGGAGACCCGGTGGGTGGTTCGGAGGGGCAAAGGTCGAAAATATTATTAAAAAGAAAAAATTAAGAGGGGAAAGGAAGCAAGAAAAACTAGGTAAACCCGTTCAATCCCGCAGTAGACGGGAGCGTCAAAGACTGGAGGGAAGCGCAGGACGACATTTTAAAAGAAGGATTCAGAGAGAGAGAATAAGAACAGGAGGAACAAAAAAAAAAAAAAAAAAAAAAAAARAAAGAAGAGACGGAGAGAGAGAGAGAGAGAGAGAGGAAAGGAAGCGGAGAGACAGAGAAAGACGGAGAGAGGGTTCATAAGCAGCTGTAAGTTATGGGAGTTCCGCTCTGGGTAATATTATCAATGCGCGGCGCGGTCCGGCTGGGAAAATAGTGGGCGTAATTTATTTCTGTATGGGGCTTGTTTCTTTGCCGCGGCTTGGGTGTTTTTGTATTGTACGGACCTTTGCCCTTGGCTGTAAGGACCCGAGTAATCCTCGTATCCACCTGGTAATGCGTAGGGTATTGAAAGATTCGGAGCTGTTAGGGCAACTGTATTATTACGAATTCAGACTTCTTTCAACCATGTGTGTTTCTATGTTTCGTCGTTGTCCTAACTAATCACGCTGAATTATTCTCTTTTCCCGAATATTCATTTTCTTCGGCCTTTTTTCAAACCAGCGTTGGCATTTGGCAGGGTGATATTGCTGTGTCAACGAATGTTATGGGGCTTGGTGGTTTTCTGGTTGTCGGTGGTTACCAATTAGAGTCCTCCGTACTCCGTACCGGTATGTATCTCTTGCGGTACGGTGCTCGCTCCAGCAAACCGCATCCCCTCCAACGGTACTGCTTTGCTCTGTCAGATTGATCAGATTGATCAGATTTGTACGACGAACGAAGCTCCAAAGCGAGTACGTATGTGCTACTGGTACATACTACATAGTACTCCGTACGCTGTACTAATAAGTCTATGCCCATTTTCAATGCTCGGAAGTCCCTTGAAATGACGGACTTGGCATGACGAGGGGAGATCAACCGGAGCTAAGTACCGCGTACAGAGGTAATGTACGGAGTACGTTTCGCTAGATCTGTTCCCCAGGTCATGCTGCGAGTTCAACATGCAATAATGTGCGTTAGAGACAGATGTAAGCGAATGTACCTATTACCGTGGTATGATATGATCTTTGACAGCAAAAACACACCAGGTTAGATTTACCATTAGCCGCAGATACCTAATTAACTTTGAACTACTCTGTTAAGGCACGCTAGCAAGGATTGCAGATCAAGATCAACGAGTCGATGGCTGACCCTGAATTGCTAAAGTGACGAATGAGATTCCAAGAACACACCACATGGCATCGGGAATCGTCACCAAGATTCTTCGTTGACTGGCCAGTCCAGTAGTAATGAAGTGTACCTTCATTAACAGCCGATGACCCTTACTTAGTACATTGTACATTAGTTACTTCACTTTGGAGTTCGTACAGAGTAAGAACAACAGAATGTATCACGCGAAGTATGTAGTTCCGCAACTGTCGCAAGACATTTGTCATGCTACTACCTACCTAAAACGTACGTTCCAAAGTGATGACAATAACAGCATAGGACAGGGGTATTTCCATCGGAGAATTATCATAGTATCACAGATGTATGTCTTGAAGTCTGCGGTGGATCTGGATAGTTAGCTATGATACGAGGTTCAAATACAACCAGCTTCTCGAAGAAGTCGGGCAACTCGAAATTCAATACGGCGGCAATCACTGCACCAAGCGCTTCCAATCGGAAACAATATCACGACGTCGAGCCAGACAGACATCGTTATCGAATGTTCATGTCGTATTCATCAGACCCTAAAGAACTGGTTCTTCATTTAAGCCCTACCTGCAACTCTGGATCTTCACAGCTGTCGGAATATGAGTGCAGCAAGCAATTAGGTCTTGCAGAACAAGGTATTTTTAAATACAATCTTTGACGCTGCTCCATAGTCAAGCTAATAATGGAGTGATATGTATGGTGCGAAGGAACAATTATTTATCAAAAAGCCGTAGACGATGTTCAGCACTTGGACATGACGACGGAGATGCGCGCAAGACCCCGTGTAGGGCAGGGTAGCGGGCGTCACGTGAGCAATTAAGTCTCAGTTACCAAATATAGAAAGCCAAGGGTCAGTGTCATCATGTCATACACTTCGACGTTCTAGGAAAACACAAGAGTCGAGAGTCAAGACCAGCGCACTATTTTCAGCATTCTGCATACTCCGTACTGCGTATTAGCATTGCGACATTGACGTCCACACATACAATCGATCCAATGCTCTTTTTCAACTCCCTGTCTTGCCGCCGATAAAACATCAACGCAATGGCGAACATCGAACCCACCGAAACGGCTAAGAAGCTGTCTCTTTTCCGGCCTTTGGGTAAGCAACCAGTCAGACTCGGTCTCGCTGCCTCGTGTTATGTCCGAATGTTGCGGGTTGCCTCGTAGCCTCCTTTCCATCTCGTCCCACTTACTATTTCATCATTCTCGCATTATTAGCTTCATCCTGTGTCGTCGATTGATGTCTTGTCTCCATGTCTATACCACGTGACTAACCGTCAAAGGCTACCAACGCAGTTCATGCGGTTACTGCAAGTCTGAAGTTGGGAGTGAGTTCTGTTTTCTCATTGTGGTCGGCCAATTTCTTCTCAGGCCTGCTAATGAGTGTTAGGTGCTGCCTATTACACCGGGTCAATCGTCGTCCATCCAGAACATTACGATGAGCTTGTTAATCGTGGTTGGAGAAGGTTAGTACGTTGTCGAATGCTGCATGGCAGTTAACTTTGCTTGTAATGATGCTGAAAGTTAGTTTAGATCGGGGACCCTGTATTACAAGCAGAACCTACGAGCGTCATGTTGTCCCTTTTATACACTGAGGTTCGTGATGTGCCTTGCCTAGCAATCTGCCGTGCTTTCATTCTGGCTAATCTGTGGATACTGCGTCTAAAGACTGCCAGTATCGGAATTCAAAGCTAGAAAAGACCAGCGGAAAGCAATTAATCGCTGGACTAAGTTCGTACTTGGTCCAGAGTATATGCGCAAAGCAGCACGGCTATGTCCCAAGTCCAGAGAGTGGGTTCATGGCTCTTCCTTGGCTATTTCTGTAGATGCTCATACATCTGTTTAGAGAGAAGAGACATCGGAAATGCAACTTCGACCTTCTCTCAGCTGTCCATGAGGCTGAATATGACAATGTCAAACGGCCCGTTGACCCTGAGACGAAAAGACCTTTGGAACCAGCGCATCGCTTTGAAGTAACAACAGAGGGAGACAGCCTCACTCAAGCCAAGTGCGTGTAAATCGATGCTAGTTCATCAAGGTGACACTATTGCTCATGTCATCACGCAGGTTTGATCTCTTCCGCCGATACCAAGCTGCAGTCCACAAGGAAGAATTTGCTCAGTGGAAGCCCAAAGACTTTGCCCGCTTTCTCTGTTCAGGGATTAAGCGGTCACCCGAGAAACAAGATTCAAAACAACTCAAGTTGGGTTCCTGGCACCAGTGCTATCGATTAGACGGGAAACTCATAGCCGTCGGTGTTCTGGATTTCATGCCCAGCGGCGTGAGCTCTGTTTATCTCTTGTATGGTCTAGAGCGTCACTGTATAGTTGTGGATTTGTGGCTGATTATCTTTAGTTATGACCCAAGTTTTGAACAATGGGAATTTGGCAAGCTCAGCGCGCTAAGAGAGATTGCTTTGGCCCTCGAAAGTCCCTATCCATATTACTACATGGGTGAGTAGTCGTTGACCTCGACTTCTACTGTGTATTCATGTAGCTTATAATGCAGGCTTCTACATCCACTCTTGCCAAAAGATGCGCTACAAGGCGGCTTACCGACCACAGCAGATACTGGGTAAGCGTCACTTTGTCTCTTAGGAGGAAAGAATACTAATGCTATCAATAAAAAGACCCGGAGAGCTTAACCTGGGACCCGCTCGACGGCGAGCTATCCAGTAAACTCGACGAACGTCCTTACGTATCACTCTCCCGTGATCGACGCCTAGGCTCGCAAGCATCAGAACCAGCAGCCCAAAACGCCCAACCGAACCCAGACTCCAGCGACGAGGATATGTCTCTCTTTGATCTTCATATGCCCGGCGCCCTGACGGTGGAACAAGTGGAAGAACTAGACCTGGACCATTGGTTGCTTTTCTTCCAAAAGACGTTCTTCTCGATGAATGTGAGTGTGCTTTCAAGTACTTTCTGTTTTAAGGAGGTTAGAGGTTAGAGTCTGATGTGAGCTAACCCCTTTCTTTATCAGGACCTTGTTGGGTGGGAGGATATGTCCCTTCGCAGTCCTCGGTCGATCAAGGGCATCATTGCCGAGCTGGCAGCTGTCCTTGGTCCTAAATTGGTTAAGCAGAGTGCTGTGGCGTTGGTTTAGGGTTGTCGATTAAGTTTGGTATCAATTTGACTAGGGTGAATATCAAGTAGCGGCATTCATCTTACCAAGAGTATGACAAGTGCAACAACCCTCAAGAGTACCTGTCTACGTGGAAAACAAACTATTTCAACAACCGAATTCATTGTTAAATCCAGTCCAATCAAAGACCGACGCCCACTAGTTTTGAATCTATGGAAAAAGGAAAAAAGAAAGCAGACCCATACCCAAATCCCGAGCGCCATGCAACATGATCAGTAGTACATAGTTCACCTTGCCCAAGGAGCCGGCAAGTAACGAGTAGCGAATGAAGGAAATAAGACGTAGGTATAGTAGTGTATATGCATGGTGAAGCGAAAAAAAAAAAAAAAAAAAAAAAAAAAAAAAAAAAAGGTCGTTTTGAAAGACGATTATAGAGCTG
>HG983340.1:82648-99521 GCA_900006255.1 Xeromyces bisporus
GACCMATACCCAAATCCCGAGCGCCATGCAACATGATCAGTAGTACATAGTTCACCTTGCCCAAGGAGCCGGCAAGTAACGAGTAGCGAATGAAGGAAATAAGACGTAGGTATAGTAGTGTATATGCATGGTGAAGAMAAAAAAAAAAAAAAAAAAAAAAAAAAAAAAGGTCGTTTTGAAAGACGATTATAGAGCTGATAGCTCATCGTACCGTAGACATTAAAGACGGTTCAACGTAGTAGACGCGAGGACAACTTCACCGTCGAATCGTTCGTTGACACTCACTCCATCAACTCCAGCGGCGGACGAGAAGTCTTAAAAGGCGCCTGCTTATTCCCACCACCACTACCACCAATCTCAATCGGACTGATATCCATCTCGGAAAACTCCAACCGTATCGGAAGACTAGTATCCTCAACCGTCACAGCAGGCAACGCGGGACTATCCCCATGCACATTCGGATGATAAATAACCGTACTACTCCGACTCCTATTCCTCTCATTCACAGACGCCGGCGTAGCAGGCTCCCCAGCCTCCCCACAAGGGCCCCCAACAGGCGACTCCGACGACGAAGAACAAGACGCAACCCCCGACCCCGTGGCAGTGCCAGCAGCAAACCCGTCGTCGGTCCTAGTTTTCAAATTCGCCAACGCCTGCGCAAGGTCATCCGCATGCACCTCCTTATTCGGGGGATCCTCGGGCCTCATCTCCCACCCGTGCGGCGGGGACGGTGGCGGCGAGATGAAGAACAGCTTATCGAGGTGCGGCGCCTGGAGCAACTTCGGTCGACTTTCCTCGTCGTCGAGGATGGGGGTTGGTTCGCCGAAGTAGATCCTGGTGCGGACGCGGCGGTCTAGGAGGGATTGGCCGTTGAGGAGTTCGCGGATGCGGATGGCGTCGTTGGGGGTGTAGAAGGAGCAGACGATGCGGCGGAAGGAGGGGAGGGGAGAGAAGGAGTTTAGGGGGGCGGTGGCGTTTATTTGGGAGCGGATTGTTGCGAGGGAGGGGGGTTGGAAGAGGTAGAGGTCTTGGAGGTCGGTTATTAGGAGGGTGTTTGTGGGTGGTGTTGGTCTGGTTAGGGGGGGGAGGGCGGAGAGGTCGAGGGAGAGGCGCGGTTTTCGGTGGCTGTTGTTGATGTTGTTGTTGTTGTTGTTGGTGGTAGAAGTTGCTGGCGAGGAGGGGAGAGATTGAGGAGGCGAGGATGTCTCTTGGAGTTGGTTCTGGTCTTGATTCTGGCTCATGGTGGTGATTTCTTCTCTTGTTCTCTTGTTCTCTTGTTCCGGTGAAGTTGTGTTGTTGTTGAAGTTGAAGTTGGAATGATGTAGCGGTAAAGAAAGGCAGAAAGAGAGACCTGCTTAGTAACACACGTGACGAGGAAAAAGAAACCCCTGCAGGAACAAAAAAGCGAGAATTCCAACGCCTTTTAAATCTTCAGAAAAGCCTCAGAGCTTCTTCTTCTTTCTTCCGATAGTTTTAGGAGTTATTATTGAAAGGGGCTGTGAGTGTATTTGTTGATTGTTGAGGCGCAGTCAATTCCCACCTCCGATTTCTTCTCCGTGGATCTTCAACACTGCCTTAACTTATCCCTTTGACTCTTGACTCTCGGGCCTTTGAGCAGTCAAACTGCTGTGCCACAGTTTCTCGGAATACGTCTTAGGCGACGTCCTAGGTATATACAGTTCGTTCATAGTTCATTTGCCACAATCCCGATATCATATTCCTGATGCCTGGTTGATTCTCATCAGAAACTACCATTGCTTCGCTGTTGAAGTTCGCTCTGCCACGTTCTTGCTACCGTCTATATCGGTCGGTCTTGAACACGCCAGCAGGAAAAGAAGCACCGCGTGCACGGTATCACGGCTGTTGCTCAAGGACAAGCTACTAGTTCTGATTGCCGTCTGCCTGTCAAAGGGGCCGTGTCTTGTGGGCTTCCAGCTAATTCGAAGACCACTTCATTTGCCAAGGTCATAACTCGTCTATTATTCTCTGGCAATAGGCTTGGACAACATGGCTTAGTTTCGACAGCCTTCAGGTCGTCTCGTTAGGGGCCATTTGTGAGACATTTACGATACACAGGATCCTTCAACTGGTGCTCAGTGAGGGCTATGCTTGTTCGTCCGACGTCGAATTCAATTTGGATTACTTGCATGCTTTTGATAGCCAGTTCCACTGCCTTCATTGCATTGGAAGAATCCACTTCCAATTGTTCTTATCTCTTCAGGATGACGGCGCCTCGAAATCGAGGCAATAACTAACTACAGAAGCGCAGCATAGAGACACTGCGATATAATCCTCGAAGCCCACTCACATCTTTCCCTGAGCGACGGACTCTTCGAGGCGTTCGATGTTATTAGTCTGCGCCTCGTCTTGATCACTAACCCGCCGATCCTCCATATTCAACCCATCTAGACTACGGACCACGCGTTCACGATTCCCGATTTCCACCAGCTTTTATCGCCTCCAACTTGCTAACTTCCCTGTCAAGATCTTCCAGAGATCTGCCTATTCTCTCGCAAGTCTCTTCATTCCGCAATTGCAACCTCTCCATCCTTTGCAACCTTTGCAACCGCTCTTCCAGACCGGCAGTTGCTGGGTTGGTCTTAGCACGCGCCGCTTTCTTACAGGCTTCATCAGCGGCCTGGGCGGGTGGAGTGCGGGATGGCGAAGTCGTGGCTGGACTGTGGGAGCGGTTGTGGGTTTGTGAGACTGTGTCGGTCGCCGTATGGTGATTGTTATTGTTGTTGTCGTCACGATGCGGTGACCGCGGCTTGTTCGAATGGGCAGGTGTCCCTGCTTTCAGAGGTATGATTGTCATACTCCAGGAATGGATGGCTTCGCAAGGAGGGAACGGTGGGTAGATGCAGGAAAGGGGTAGGAAGTTACCCTGAAATTCTGGGTTAGGGTTAAGGCGTAGAGTTACCACGTAACTACCATGAAGAACAATGAAGGAACATTTGACAACAACGATGTGAACGGATGAGTATTTAAAAGAAGGAGAAGAGGAAAAGGAAAAGGAGGGAGATTATCGTTGACGTGAGTTCGCTACATAACTTAGGCTACTCAGTCGTCGACGTGAAGAAGTGTTGTCAACATGGTAACATAACACTATGTACAGTACTACAATGACCCTTGGAAGAGTCGAAAATAATCTCAAGTGCTCATGGACCAATGGCACTGAACAGAGTACATGTACGTAGTCCCTGGCATGTCGTCGACATGAACGGCATAAGGTTGACAGACCATCAGATAAGATCGTATCAAGGACCAGTAACAATTCCCGAACTTGACGTGAAGTGGAGAGATATCATGCAAACCTCCAGCCAGGTCCATTGACCAGACCCGATCTTACCAACACCTCTCAAACGAGCCAAAACCGGCACATACACTGTACACAGCACCAAAGAGAAAACCAACACCATGAACTTCACCAAAACCGAACACCACGACACCTACCCACCCATCCAAAACCAAACCACAACCCACAAAAACCACAGCGTCCTAATAACCGGCGCCTCACGAGGCGTCGGCCTCGCAACAGCAACCTCCTTCGCCCGCGCCGGCGCATCCCCAATCATCCTCGCCGCACGCTCAAACCTCGACTCCGCAGAATCCACAATCAAAACCGCCGCCACAACAGCCGGCCACCCGCCCCCGCAGGTCCTAAAGCTCACCCTCGACGTATCCGACGAGGCAAGCGTGAACGCAGCCAAGGCGCAGGTCGAACAGAACGTCCCCAATGGGGGCGGGTTGGACGTGCTTGTGAACAATGCGGGGTATTTGGAGAATTGGACGCCGTTGGGGCAGTCGGATTCGGCGGATTGGTGGCGGTCGTTCGAGGTGAATGTTCGGGGGGTTTATTTGATGATTCGGGCGTTTATTCCGTTGCTTTTGAGGGGCTCTAGTGGTGGTGATGTTGGGAAGCCGAAGATGATTGTTAATGTTAGTTCGCGCGGGGCGCTTCTGGTTCGTCCTACTGCGTCGGCGTATCAGGTTGGGAAGTTTGCGTTGTTGCGGTTATCCGAGTTTGTTGCGACGGAGTATGGACCTGGGTCTGAAGAAGGAGGAGAAGGAAAGGGAGGAGGGATTGTGACGATTTCCATACACCCCGGCGGTGTTGCGACGGATTTGGCACTGCATATGCCTGAGCATTTGCATGGGTTGTTGCATGATTCGGCGGCTTTGGCGGGGGATACGATTAGTTGGTTGACCAAGGAGCAGAGAGAGTGGTTGAATGGGAGGTATGTTAGTGTTGTTTGGGATATGCCTGAGTTGGAGGCCAGGAAGGAGGAGATTGTTGCGGGAGATAAGTTGAAGATGAAGATGGTGGTTTAGGGCTTGGTCTTGACTCTTGACTCTTGACTCTTGACTCTTGACTCTTGACTCTTGATGTTGGCCGTGGTGGACTACCATACTAATCGATCAATATAATCTACGGCTTTATGAGTGCTCGTTGATTCACGTCAGATAGCCTCGCTGCCATGGATTCATTGCAGCAGAGCCTGAGCAGTGAGCACATCCCACCCGACTGACTTATACGCAGATGCCCCCTTGTCCAATGTACGGATGACTGAATCAATGAATCATTGACGATGACAAGACTGTCAGGGTTGTTGACTGGCAAATGACTGCATCCTTCGGTTGGAAAACTGCTGGTAAGGTTCATCGGAAGATTCGATATCTCTAAGGACTCTGAATGCCTCTTTGCGGTGTGTTCTGAAATGACCTTTCTAATGGCAATATAGCTTTGTTTTTGGCAAAGCTTGTTGCTTCGTATAAGAAGCTGAACATGCCATGGAATGCCATGGTCTCCTTCGGCCCTTCTGCACGCATAACCAAGCTGGAGACATACTGTCCCGGACGAACGGCCCTCTCAGGCTCTCACAGTCGGTAGCAGTCGGCGGAGATTGACTCCTATTGCGATTGACGGAGATGATGCTTGCCGTGATTCTTTGAACGGTTAAGACAAGTCGCCAACCTGTATCACAGAATAAAGAGAAAGTAGAAAGCAACAGATGCTCCTTGGTGGTTGATTTACCGAAGTGTCATTACGTAACCCAAGCTCTCGAGTCAGGTGATAGGATCGCCAATGAAAGTTCTGCTTCGGACGTCAATTATTTCCTCCCAGCAACTGCTCCGGTTGAACACCTTTCTGCTTATTTGAGACGATACTTCATTCCTTCCTTCACTCCTACTCACATCATGTTCCAGAGATTACTCGTCAGACAAGGGCAAGTTGCCAGAGCTGCGCTCTCCCACTCCACATCCACTCCGTTAGCTCTCCGACGGACGTCACAATTGCAGCCGGGAGCATTCCAAGCTATCCGACCACTTGCTCCCCAGCAATCACTCCGATGCTATTCAACAGAGAAACCGACCGACAAGGGTGAGCAGAAGGATGCCGAGGAGACGGAATCCGCGGAGTCTCCCGAGGATGCCGTCCGCAAGCAAATCGAAAAGAAGGAGGCTGAAGTTAGGGACTTGAAGGTAGTTACCATTCACGAATTGCTCTGAAACCACAGGGATTGCTAGGAAGAGAAAGGGACTATTCATTCGCACTTGTTGAACCGTGTTGGATAGTTCTTTTCAGTCTCTTTCCTCTGTTCCCGTGCGGCCACTTCCTTGAAATCCTAGAACAGTGTTGATATGTCCCATTCCAAAATTCAGGATAAATACGTTCGTTCCGTCGCAGACTTCCTCAACCTCCAGGAACGTACGAAGCGTGACATGGACAACACTCGCAGCTTCGCCATCCAGAAATTCGCAATGGACCTCCTCGACACTATCGACAACTTCGACCGTGCTCTTATGGTGGTCCCGAATGAGAAGGTTGACGCTCCCCGATCCGAAGAGAACAAGGAATTTGTCGATCTTGTCGCGGGTCTGAAGATGACCCAGCATATCCTCATGAGTACCCTGGCGAAGCATGGACTGGAGAGATTCGACCCCGGCATCCCGAAAGAGGACGGAAAGCCGCAGAAGTTCGATCCCAATATCCACGAGGCTACCTTCATGACTAAGGCTGAAGGCATGGAGGATGGTGATATTATGTATACCCAGAGCAAGGGTTTCACGTTGAACGGCAGAGTGCTCAGGGTAAGTGCTCGCATGTCTTTGCTTGCCATAGGGCTTGCCTGTAGTGGATTATGCTGACTATAATTCGTTTCATAGGCTGCCAAGGTTGGCGTTGTCAGAAACACCTAAGCCATTGACACAGCCCTCTCAAACTCCCTCGTCGCTTCAACTTAGGGAGCACTTTCTGATTCTCTCGTCTCTTTTTCATTGTCTATTTATATTGTATAATACACAAAGCACATTTACGATTGGGGACTTGCAACTTTCACGAGGCAGATGGGTACGTGCTGTTGCTGGCCGTGTCAGGGTATTCCT
This sequence comes from Xeromyces bisporus, assembly GCA_900006255.1. Taxonomy (NCBI): domain Eukaryota; kingdom Fungi; phylum Ascomycota; class Eurotiomycetes; order Eurotiales; family Aspergillaceae; genus Xeromyces; species Xeromyces bisporus. The sequence continues at coordinate 89,036 of HG983340.1, forward strand.
GGTGCTCTCTCGTCCATCTGGTCTCCTCGCTGTCTGTCGTTATTGTCCATGATCAACAAGCATGACATTATTTTGTTTTCTGCGTTGTCTTTCGCCAAATCGTCACAAGATTCTTATGTTCCCTGACACGAAAAGAATATGCCTCTCCTCTCAGCTTGTATATTATCTCACTTTGGGTAGGATGGAGTCAATGGTGTTTTTTTGGAAATGGGAAAAGCAATACGAATTGTAAATCATCAAAAATGGAGTCTGCAGTCGACTAGGTCTAAGGAATCACCGTCCAGTAAATACCGAAATCTTAACCACTCAGGTTTCGGCAAATTTCCCTTACCTGACCTGGAGGAATAATGATCGATTCCCTATCCGGGGTATGAAAATTCGGAGAAAGATCGGGGGAATGATGCGTCAATATGTTCGAAGAGTTCCATTGGAAACATGCCAAAATGAAGTCATGATTTCGCCAGTGGCTAGCCACATCAATGCCACAGAGAAGTTGAGCATGGCGTCTGCTAAGACCGTGTTGAGCATATAGAGAAGAGTTCATTCATAGAGAAGCAGAGAGGAAGAAACTGGAGGATTCACCAGAGAACAGCAGGAGATTGCCGTAATTCCGGACCTTGCCTAGAACGATAGCGCGTAAGGAGGAAATAACAGCATTGGGGCATTTTCCCGATCACGCCCGGGGACGGCTGAATCATCCCGTTTCTGATTGGCCTCCGTGGAAGTCACGGGAAGCTGTCGCTCTCGGGGGGCGGCAAGGACGTGCGGTCATGGACAGAAAAAATAATAAAGAAAATCTTCGCATCCTTTTTTCTTCTTTTTTTCCTTTTTTCCCTTCTCTTCCTTTCTGCTAGATATATTACTGTCTTCGCTTTACCAGTTTCAATTGAATATATCCCCATTCTTGGGTTGTTTGTGACTGCTTCTCTGTTGTCTTTTTGTCCTTAAAAGTCATATACCTTAACTTTTCATAATGGGAAAGGAGCCGGCTGCTTTTTCTCCTGGTAAGTTGTTGTTAGAGCTGTGTTTTGTCCCTGTTTAGTTCATTTCTGGCAAAGCAAAGAGAAGGAAAGAAGCATTCTCGCTTGTTTCGAACTGTGTGAGATTTGGAGTTTGTTGTTTATTTATGGGAGAACGGGTGCTTCGTCGTTCTGCAACTGCGGATCCCTTATTGTTCGAAAACGGCCGAGATTTCCCATTTTACCCTATTCAACTCTACGAGAGAAAGCAAAGATGCCTGTTTTGTTGCCACGATTCGCATAGAGACTCGCAGCTTTGCCAGTATCGTCCAGAAATAGGACCGTACATGACAAGGCTAACAATGGTTGAACCACAGGTGATGCTCATAAGGGTGCTGGTCTCTTCAAGGTTAGTTGACACTGTTGAAATAACGGTAGTAGTTGTGAATGCTTTGCTGACTCCATTTGCAGACGCGCTGCGCCCAATGCCACACCATTGAAAACGGTGGCCCCAACAAGGTCGGCCCCAACCTCCACGGTCTCTTCGGCCGTCACACCGGTTCCGTCGAAGGCTTCTCCTACACCGATGCCAACAAGAAGGCCAACATTGTCTGGGATGAGAACACTCTGGTATGCACCGGCCACATTCGCCACCGCCTTATATACATACATGGCTCGCGTCACTGACGTTTTTTTCTCCTCTTCTAGTTCGAATACCTCGAGAACCCCAAGAAATACATCCCCGGTACGAAGATGGCCTTTGGTGGCTTGAAGAAGCCGAAGGACAGGAACGACCTTATCACGTACGTTACGGTTCAATCTGTGTGCTGGGGAAGTCTGATAGCTAACTCGGTTATCTCTGTCGAACAGTTTCCTCAAGGAGGAATCCAGCAAATAAACGTCGCAATGAGGAATACGATATCCCTTGTCTTAACGACCCTGTCGCCGGATTGGTCGCGTCGAAATCGGGCAAGGCGCAGACTGATTTGGACTTGACGGGGCATGTATTATTATCATGGTTTGGACTGGCAATAGATGCATTGTTACGTTTACTTTCTTCTTTTTCGGCGCGCTGGAACATTTTGGATCGCATAGACACATCGTGCTCTGGCTTGCTTTATACTGTTTATTACTATTATTGTCTGTATTCTCGGCTGTGTCCATGATATTTGACATGTGTATGCTCTACTGAACGAAGTACAGTTCTCCTCTCTTCCTCTTCCTCTTCCCTCTTCCAACGGTTTCTTCACTGGTGTGCATAGTAGTGACCTCAAGCACTGTTATTCTCTGTTCTCGGGAGTTTGACCGAGCGTTCCTTGCAGTCCGTTTGATTGGCCGAGAGGATATTCTGCCTGACCTACCAGGCATCTTGGAGGGAACGACAGCTCAGCATTCTGGTGGTCTTTGTTGTCGGTACGAGAGGACAGTTGCTGCGTGCTTCTCGATGATGCTTATGAGGCTGATATTATTTTAGCTATGTATTGCAAGCTTCAAACAACCGTCGTGTATGATAGACAGGTCCTTACAGTAAATAGATCGTCATTTACGCTGTAATTTACAGAGTAAAGGTTCCCTCGGAAAAGAACGGAAACGATCCATGGGTGGGTAATGCAAGCAGCTGACCAGTGCCTTGGGGAATTTCTGATTGGCCAAAGGGCTAGCTAGTGGTGTAATGGACATACGGTAAGTTACTGCACATGACCGGTACAAGTCACCGGACCAAACATTCCCCGGTATCATAAGCAGAATGCAACATTACAGAACGGATACAGAACTCACTCCAGGGTATGTAAGATAACCAACCCCACCCCCAAGTTTTGGCTATCATATCAGTGAAGTAATTTAACCTCATCCTCCATTACATTTCAACTTTCGCATTTTTAATAAAAGAAAGTCTTCATCAGACTCGAAGAAGTAGCAAAAAGTGAATGCTTGAACCAGAATTAGCTTCATTGGCTCTCGTTGGCTGATTCCGTTTGTCTCGCAAGTTTCAGCGACTTCACTTGTCCTGGGCGGCAGCAGCAGCAGCAGCAGCGGCAGCCACTCAACGGCCTGTCGCAATTCCTCGCGCATCCAGCAGTGAATCTCGCCCGCTGACCCTCATCTGCGCTGCTCCATCTCTTACCCTCTTCCTTCACTCGCCAGCGCACTGAAAATATATATACATATCCCCATTATTTAACCCTGTCAATATCGTCGCTCAAGTCCTGCGACTCAAATGCTATTCTTCTTTTCTTCCTTTTTCCTCTCTGTCCTGATTCATCCTGACTTGCAGTTCCTCGTGTCTTCGACGCTGTTCTTCTCCTACCACCGCAATCTGAGAGCCCGTCAAAGGAATAGACGAATAGACTCGACCAGTTAGTTCTTGACCGGCTTGGTCGCGTCGTCTGAATCTTCTTGTCCTGGCATATTATTTTGTTCTTTCAATAATACCTAATATCATTGCCGTTGTTACTCTGTTGCTACTACTTACCGCTACAACTACTATCACCATTACTATTACTACTACTACCACTTCCACTACGTCTCACCCACTGGATCCTTCCTTTTGGCCGTTGAGAAGAAAGAAGAGGAAGAAAAGAGAAAGAAGTCTTTATTTGCTGCTATTCTTGTTTGCTTTTTGCTCTTCTTTCCCTTTGTCTCAAGACGTCGACGGTGCTGGATTCACGGCTTTGTTCGCACGGACTGTGCGTAACGGCATCCACCATGATGGATGAGCTTGACCACGTCTTTGACGACCATCCGTCCTTGGACGCGTCCCTCGAAGACTTTGAACACACAGATAGTCCCCCGAACCGTTCCTCTCCGGTTTTCGGTTTCCCGTCTCAGCATTCGGGCTTTCGTGAGGAGGATATTGATATTGATGATGATTCCGACATTGGAACAGACAATGAAGAAGGCGATGAATGCAAGAAGCGTTGGTCACCTCCGGGTCTAAGGCGTTATGACTATGTCCATAACAGCTCGTGGTATCGTCACCAGCCCTATTTGCGAGGTGATGCCCACGATAAGCTGAGATCAACTGCAACTATTAGTCCGTCGCACTCGCGAGAAGCTACGCCTCAGTTTGAGGATGCTCTAGAAACACCGACGGTGAACAAAAGCGAAACTGACACTGGTGAATTGACCGTTGCTGCCGATGCGTCATCCAATTCAGATGCTGCTACGGATGTTACGAAGGAAAGGTGTCCCAGTGCCGCTTCATCTTATCGGACAAATTTCGATAAAGATAATGATGGTGACGACGGTTCGAGCTTCGGAGGCGGTCAGTTAAGTAACTGTAGGCGCTCTCCCTCTCCATGCGATATGAAATTACCTGCCCGTCGGATACTAATCAAGGTGAAGACGTCCGCTTTGCTGTGCGCGCAGAAGTTCAGCAACGCGAACCGCTCGCCGCATGTGTCAATTATGTGCGCGGGAAGATTGATCGTGTCACCAGCTCCAAGTCCAATGCTGCACTGTCAGTGATTTTGTTGTTGACGTCTATTGCATTCATGCGCGCTTTATTTCTGCCAAGCATGCCATCTGCAATTCCGGATCTGGTGAAGTTGTCGGGTTTTGCGCGCTCGTTTGAACCTCTGATTTACTATTCGGAGAACGGAGTGCAGCAGATCGGTACTCTCCAAGAGACTGGCGTTGCCGTTTGGGACTTGAGCGAGTCGGTCCGCGGAACCAACATGACAAGCGCCCCAATCATTGTGCATCAGCTCGATGAACTCTCAGAGTCGCTGAAGTCGCTGTCGCTTGAATTGACGCGCTTCTTTGCCAACGTCGATTCCGACATTGACTCGATTTTGATCGTCATGGACTGGGCCAGGCGGGAGTTGGAGACTTTATCTTCACATCCACCCAGTACCCTTCCCTCAATTATTTACGATAATATTCACATCATGCTGTCGCGCCTGGGAGCCCTGGAGCATGGCAATGGCCAAGCTTCCGGAGGTAGTGAACTGGCCGCAGTGCCGACTGTGCTGGGGAATTTCGTGACTGCATTATTTGGACCGGCGTCTTCACAGCGCACGCGGGAAACCCTCACGCGGACATTCACCGAATTCCTGTCAGTACTCGAGGATTCCATCAACAGCGAACTGACCCATTCGACCGCCCTTTTTGCACTATTTGAATCCATCGACCGCCAATTCCTAAACATCCAACGCACCGTCGTCCGCGAATCCGACGCGCAGGAGCGAGCAGAAGGCGAAATGCTCAGCTCCCTGTGGACGCGCGTCTTAGGCGCCGACGCCACCATGGTGCGCAAGTATGAGAAAAACCGCCGACTCCTGAGCAGCGTCCGTAGCAGGACCGTCGCCAACAAGCACCTAATCATGGACCACCGCAGCCGTCTGCTGACGCTGAAGGTCAATCTTGAGACGCTGCGTCGCAAGCTCGTCAGTCCTCTGGTGCGACGGAATGACTCTGTCAGCTTTGCTGGTGCGATTGACAAAAGCGGGAGTGGTGGACGGATGCTGGGGCCGGTTGAGTCGGTGATTGACGGGCAGATTAAGGGGTTGGAAGGGACTCATGAGTATCTTTTGTCGGTGCGTGAGAGGCAAAAGGCGAAATTGATGGAGTTGGTGTACGGATCCGGACGCAGGATACCGTCGCAGCCGATTGTTGGGAGCGGGTCAGAGAGTTCGGGAGCCGAGGTCATTGGAGGGTCGCAATGAGTTGAGAGCCTTAACCTATTGGTTGTGGAGATGAGACGATGCCTTTTCTTCCTTTTGTCTCAGCTTCTGGCTTCTTTTCGTCCCAGCATCGTCTCGTTTCGTCCCATCCCGTCTTCTCTCGACTCGATTAAGTTGTCGAAGTCCGTCTGTTTTACACTCCTGCACACGCACAAATGACCTTACGATATCTCATCTCGTCTTTCGTCTCTCGTCTTTCGCCTTTCACGTTTTTTATGGAGTTATCGCCGCTTTGTCATTTCCTTCGGTTTTCGGCGTTGAGGTTAGATCTCCATTCGTCTTCGCCTCGAGGCTCATTCATACATTTACATGGATTCGGTGTTTCCGGTGGTTGCATACATACATACGTACAACGTGCATTGACTACTTGTACGAACGTCTAGTCTGGTCTGGGGTGATCCAATCCCTCTCCCTCATTCATGCCGTGCGTCTGCGTCTTCAATGCTTGCATCTGCATCTACGATCATGTGTCTCGTGTCTCGTGCCTCGTGACTATTTTTTTATTCTTTTCTTTGAAAAGTAATAGAACTGGGATGCTATCATTTGCGCTCTCATGCTGTTTTGGTCGGTCAGATCAATATGCTCAGCCAGTCGGTCTCTGGAAGACGAGATGAGCTTTGCAAAGCATCGGCGCCCGGGCGCAAGGGTTACCTACTGATGGGATTGATTCATTGATTTGATTCATTGATCGGGGTAAGTATCATGGTATGGTAGTTATTTGGGTTGGTTTATTTAAGTTGGTGGTGGATTTATTGACTTGATCTGATCCGATCTAATCTGATTTGATTTGATTTGATTGATATGGTTATGGACAGGACAGGACAGGAGTTGGAGTTGGAGTTGGTTCATGGTGTTTTGTAGATTGATTGATGTTAGTCAATGCCATCTTCATATATCATAGCATCAAGCATACGGTTTCTATGATACTTCATTTAGAAAGGCTCTGGCGACGTTGCCGTACGTATATCCCCTCTTGAGTATAATTAGCCCCCTGCTTGAAATCGTAGACATCCCTAAAACCCACAGATCATACCAGACCTACCTACCAAGAAGGCCTTCTGGGAACGGGATCGCACTCCAGAGAGTTCCGCGAGCCGCATGCCATCATACATATTCGACAGGCATATGTATGCGCCGTATACCGTACTCTGTACAGAACGGATCGGCTGGGCTGGCAGATACCTACATAGCTCTGCAGTGCGATCCTCTTCCCAAAAGGCTTATTTAGCAAATCTGGTATGATAGCAGGCAGGGCCTAGGCTGTGGATTCTGGGAATCTCCGAGGTATGTATGTAGCGACGTTTATGTACTGATACGCTCGAGCGGTAGGAGCTTTGTTACGAGCATATCGTCCATCACCAGCGAGCGAGGTCGTTATCGTATACAGCCATGTACATACCTCAGGATAGGCTTGTTAACAATGGTAAGGAGGTGAGAGGAATGCACCTTCACCTTCATTCTGAGGAGGACGGGATCCTCGCGGTTTGATAGGCTTATGTTGGCATCTATCGCCGCTAATTTGGTAGGTGAGTTCAGTGAGCCGTAAGGCTTCATTTGACACTCGCCATGTTCTCTTCTTCATCTGCTGAGAAGGGACTGAATCAGGTTGGTTGTTGTTGTTGTTGTGCAGAGGAAAGGATTCAAAGGTCCGAAAGGAAGGTTGCTTTTTGTTCCCGTGACTGCTGCTAGGTTATTGGCCAGTGGTCAGCCGCTTGTCACCTGACCCACCGCCCGCGGAAACAAACCCGACCAGAAAAAGTCAACCACCTGAAATTACTTCACCACCAAGAAAGAAGAAAGAACAAAGAAAGAAAAGAAAAGACAATGAACACCGTCACCACAGCAAGATTCCTATCACGAAGACCAATCCCCCAATCCCTCCGCGGAGCCCTGCGAGGACGACCAACACCAACACCAACAACACCAACATCAGCACCACCATCAACAACAACAAGAACACCACCAACAACCCACCAATTCACAACAACCCACACCCCGCGAACCCCCAAAAAACCCTCAAACTCACCCGAAAAAGACCACACCCTCCTCGAGAAACCCGACAAATTCCGACCGCCCTCGCACCCCGCCCGCCGCGTGCTGCAACGAACCAGCCGCGGCGGGATCGTCCGCAACAGCACCCCGGACGAGCCGATCAACTACCCCGGCCCGAAACTGTCGCCGCGCGAGGCGGAGGAGAAGCGGTTCAAGAAGTATCCGCACATGTTCCCCGCTGAGGGGACGGTGATGTATAAGTTTCTGACGAGTCGGTGGATTCATGTTTGGATTGCTATGGTATGTATCACGGTGCCGTGCCGTAACGGGCCTTCTTCTTTATTTATCTATCCCATTGGTCTACTGACTGACTGATTTGACTTACTGACTGGGATGATATAGGGCGTCCTAACATCCCTAGCAACATACACATTCACCACAAACTTCAAACTCACCTCGCCCTATGCCCATTTGCTACCGCCCTGGTCCGGGCTGCTGACGCATCCCATCGATACGATCTCGCAGGCCATCTCGATCTACAAAATGCACGTGCAGCATACGTCGATGGTAGCGCGGGAGAAGCGGATGAGGCGCGTCGAGGACGCGGAGAAGAGGAGGCAGTTTCGCGTTGCGCATGGGCTGGAGGAGGATAGCCAGTCTGCTGGGGATGGGGATGGGGATGGGGATCGGAAGTCCGAGGCTGCTAGGGATGTTGTGGGTGGGGATGATCAGGCGCCTGTTGCTTTGGATTCGGCTCAGTCTCGGCAGGGTCAAGGGAGTGGGGAGTATGTGGATTGGGAGGGGAGGAGGAGGCCTGTTAAGAAGTGGTTGGGGATTTGGTGATGCTCATGTTGGTTAGGACGTGTATATGTTATATCAGTGCTCTGAGACCAGCGGAAGGGCGAAGGGATGCTTGCTGTCTTTATTATGCATAGGCATATATGTACCATTTGTATTGTACAGTCATTCCTTGTCAAACGTTTCGCATATGCGTTTTCTGTTGCATGCAGTTGGACCTTCATATTTCCGTAAATCGCAGCCATATCTGATGGGCGCGAGCTCATCCGCAGCGGTTTCAGTAAAAAACCCTACCCGGTAGCGAACAGCAATACCATCCCGATCCAAAGAAGACTCCCCAGAGTCGACGGGCAATGCACGCTCTTGCAACATGCATAGAATCATCATCTCCAGCCACAGCCACAATCAACCAACCTCAACCCCCTCCAATCCCTCCAAAACCTCCTCCCCAAGACCCCCCTTCTCCAGCACCATCCTCACCATCCTCGAGATAACCTCCCTCTTCACACCCCCGCGCCTCGGCCTCCAAACCCCCGACACATCCCCCTCATCAGTCGAGGGATTCATAATCGCCGCCTCCTCGGCCGCCGCCGTCGACCCGGTCGTAGCCACATTCTCCGTATTCGGCACCCCGGGCTGCGTCAAGCGGGACGGGGGATCGATGGAGCGGATCGAGAGCAGCTTCAGACTCATCCCGTCGTCGTTGTTGGATTGAATCTTGTTGGTATCCCGAGTTATCGAAATGGCGAGCACGGCGTCCGCCACGGCGATTTCTTCGCGGCTTGGGTCGAAGATTATGTTTTCGCCGACTGAGATTACGAGGAGGGTGACTGGGGGTCTGACTTGTTGTTTTTGCAGTGGTGGTGTGGTGGGTTGGAGGGCGGTTGTTCTCTTGTTTTTCGCCTGCGGTCGTGGGTATATGTATTCCGCTACGCCCCAGTCGTCGTCGAATAGTGGATCTTCCTCGCCTTGGGATTTGAGCTTGGGGAGTTTCGTCGATAACAGCGCTAGGTGTGTTGTGAGGGAGAGCAACGGGAGCGGGTACGACAATGGTTGAGAGAGGAGGAGGACCTGTCATGAGCGTCAGAGTCAATAGTAGAGGATAATAATCGAAGGACAACAACATACATCAATATACAACCTCCAATGCCACCGCCGATTAATCACCAACCTCCCCTTCAACCCACCAGCCATATCCGCATCGTCAGAACCAGATCCAGAACCAGATCCAACCGCTCCAACCAACGCCTCCCTCATCATCTCCGCCAAAAAAACCGGCAACGCATCATCATCCCGAAACCCCGGAATCTCTATCGACATCTGCACCCAAGACCCCTGCCCCGAGGCCGCAGCACCACTACCACCATCCCTCCCCAGACCCTCATCACCATCACCATCACCATCATCACCGCCGCCGTTAACGCCCGGATCCGCAGAATCTATCACCCCCGTCCCGACAACGGTCTTCTCAACCTCCGCTTTCACGCCGACGATCGCCTGCGTGCCGTCTGCGAAGCCGATGCGCGCGCTCCCGTTGGCACCCGGTAGAATCGAGGACTCGGCTGTTAGTGGACGGAATTGGGTGGGTGAGCGGCCGTCGGGGCGGATGGGTGAATTGGGGAGCGCGAGGGAGGTGTATAGGTAGGAGAGCTCGGCGGGGGAGAGGTGAGGGGTTTGCGAGGCGGATGCGGCTTGTCGTTGGGAGGTCATTGGGGTTGAGGATGAGTCGGGGATTCAGGTAGGTAGTGGTAGTAATCTGTTGGTGGTGGTTGTTTTTCTTTTCGTACAGTGTTCTTTATGCTTTGGATTGATATGATATCTCGATTGGGAAATCATTTTTCTTCGAGGAGGGTTTCCGGGATTTACTTTGTTCCGGCGCTCAGCTTTTGATGCCTGAGGTGTCGATATAAGAGAATGCCTTACATTTCAGGCACCTCCCAACCACAACCACCCACATTTGTATTCCTCCCGACTTGATCTACGGAGCACATATGTAGCCCTGCAGCTCTAGTGTCTGTCGTATCCATGAAAGGCCGAGCAAATTTAAAAATT
>HG983340.1:100963-115886 GCA_900006255.1 Xeromyces bisporus
TAAAAATTTTTAAAAACCGACGCCACGGCAGAAACTCGGTGAAGCGTGAAGGCTCCTTGACTACTTTTTCTTTTTTTTTTTTTGTACTCACCGGCTGAGGTGCAAGTATGCACGTCCAACCCACTGCCACATGAATGGATTGGCTCGGTTGATTCTCGGTGAAGACACTCTTTCGGGCCGCACGGCAACGATGAACGAACGGTTGACACTGACGATGATCAGTTGTCCAATGTCAGGATGCCAACTGGCTTCGATGAGTGGCTCATGCACTGATGCAGGTACAGTAGTGTACCGGACCGGTACGTATGGTGGGTGAATTAACTTTAGAAAAACAAGCTGCATGCAGGTAAAAATCTGCTATCATGCAGCTTGGCTACGTTGAACTGATTCAATCGCGAAGTGAGATATTGCAATAATGGGGCATCTAAAGTACAATTGTCAAGAGGTTTCGGGCTTCCCCTAAGCCCATCTCTAATCAGTCAATATAAGATATCTGAATACACGAAGAGGAAGTGAATATGGACAACCATAACCCATGCATGCAGACCAGAACAGTGACAAAGGAGTGAAATTGAACACACAGGAAGGAAACCATTAACAAAGGAAAGTAGACAGGAAATATCGGTCAATATCGCATCCTATATAAGGAATGAACATATCAGAGGCCACCTAAATAATCCATATAAAAACAAGTGAAAGACACAACAATATTGGAACAGCTGGTAATAAATATCTCTATAACATCGGCCTTCTGGGGTATTAGGTTAATAAATAAATATGATAAGTGAACTGCGAAAGACATCCCACCCAGATATATGTAGAAAAGCAAGACAAATCCTTGTACGCCTCACTCGGTTCTGTAGACTTCCGAATATCGCCGCACCCATTTACTCACCCTGATAAAAATAAACAATAAATAGTAAAATAAATAGACATAGAATAGAAAGTAAAAGGGAATCTCAAGAGGTAGATCGCAAAAGATGTAACGTATCGTGCAGGTATCGGATCAGGGGTGTCCCTGCTAGAAAAAGAAGATGAGAGATTTGGCAGCAGAGACGCTACCTATATGTAGGTCCCGCAGCAAGCATTCCGGAATTCGAATTCGTCCATTCGTCTTCCTCATAAGGAGGTGTCGGCCATTGACGGTTGAGGGAGCCATTGTGCAATTTCGATTCGAAGTCCCGTCTGCTAGGGGAATCGTCGTTTTGTCCGAAGAAGACATTTTCGCATTTGCCGGACGGTGACGGCGTGGGATAAGGACTCGGCAGCGGCTGTCCACCGTTGTTCCCCATCATGGGCTGATGACTGTAGTTCGCTGTTCCGTCATCCACAAAGTAAGCTTGTGCTGCTAAACTCCTAGCGGCTTTATTCGCAGAGTGCAATGCCTCGTCCAAGAGTTCGTCTTCCTCCTCGGGTGTTTCATAACGGTGGACAGGGTGGTTTGCCATCTGCATTGCCCGACGGGTTCGACCCGGAACGATGCCGTTGCTCGAATTCATGGGGTATGGGCCATCGGAAACCGAACGAATGGACCCTGGCGGCATAGTCGAGCGCTTGTAAGGTGTCTCGGCAGGCGAGGCTAGCTGGACAGGGACGTTGCTAGGGGTTGACGTGTCTAGGGCGTACTTGACATTTTGGAGAGCCGTGTCTAATTCCGACGTGTCGGAATGATGCTTTGAGTCCCCCAGGCCGGCACACGTCGTATCCAGAACTAGCGACGAACGGTTAGACCAAGGCATGCAGCCAGCGCTAGTATCCTCGTCATCATCGTTGTTGGCAGCGGCAGCTTGACTGCGACCAGAAAGCCTGCGAGCTCTCTTGCGTAAGTGAGAGAAGAAACTTTCCTTGACACTCGAAACGTTGCTGCCAGTCCCATCAAGAGCACGTTCTGCCTCTTGCCTGTGAACGTCGGCGTAGTGGTTGCCACGGGAGTTGAGGGACAGCTGGCGCCCTATCTTCTTGGTTACCTTCTCGTTATCCTTGTTCAAGGTTGAGCTGGCTTGTGCCGTTACTGCGTTAGACAAGGGTGATACGGGACGGATCGAAGGCAGGATGGGCATAGGAGCTCCACTTGCCCATGTGGCGCGCTTAATCGAATGCTTCGTCTTATGGCCATTTTCCTTACCATTTTCCGGGAGAGTACGATGAGAAACGAGGGGCTTCCGAGCAGGTCGCTCAACGTCAGGAGCTGCAACAGGGGAATCCGACTTTCCAATTAGAGACCTTCGGAACCAGGAGGCCTTTGACGCGAGCGTAGGGAAATCGTTGGAGTCTCTCGATAGGGATTTGAAACTCTTGTCGGATTGCTTCCGACCGAGTAGGCGCGATGTAGACGACTTTGGCCGTAACGGGTCGACGGCGTCTGTGAAATATTCGTGGGACAACGCTTGAGTAGAAGTCGGTCTGCTTTTTGGGTCCCACTTCAGACACCAAGTCACAAAGTCGCTGAGGGACTCGGGCCAGTGAGAGGGATGGAGAATGGTGTCCATTGGATGAGGCGCCATCTAAACACGCAAGATGTCAGTAAAAAGAATGAAAATAAACTTGGCACCAAGTTACCATACCTTTGGGAAAGTAAACCCTAGCTTCTGGGCCAACCGGATACCATCCCTCCATTCACCACCGCCGACCTTGGAACCCGATCTATTGTACCAGTTACCCGGGCTGCCCATAATCTCGCACACACGCCAGACCTGGTCGACTTCGTTGCCGCCCGGGAACAATGGCTTCAGGGTTGCAACTTCGACGGCCATGGCACCGACAGCCCACATATCCACCGGTGCGGAATACTCTCCAGCACGTAAAAGGACTTCAGGAGCCCGATACCAGCGGGTTGATACGTAAGTAGTGTAAGGTTGTTTGGAATGCGTCTCCCGTGCAAGCCCAAAGTCGGCGATCTTCACGGTGTAGGTTGAAGGAGTAGAAGGAGGAGTGACGAGAGTAGAATATCGGCTAAAGGTCGATTCGTTGTGAGAGGAGTAGGAGACGAGGATGTTTTCGGGTTTGATGTCACGGTGGAAAAAGCGGTTCGTATGAATGTGGTCAAGACCACATAGGATCTGATAGAGAATGCTCTTGACGTGCTTTCCGTCTAGAGGCTTGCGGTCCCGGGACTTCATCAACTGGTAGAGGTTGCCGTCCATGTACTCCATGCAAATGTGGAGTTTTCGTGACATGGGATCGAGAAAGATATCCAAAGCAGGGACTAGATGAGGATGAGGTGGTAGCATTCGCATGAAAACCACCTCACGAAGCTCCAAGGCGGGGGCCATGGATTCGAAGGACTTTTTCATGGTCTTGATGGCGACCTGCACGAATTCCGTTTAGTAAAAATGTATGCATGGATGCAAGAGCCAATGGAAGCTGACTTACCAGAGTGCCTCGTCGAGCTACGTTTGCACCAGCAGTGCGCACGCGTGCCAGACCAACACTGCCAAAACTCCCATCTCCGATCTCCTTGACAATTTCAAATCGATCGGTTAGGGTAGCCATTGAGGCCTGAGTTCCCCGAGGGGGAGGGTTTTCGTAGGAAATGGTCATGGTTGGCCTATTTCTCTCGTACTTCCGCCAGCAGATCGGAGGAGAGATATTATTTGAAGACCACCACTATGTAAGGGTACATGTCAGGATACAGGTTCCGGCGCGATGATTCGACAATGGGATATCAAACATACCTGAAGAAGTTTGGGATATAGGTGGGTAGGTAGGTAGGTAGGTATGTGGGTGAGTATAGGGTAAGGGTATAGAACAGGAGAGTAGGACAGGTTAGGGGATCATTCTTCAAATGGAGACAAGGTCGAGAAAGTGTTGAAGTGAGACGAAGCAAACACCCAAGCAAAGACCAGGGAAGAGGCGGTTATGAATGAAGATAGGATGAAGCCGAAAATGTTGTGTTACTGGACGCCAACCTCCTAGTTTGGAAGGGCTGATGCGGTGAATTGTCGATGGCTCCCGGGGCGGTTATTAGTCAAGAACGGAGCGCAGATCACCAAAACAGAGAGGTGCGGTGTATGGTGACGACGGTGAATGGGAGGTTTTGGAGCTTTAAACGACTTTTACAGGAAGAATTGATTGGATAAAGCAGGTTGATGTATATATGTAGAAGCTGTCAGAGGAGAAAGGAATCGGGGAAGATATAGTAGAGAAAAGAGAGGAGGGATGGAATGAGGGAGAGGGAAATAAGCCAAACCCGACTAGGCAATTGGAAAACTTATTAGAAACGAAAAAGAAAAAAAGGAAAAGAAAAGAGGGAAAAATAATAGAGGAAAAAAWWAAAAAAAAAAAAAAAAAAAAAAGGAGTGACAGAGAGTCGTGACAGGCAAAAGAACGACAGAATTGTATGTAGCCTGAAGGGTTGCCTGAAGTGAGTAGGGTGTAAGTGTAAGGGATGAGAAGGAAAAGCCACGGTCACCGGCAGAGGGAAAGTCTCGTGCAGTCGATCCAACCCGGTGGAGCAGGCAATCTTTACAGAGTAGTTAGATTCAACACTACGCCTGAACCCCTCCACTGCAATAATATAAATGAGTCGGCGATTTGGTGAGGTCTAGTTTAGTCTCTAACTTAGCCCAAGGTCAGGTCCACTTGATAACCTCAAGGCTCACTCTACTCTGTACGCTGTAAAGGTTAGAAACGACGACGAAAGTACAAAAACTAAAGCGATTCTGCTGATATTTCAATTGATATACGGAGTATGTACGGAGTGTCATGTCATATATCAACCTGCCGTGGCCTCGGTACTTGAGAACGCTGGTTCTGCCCTAAATCGGTTACAGAACACCTTAACTATGTAGTCACCACTCCGGAATACAGTATGTACCTTACGCCGCTGCTCTCTCAGTCAGAAATCCAGATCTTGGGAATTTGAAGACTTGAAGGTCTCGATTTGCAGATCTCATGTTTCTTACGGGAACCGAATACGGAATATTACCGTACTCTGTATTAGTGTTACTATTCTTACCACCATGATTTTATCCAATTTTGTGCCATTCCGCGCATTATAATTGGCAGAATTATCCGAAACATCGTCAATTCCTTAGTGGCTCTCTCTGCGCCAATCAAAACCTCTGAAATTCAACGGTAAACCGCTAGGGCCGAGCCGCGGACCGCGTTATCCCTTCCAATCAACCTCTTCCATCCACGGCCTAACGCGTGTTGCGATCTTGGAACGACACGTAAGTCGTCGTATTTAACCTAAAATACAGCTGTAAAAAGGTAAAAAGAGAGCTACCCAAGCCTACAAATACAGACACAATCACATTGTTTTTGTTCCCATCCATGTGGTTAGCATCTTATCTATCTATATGCCTCACTTACTATCATACCTACTACTGGAGCTGGATTTGGTACCAGAAACCAACCTTCTCAGAATCCTTGCTCAATTGTCTGATCCGCCACTTTACAGTGGAAACTTGTCCCTAACCTGAACTAACCAGAACTGGCATTTCCGCTTGAGATGCCATTTTACATACCAGCATTTCTTCTCGAAAGACACCCCCGGGATATTCGTTTGATTACGGAGTGTTCACTGACATCATGATTCTGCAAATCTGCACATGTTGGAGAGGGTTACCACGGAGTACGGAGCACAATAATGACGCTCAGTAATCAACCCACGGGTGTGATTCTACGGGACCGACACCGGGTACCTGACAGACCGTTTTCTAGAAAATCCTTCGATTCATCAATTATCTCGGTTGTCGACGCCGCGACGGTGTCATGGTGGATCATGATGGGCCTACTAAGTCTCATTTCTGTTATTTTATTGATTCTTAAAATGACGGGAGAAATGAAG
The DNA here is from genome assembly GCA_900006255.1 of Xeromyces bisporus. NCBI lineage: Eukaryota > Fungi > Ascomycota > Eurotiomycetes > Eurotiales > Aspergillaceae > Xeromyces > Xeromyces bisporus. The sequence continues at coordinate 106,755 of HG983340.1, forward strand.
TTAATCACGGAGTATGGAGTATGGAGTACTCCGTACAACACTGCTATTCATGGTCATTGTTGGCACTATGATAGCACTGGCATGGGAAAGGGCTCTCTGCACCGGGTCAACGGTCTTGGAATTCCAGGACCTCGGCTGAATAATAGTAATGGGTCCCGATGACCACGGAGTACGGAGGTGCGATACTATCATACTCCGCACACCGTCATTTTACGTTTGGGGACGTCGCTACATAAATAAATACGGATACGGACTCCGGAGTATTTGAGTCCTGTATTCCGTAGTTCACGATGTCTCCTCATTGATCGCCTACACTATCATGACTATCCCCCCAAGATGCACCGAAAAGTTGGGTTCTGGGAATGATAATCAGCGTCCTTTTTAACTTGAGGTTGCGGGACGCGGATCCCGCATGCACATCCGCAGCGCGGACGCCGGACATGATATACTCATTACCCAGACGAGATCATATTGTGATAATCAAATGATAGTTTTGCGTCAAAACCTAACCACCAGTTTGGATGAAATTTCGACTTTCCAAAACATCAAAACAAAAACCCACCAGAATTAGTTGGGAAGTGGAAACCCGTCATTCCCCGAAAGCCAATCCATTCCAGGAAGCAATTTCAAATGGAAACCGGCTGGATGGATCCTCGTAGTACTAGTATCCATCGAGCTCCATATCCCATACACCTACAGATTCTATTATTACATACCCCGTGTAATAATAATAATAAAAGTATATGCTTTTGATTGCTTTCATCATGGTTGGTAACCTGCAACCCATCCCCCGGGTCAGAAAGTCAGGGACAGACGACGGGAAAGGTGCGGGAGCGGGCGAGAAAACCATGGATCAACCCATATCTGACACCCGAGAAATTGGTTGAACTGGTTAAGATTTATTAGTGAGGTTTTCTTTTCCGCATGCTACTGTATACATGCATACAATATCGTGCCATCAAATGGTGGCGAGTGGTGCGGCGGTGGCTCGATACAATCCAGCCTGTGTTGCGGAATACACCATACGGATTCCTCTTCCAGGATATGATATGGTATGGAAGTATCTTAATAGTATTGCCACTTGAGGGATGCCCCGAAAATCTTTGTTGACTTTTTGGTGTTTATGATACTGATTTATGATATTGATATCATCGTTCTGGTGCTAGATTTGTATGATACAACATAGTCACGCGAAGCTAAAAAGCGATTCCTGTAAAGCTGCACTGCTGCTGCAGGTACCATATTGTGGTAGTAGTTAGTGACAGTGCGGCGTATTTTGATAGGACAATGTACAGTACTCGTGCCAGACGCAAGGGAAGCCCGCGTAGGTGCGTCTGGCACGAGTACAGTACGGAGTACCTGTTGCCATCACTTGCAGGACTGCAAGTATGTACATACCACGGTACGGAGTAGGGTTGTCAATGACTTGGAGTTCGTACAAACTTAGAAACTACAACGTACATGTATACTTCGTACGTTGTTAATCTCAATTGTCAACACTGCTGGTATTCCGTACTGTATCTGTGATCTGTGTTCCGTATGTACAGAGTACTGGTATGTACTGGATGGATGATACCTCGGAATTTTTGTCGAAGTGAAAAGGGTATGGGAATTCCGAGTTATTCACGTGAGCCTGGGATTACGCTAACCGGATTGGGATATGCGTCACGTGATTTGCAAATCACATGGGCGGAAAGTACGTAGTAGTGACGGTAGCATGATATTGCCGAAGTTTTGGTAGGCGGTCTAAAATCTTTAAGGCAACTAACAACGGCACTCAGTTAGAAGGCCAGCGGCTGTCGTTTGAAGTCGTTTTCATGTTCCAAATCGCCAGACAAAGAAAGAAGACAAGAGGTTGGCACCTGAGTGACCTGACAGCAAACAGGTAGTATAAGTATGTGTTCGGTGCCTTGTGCATGAAAGTCGCAGGAAGGAACATTCCACTCCTCCTCCCGCTTCCTCTGAACGAAAGATTCTGATTCATTCACCAACCACACTTGCCGCTTTTCTGAATACATTCTTCTCATCGCACAGTAAGTGCCTGTAGCCATTCTCTCCATTCAGTTCAACCAATTCACTGCTCCATCACACCGGACCTGTCTCTGTTATTATTTATATCCCTATAGTACTGTATCATTGCTCTTTTCATTCTTAAACTCCTTCTCAATCCGTAAAACCTTTTTAAAGACATTCCTTGTTATTCGTTTTTCATTGCGGTCGCTGGTATTCAAGATAGAGACTTATTGCACTTCCTTGTCCTGCCTATATTGAAACTGAAGCTCAGTACAATTTGTTTGAACAATGGCCCCTGTCCGCAGTGCCTACGCTGGTGGCTACAGTGAGGCCATCAAGAGACGGTAAGTAAAACTTATATCCAGTAGTATCTCGACCATAGGCTAACATTGATAAACCAGACTGGAAAGTGTCGTTATCCCTGAAAAGTAAGTCAGGCCGAGCTATACGAATAGCCTTATCACTTATACCAAGTAGGGTTAAATGTGAGACCTGCAAGAGAATTCGCATGCAGGCAGCCTTCTCCAAGAGACAGCTCGAAAATCTCCGTAATGCCATCGTCGTCCAGGGTGCCAACGCCATCAACGGGCCTGGTTACGCCAAATGCCGTAACTGCGTTGGTGGCCAGGCCTTTGAAATGAAATGTACCGTCTGTGATCAGGTGAAGGGTCTCGAGTCGTTTGCCAAGGCCCAAAGACAAAATCGTGAAATGGCTGTAAGTATTTCATACATATGCTTGACTGTCGTCCAGGTGATTCTGACAGTAGGCTGGATTGCAGAGATGCATCGACTGCGTCCAGGCCCACACCGAAGCAGATCCTGTTCTTGATGAGGAGAAGCTACTTGGAGACGAGGAAGAACCGTCCACTATGGTGAGTATATCCTTTTTGAGATATCCTGGAATGCAAGTAGCAGGTCCTAACGGAACCCCAGAGTCAAATGGGTGAAGAATCGACTACCGAAAATCTGAGGTTTAATAGGTCTCTTCGGAACCTTCCTACTAACTCGGCGTACGATGCTGACGGCGGCGGTGGCGGCGAAGAAGATGATTCCGTTGGAGGCGGGGTTTGGTTGGAAGTCAACAGAAGCGATGAGAGAAGCATCGGCAAGGAAATGAGTCGCGTACCTACCGGCTATGGTGATCAAGGAGCCGGTACCCCTCACGGGGCTTCTATCTCTCAGTCAGAGAACAGGTCAGCTCACACGGGCTGGGGGTCTTGGGGGGTTGTTCCTGTCACCCGTAACACCGTCAACTCCGCCTCTACGAAGCCGGGGCCCAAAAAGAAGGAGTCGAAATTTGCAAAAGTCCCTGCTGTAAGTAAAAGAATTCTGCACTACTACGTTCATCTGCTAATGATCGACAGTACAAACCGTCAACGAATCGCCAGGCTTCCGTCATGCCTAGAATGCCCGAACCTGCTACGGAAGCTATCCCTTCCGATGAGGAGGATGCCAATGAGTCCATTGAGGAGTATCTCTGATAGAGTCGGTGTTGTACTCTGGGGTTTGGAAGAAGGACGAACTCCCAAGTATGACTTCCTCTATCGCCCATTCCCATTTTCCAATCATCAGGGGTTATTCCAAGCGACTTGAAGTGCTTTTCCTTGCGAGGTACTCCGATACTCCGTACCTATAGTTGCCATTGGATCTGAATGATTGCTCTACCATTTAGAAACGGGGTATCATAGTTTGGCGGACTATATCGCAACTGCTTGTGACAGGTAGTTATGGAGAATGACTTTACTATATAACTGTTCTGCTTTCGAATCTTTCTCTGTCTATTTCTTCTTCTCCTTCTCTTTTCTAAACCATGGCCATCCTTTCGCATGTCCGATTCCCGCAGTCTGGTCGTGATGCTATTTATATCGAGATGAAGTCAATAACCCCATAGATCGTGGACCTTACAATTCAGATGCCGTAGCTAAATAGTCTCCACTATGACATTACTCGACGAAAGGCACAGAAAAAAAAATCGTAAAGAAGAAGCACCGTTGACCTCTCGACAGTTTCAGTTGAAGTGCACATTGACGCATTCTGCCCCTCAATCCGTATGTTGTACGCCCCGCCGCCTTGTCTCTGGAGATACATATAGGTACGTACATGTACTTCAGGCTGTACCTTTCTTTTCGCGATAATAATAAGCGTCGTCGGAAAACCTTTCTTTTCTTTCGGTGTCACTCTGTAAATGCGGAGTGTCGATGAGACGACGTGAAGAGGTTTACAATGGATAGACGTAACGGATACACTGAGGACAAACGTAGGTAGTCTTGTATTGAACGACTAACCGCTGGCTTCTGGAAGAGTTGGGTTCCCTCAGGGGTGAATACAGAACTGAATACACGTGACCTCTGACCTTGCTTATTGACCTGCCTGCCTGAGGCATCAACATCCGTAATCCTTAGTTATCCCTTCCAACCTGAGGCATCTATACTCCATGCTTTTACACACTCACACACACCTGCAGAACCAACTCTTATCGAAACCAGACGCCCCCTTGATGACCATACTGGCTCTAATCCTTCAGGAAGGGAGGAACGAAGCCCTAATATAGCACACCGCTGCTGTGACTGCTATCGCTTGCACTCATGGCCTACGATGGCTATCACCCAAGCTCCAACCCGTACGACCAGATGGGGTACATGAATCAACCCAACAATCCTGGGAGCAGTAGCAACAATAATGATATCAGTTACCATGACACTCGTCCCCCGCCATACCCACCCTATCCGTCCCCATATGTACCGGATCAAATCAATATGCCGCAGCCGCAGATGCCGTCAGTGCCGTCTTCCGGTCTGAGTCCCGAGCCATACCGGAATCCAAACGTGCCGCAGCCACCGCAACGACCCTGGCACGGAAACATTAACGATGCCGTCAATTCGGCATTCCACAAGAGCGATACGCCTGCATATGTTTCCCCGGATCTTATATCCAAGATCACTGCGAATGTCATCCAACAGCTCAAGGTATCTGGACTGGATAGTGGTCTACAAGGAAATAATCAGCCGCCGCCCCCGCAGCCGCCCCCGCAGCCGCAGCCGCAGTGGACTTCAGCGGCGTCGAATCCGCCATACTACGCCTACACTGAGCCACAGTTACATTCGTCTTCGCATTACGCAACTACCGCTTCCTCGCCCAGCGTCGCTACCGACAATGTCAATTATCGCCAACCTTCGACGACACGAGGTGACATCAGCAGTCACTACCCGACCTCTAAGCCGTCTAGTGACTCACCATCCGAGAGGCCAAATTCTACATCAACCCAGGGCGAAGAACGAGGTCACAGGGAATCTCGTCCGTCACCTCCAAATAGAGAAGTTACGGAGTTGACAACGCTGGAGAAGATTTGGGGCAGGCTATTTGAGGATGAAAAGCCAACGGAGAGACTTGGACAGTTCTTACGCGGAGTTGCGGTCCACCTGGTAATTATCTCGAGTTCTTCTGGTGTGTCTTGCCCTACTGACTATGATTTTAGATAGAAGACTACCCACCTGGGAACACAATCGTCGTGGTTCCGGATAAGATGCAGAAATTTTACAAGGACACCGACATTGCGTCGGATCCTTATCCATGGCAAGGTTTGCTCTCTGTGTGCCTTATCACTTCCAAGGATTTCTAATTTAACATCATGACTCCAGATATCTTTGACGACCGGACGTCTTCAATCTCGAGAATGTACCGAGAGGTGAGAGCAGAGCATCACCTCGTGCAGGACTCTGACTTGAAGATGCGGCCTGATATTCCGGGATTGACGCCTCGTGGATACCAGCGATGGGCGACTCTGATGATTCTAGCCCATCCAGACAGGGAACACGAGCGCTTTGCAAAGGCAGTGCTGGACATGCCCATCAGCAATCCCGATGACAAGAGAGAACGGTTTCCTAAGGAGATACCGAGGAGACTGTTTCCTGATACGCCAGATTTGCGAATAAGACAGTGGCTGGATGAATGCATCGTGACACACTGCGCCGTTGATGTTCCCGGAATTACACCCGAGGAGCGCGCAAAGGTTTCTGCAAATAGTTCGATCACATCATCTGATGTACCCAAAAGCCCGCCTCCATCCTTCAAGGAACCTGGTCCATTTTCTGAACAGGAACGCCGGCCTCCCTTTCCTGAGGTGGCCGATGAGGAGGAGGAAGATCCAGAGTCGGTACCAATACCACCACAGCCTATTGAGCGCCAGAGAAAACCATACACGGCCCATCCGGGCGGCGGTAAAGTATACGGAGAGGCCGGGACAGCAAGACGTGGTCATGGTCATGCCCCTTCTTCCTCGACATCAACAGGATATGACGACACCGCGGACTTTCCGCCAGCGGACTATCATAGTCCCGACGCACCATATCCCTTGGTTAGCCCAGGTCTGCACCATCCAAAGCACAGACGCAGGCGGAGCCCGTCGTTCGGCGCAGGAAAGAGCTACACACATTCAGAGAGCGATCTGGCGGGCCATGATCGATATGCAGGTAGTCGTCAGCCCGTTCCACCCCGGTCTGGCATACCAGGGGACACCATGGAGGACAGTAATAGTCGACGACACCGAGACCATTCGGAGCGCAGATGGGAAGATGCGAGGTTACACAATCTCTTTCGCGAGCGGGGAAGAGAAAGAGAGAGGAGCAGGCATCGTCACGAGCATGGTCATGGTAGACCGATCCGGTCGCCTGATGAGGATCATTATGCTGGGATGCTTGGTCGCCAGGCTGGTAGTCCGGTTGATTCGGGGAATGGTTATAACTACAAGACGTACACTTACAGGTGATCTTATGTGTCTTTGGATTGGTGGTCTCCATGCTGGATGAGTGACGCGTTATGATTGTACTATTTGGTTTTGTCGTCACATATGATTATGGTTGTACATACATGTTGCGGGTATGGTATCCAGGGTATATACGAATATCATGAATGAAATCGCGGGTCGAAACCAAGTGCTCCTCAGCCATTAAGTTTACACTTCTTCACTTCTATATTGCTCATAACCCTCAACCCAGCCTCCCGACACCGTCTAGCCTCACGCTCCCTCTTCCTCTCATCAGACTCATACATCTCCAGAATCCTCCTCTGATCCCTTCCCTCGCGCTCCACACGCTTCCTCGCCCTCCTCTCGCTCTTCCTCCTCTTTTCCTCAACCCTCCTCCCATCCTCATCCGCCTCAACTCGCAACCTCTCCACCTCCTCCGGAGCCAACACCCACGGCACAGAGAGCACACGCACCCACCACCGATTCCTATCCTCCAAAAACCGCAACTCAGCCCGCAGGTCCGGAACGGGAAAAAACCGTTCCAGCTGCAACTGCGTCACAGACCGAAAGGTCGAGAGCGTGGCCTTCATTTTCGTAAGCGTCCCCGGAACCAGGGATGTTATGACCTGCGGCTCGCGTGTTGTCGCGGACAGGTGTAATTCTCTCGGTTTCTGTTCTGGTTGGTCTACCGTGGCTGTGGTTGTGGTTGTGGCCGTGGATGGTTGCTGTTCATCGTCGGCTTTCAGAACGACAACATCAACAGTTGCACCCGAGCTATCGTCTAGAGTCAAGATTGTGCGTCGCGGGGTTTCGGTCCGGGCGATTACGAGGCCCAGGACGGTGACGAAGCGGATTGGGTGGTTGTTGTAGAAGAAGATGTTTTGGGCTTCGAAGCCTTTTGGTTTGGTGAGTTTGTGTACGTTCGATAGGCTTAGTTTTACCCAGTTGAAGTTCGTTGGGGAGGCTTTGAAGCAGAAGGCTGGGTAGATGGGGAGATTGGTTTTGGTGGCATTGCTGTTATTGTCCTTGTCATTGATGGGCGCTGCCATGTGGTCATTTTTTCGTGTTTTGGGTGGTTGTGATGGTTGTTTTCGTGGTGGTGTTTACTCCATAGGTGGTGGAATTTATCTAGGAAAATTTATGTCACGTGATGATAAGTTCACAGCTATCAAACCATAGTCTCACCCTCCATCATCCTCTTCTTCGGATTCCTACTAGGGACCTCCTCAGCCTGTCCCTGTCCCTGTTCCCTCTGTCTCTCCCCAACAACCCCGATATCCCTCAGAGCACCCTCGACCTTGCCCTCCCTATCCTCATGTCCAGCAAAAGCCGTCTCCAAAATCTCCCTCTCCAACCCCGGCACAACCTCCCACTGCACCCCATTCTCACTCAGAACCCTACACCCCTCCGACTCACCCACAAAAGTCGCCGGCTCTTTAACCCCAAAGTACACCTTCTGGATGCCCCTCTTCCCATTCCCTTTATCCTCCTCCGTCTGCGCTGACCCCGCCCCCGACCCCGTCCTCGTCCCAACAATCCTCCACACACACGGCAAATTTCCCGATAACCTCTTCCCGCACGGCTCCATGGTAACATACATGACGAGTTCCCGACCGGGCTCATCGGGTAGGACCTCTGCGACGCGCTCGTCGGGGACGGAGTGCACGGAGGCGTAGTTTGAGAGACAGCATTGCTCCGCGTGGGTGTTACCGGTTAGTTCCATTGTGTAGCCTGTTGAGAGGATGCGGTCGGTTTGTAGGGTTTCTTTTTCATCATCATCATCTTCTTCTTCTTTTTCTTTTGGGTTTGTTGGGTTGGTGTTTGTGCGGCGGGATAGTAGGATTGCGCCGATTCGGAAGTTGGTCGGTCTTGGTGGGGATTTGGAGGCTAGGGTTAGACATTGGCGGAGGTAGGTTGTATGGACTGAGGAGGTTGTTTGAGGGGCCATTTTGGTTGTTCTTTCAATGTTGTTGTTGTTGTTGTTGTCGCTTTGTGTTATTGTGTTGGAGGGTTTTCGGTGCTTAGTTATGATGTACCTCGGAAGTACGTTCTATGACGCATTAGGTACACTACCAACCCAACTTCTTGTGGTGACCGTAAGAATCGGCGACCGAAGGTGGCCTTGTGGTGGGTCCATATAGTGACCATATGGACGAGTTTTAAGGTGGCCTTAGAACAACACCCGAAGGCGGGCCATTAGTCTTGGCAAGATAAGGCGCAGCCGGAGCGCCCGAGGGTCACCCTAGGAATTCACTCTGAGGTGACCTTCGGACAACTAAAGTGGACCCTATTTTGGCAGTAGCTCGTACACTCGTATTCCGTATTCACTTGCTTGTTCTCTGCATTTTGAGCTTTTAGCCATCATAAACCATAGC
>HG983340.1:117393-194950 GCA_900006255.1 Xeromyces bisporus
GTAAAGTACAACGTATTGGAATGTAAAAGAATAATGTATTGATAACGGAGCATTAATACCAGGCCGGCTGCTTTTGCTGTAGCTAATTTCCTGAAGGTGGCCAGAGAATTTATCCTAAGGTGACCATATGGAAGAATCCGCGGGTCACCCGAGAGCATCGGTGTGTGGTGGCCATATGCTGTGAGCCGGAAATTCCCTAAGGTCACCCTATGGCCAAGACTTAGGGTACCCACATGGCGGCGGGTTGGTAGTGTAGATCTATTTTCCGTCGCGTCGGTTTCGCGTTTGCGGAGAAGAAGAATTAATGAACCAGCACCATATCTGTCGCATTGCACTTCCACCTTTCTTCTCTCATTTTACCAGATTGCCTACTGTCTTCCATAATGGCACGCGACTCGGATATCGAAGACCCTCCAGGCGCAATAAACCCATATGAGATCCTAGAGGTCGAGGAAAAAGCAACCGCAGACGCGATCAAATCCGCATATCGCAAAAAGGCCCTAAGACACCATCCCGGTATGCTACAACCCAATCCTACTACCATACCAAAAAACCAAAAACCTAACAACCTACAGACAAAGCACCCCCAGAAGCAAGAGAAACCGCCAACGAAACCTTCCAACAAATAGCCTTCGCCTACGCCATCCTCTCCGACCCCCGACGACGCCGCCGCTACGACACAACCGGCAGCACAGCCGAAACCCTAGACCATGAAGACGACGACTTCAACTGGATGGACTTCTACCGCGAACAGTTCTCAAGCATGGTAGACACGAACGCCATAGAAAAGATCCGAAACGAGTACCAAGGGTCTGAAGATGAGCGGAGAGACGTGCTTGCAGCATACGACAAATATAAGGGGAATATGGACCGGATTCATGAGAATGTCATGCTTAGCAATGTTCTTGATGATGAGGAGAGGTTTCGGGGGATTATCGACGGGGCTATTGCTGATGGGACGGTGAGGGGGTGGAAGAGTTATACTGAGGAGTCGCAGCGGTCGAAGGAGAGACGGTTTAAGAGAGCGCGGGATGAGGCGAGGGAGGCTGAGGAGGTGAAGAGTGAGTTGGATGCGAAGGGGAAGACGAAGAATGGGAAGAAGACTGCGAATTCGCAGTCTGGGGAGAATGGTGGTGGTGGTGGTGACGATCTTGCGGCTTTGATTCAGAAGCGGCAGAGTAGTCGCGCGGCTGATTTCTTTGATCGGCTTGAAGAGAAGTATCAGCCCAAGGGTTCTGGGAAAGGGAGACGTGGTCGTGGTGGTGGTGGTAAGAAGCGACCTGCGGAGTCTGGTGAACCTCCCGAGGAGGCTTTCCAGGCTAATGCTGCGAAGATGGCTAATGGGAAGAAGAAGCGGGCAAAGGCATGATAGTGACGCTCCGGGGAGTGTCTGTGTCTATGACTGTGTGTTATGTGCATGACGGACCGGGAGTTCTGGGGGTTTGCTTTATTTGATATCTATACTGAGCATTGTTTCTTAATCCACAGGCATTTATATCCATATCCATATTCGCATAGAATAACGCTTCCTGTGACGGTAGAGAACTGGTATTGTCCCACCTGAGCTCTCTCACTGCTCGGTGCTGCTGCCAAAAGCCAACAAACCGGTCGATGTGCTCCTCCCCTGTAGACGATAGAAAAGAAGATAGAACCAACGGCAATGGCATTTGCCATGCTCCCATTCACACTTTCTCTGCTGCTGAAGGATGCTCTCTCTCTTGTCTTCAACTCCTAAGAATATATTCCATCCATATCGCTGTATTATTCCTTTCTCCTTGTCCTGCTCTCTTGTCACTTCACGGCATCCAAGTAATCGTTCATCATGGAGCAAGCATTGGAAGAAGACCGGCTCGCCATACTCGAAATGGCGGAAAATCCCGATCACTTCCTGGATAGTTCTCCGACATCTCTGCCTTCACGGCGTGGATCGATCGCCGGCAGCGGCGTTGGTATCACTCCAACCTCACGAAGCCATGCAGAATCATCATCATCAACTTCTCCTCTGCGCTTAACCGTATCAGCTTCCTCCACTCCGACATCCGGAGGCGCATCATCGTCCAATTCGGCCCATCTTCGTAGGTCGTCGGAGGGTGCGGACCGCACGCTGGACGATACACCACCACCACCACCACCACAAGTAAGCAGGAGACGACAGGTGGACTTCTTGAGAGATTTTAGTTTCGATATGCGGCCAAGAATTCCAGATCCCGTCGATCTGCAGAGGTCGAATTCTAGGTCTTCTTCCCAGAAAACGAAGCTCGAAATAAAGTTGATTCCAAAGATTGGCAGAAGGGAATCTTCGGTTCCTCGGCGCAGCAGTAATTCGGCGCGCAGCGCGTCCGTCGATCCCAGGCCTAATAGGCCTACCAGTTCTCATGCCTCCGGTCCTTCTTCTTTCTCCCCAATCAATATCAATCATCGTTGGTTTAATAATAATTCTGGCTCTCAATCTAAGGGTTCCAAGCCTAGGAAAATCGCTACTAAAAGCGGTAAAAATAGCAAGATGCCCGACGCGAATCGACTCGGTGCCAATGACGCTGTCGCTAAGTCGTCTGCGAAGCCCGGTTCCAGTTCTGCCTCCGGTGCCCAAGGCGAAGGCCGTCCAGCCAACGATAGCAAGAATAACACTCCTAATGAGAGCGACGAAGAGATTGATCTCGACGATTTATCCTCGAGCGACGACGATGCAACGCACCGTCGCGAACGCAAGGATACTTGGGGGAATATACCTACTTCGACAGGTCCCAATTCGCAACCCCAGAACCAACTAGAGGCGGCTGAAGAGGAGCGTATGTGTCTAGCAGTGATGCATTCCTCTTGTACGTATAATACGAACTGACGAACTACTGTGCAGGAAAAATGGTCGAGGAAGGAAATATGGTCGAAGAAGAATTGAACCGCAGGGAAGAATTGAACCGCAGGTCGGCAGTTGACCCTGGTCCGCTACGAACAGCACTGGCAAATGCAAGCAATCAGGGGCCAAAGATTACTAGCGTGCATCCAAAAACGAATTACGAATGCTCGACCTCGACTGCTAATACGCCGTTCGTATCTGATGACGAGGAGGAAATGTCGGACATTAAACGCGCTCAGCAACTCAGCATCCAGATGTCGGCTCTCGATAATACCGTTCCAGATATAACCTCGAGGGAAATAGTCCGTGGCAACTATGGACGTGCCAATGAAGAAGCATCAGAGGGCCGTCGCAGACAACGCAAGTACTTGGTAGCTACCGATCTCAGCCAAGAATCCGTGTTCGCCTTGGAATGGACGATAGGTACCATCCTCAGGGACGGAGATGAGATGATCGCCGTGTACACTTCTCATGATGAACACGGGAAAGACGCTTATGAAAAAGGATCCAGAACAAACCATGACGGTGGTGGTGGATCTCAAGCCGAAGACGGAGGACATTCCCCTCGCCATTTCTTTGGCCGATTTGGTAGTTCGTACGGCCCGGACCATGGCAAATCTGGTTCTAGCGGYCGGTTYGGTAGTTCGCATRGYCAGGACYACAGYAARTCTGGYTCTGGTGGTCGGTTCGGTAGTTCGCATGGCCAGGACTACAGCAAGTCTGGCTCTGGTGATTCCAACCGTGTGTCCAGAGCACAAGCCGAACGCGCTCGCTCTGCTGAGAATCTTTCGCAGACTTGTGTCAGGTTGCTGAGGAAGACTATGCTTCAAGTTCGAATCACCGTCGAGGTGATCCATTGCAAGGTTCCTAAACATATGATTACCGAAGCGGTAAGTTGGTCACTTAATGTAATGCCATTGCATACGGAATACCAGCTGACTTTTGTGGTTCCAGATCGATAGACTGGGTCCCACGATGGTCATTGTTGGGGCTAGGGGCCAAGGCGCGCTGAAAGGGTTAGTATCTCACTGCTTGGCAGCGAGACCGCTAAGATGCTAACGAGCTTGCTTCATATAGTGTCCTACTGGGTTCATTCTCGAATTACCTCGTCTGCAAGTCATCCGTTCCAGTGATGGTGGCACGCAGGAAGCTGAAGACCCCGAAGCAAGGGAAGACAAGCTTCCGTCTCTCAAATAACCTTTCGGCTCCGAAGAAACTCTCCATGGCGAAGGTAGACTAGAGGTCACTCACTGTGTGTCGGAGTCGAGAAACCATGCTGGCTGCATCTCTACGCCTTTCTACCTGACGGACCCAATGGTAACACCGCTTCTCGATGAGCTCTTACTGGCTACGCATTTTAATACAACTGTACTACTAATGACCCTCTCTGCATTGACGGATGGCTGTTTTCTTTCTTTTCGATCCTTTTGGTACTGGAGCCGTCGGTATGTTCGTTCGCTTCTGGCTTAACCTCAAAACACCGTGAGCTGCTACTTTAGCCCTACTTCGTCTCTGTTTTGGCAATTGGTCTTTCTTTGCAACGCGATGTATGACTTAATGAAGCAAATGGTCAGTTTTGTACTTTAATGATAGCAATTCAGATTCTGTTCACAATAAGCATCTCCAGGATGACTTCTTTGTGGTATTTGAGTATTCATGCATAAATGCATAAGTAATGCAAAATGTGCATAAATTCCCAATCACGTGGCGATACTTCGCTGCGTCACCGCCGAGCAGCAACAGAGCTTCGGGGAACTAACAGTAACACTGGAGCAACAAGTACATACTCTGTACTGCGCTTCATCCCTCGAGCTTCACTCCACAGTAACATCACCCTGCTAGTCCAGTCTCCGTCTACAGGACGGCCCATCCACAATGGCAACCGAAATCCTCGACCCCCGAATGACCACCATCAAGCCTCGCATCCGCTACAACACCATCGGAGGTGTGAACGGACCCCTGGTAATTCTCGAAAACGTATGTCATGTCATTCCATTCCAATGCACTACATACCTCCTCGGTCATAGAGAGAAAACAAGCCGACTATCCTATTCCTATATTCCTAAGTTCAGTCCAAGTTGACCGATAAATGACACGAATAGGTCAAATTCCCCAGATTCAACGAGATTGTGTCCCTGACGCTTCCCGATGGGACTGAGCGGTCGGGGCAGGTTTTGGAGGCTAGAGGTTTGTTTTGTTGCCTTTCTTACTGTTTGTTTGTTTTTGGTGGTTTGGATTGGTGGCTTACTCGTATTTCTGATATAATGTATAGGGAGCAGAGCTGTTGTCCAGGTGCGGATTGGAGCAACGAACCCATTGATAAACCCTAATGTCTCCGAATATGGATGAATGGTATTGATGCGGTTTATTTTGCGGTTATAGGTATTCGAAGGCACATCGGGTATTGATGTCAAGAAGGTACGGGAGGGGAAAAATTCCGAATTCAGCTGCTGTGGTGGATGAGGATGAGAATGAGAGTTCGAAGTTGTGTGGCTAACTTGTCATTTTCCTGCTTCCGCTTGCATATACGGTATATAGACGCGAGTCGAGTTCTCCGGTCATAGCTTGAAACTTGGCGTGTCTGAGGACATGCTGGGGCGTGTTTTTGATGGTTCGGGTCGTGCGATTGATAAGGGTCCTAAGGTGTTGGCGGAGGATTATTTGGATATCAATGGGCAGCCTATTAATCCTTACTCGCGGGTGTGTATACCATGAGGGTTGTTGCTGCGGAAGGGGAGTGAGTTATTCGTGGCTGACGGGACGGATGCAGGTTTACCCCGAGGAAATGATTTCGACTGGTATTTCAGCCATTGATACGATGAACTCCATTGCCAGAGGCCAAAAGATCCCCATCTTCTCCGCTGCTGGTCTTCCGCATAACGAAATCGCCGCGCAGATCTGCCGTCAGGCCGGTCTTGTCAGGGGCCCGAGCAAGGGCGTCCACGATGACCACGAAGAGAACTTCTCGATTGTGTTCGCTGCGATGGGTGTGAACATGGAGACCAGTCGGTTCTTCACCCGTGACTTTGAGGAGAATGGCAGTATGGAGCGTGTTACGCTTTTCTTGAACTTGGCAAATGACCCTACGTATGTTTTGGGTTACTTTTTTTTTTTTTTTTTTTTTTTTTGCTCCTGGATAAGAGGAGGGTTTTCGCTGATGTATCTCCAGTATCGAACGTATTATTACTCCTCGTCTCGCGTTGACGACGGCCGAATACTACGCCTACCAGTTGGAGAAGCACGTCCTTACTATCATGACTGACCTCTCGGCCTACTGTGATGCTCTTCGAGAAGTCTCGGCTGCGCGAGAAGAAGTTCCCGGTCGTCGTGGTTATCCCGGTTATATGTATACAGACTTGGCGACGATTTACGAACGTGCTGGACGAGTAGAGGGCCGTAACGGGTCTATTACTCAGATTCCTATTCTGACCATGCCTAATGATGGTTTGTTTTTAAACCACCAGCATGTTGTTCTTCGGCGGGTTGCTTGTTACTGACACTTTATAGATATCACCCACCCCATTCCTGACTTGACAGGCTACATTACTGAAGGGCAGGTCTTCATTGACCGTCAATTGTACAACAAGGGTATCTACCCGCCAATCAACGTTCTCCCCTCGCTATCACGTTTGATGAAATCTGCCATCGGCCAGGGCCGCACCCGCAAAGACCACTCGGACGTGTCCAACCAGCTGTACGCCAAATACGCCATTGGACGAGATGCCGGTAAGCATTACCCTCCCCCCTCCCAACCCAAATCCACCACAAAAACCCCCCAAAACACAAGATAACTAACACCCCCAACAGCCGCCATGAAAGCCGTCGTAGGCGAAGAAGCCCTCAGCTCAGAAGACAAACTCTCCCTCGAGTTCCTCGACAAATTCGAACGCAGCTTCATCTCCCAGTCCCCGTACGAGAACAGGAGTATCTACGAGTCACTCGATATGGCCTGGAACCTGCTCCGCGTGTACCCCAAGGAGTTGCTGAATCGGATCCCCAAGCGGGTTCTTGACGAGTTCTATGCGCGCTCGGCTAGGAAGGTGCCGAATAAGGATACTAGGGAGCATTCTGGGGAGCAGTTGCAGAGTCAGGCGCAGCAGGCGGCTAATTTGATTGAGGCTTGATTTGGTGATTCCGAGTCAACTCTTGGTTGGTGATTGTCTGTTTGGGGGGTTGATTGATGAGGGGATGTGTAATGACTATGATGCTCCTTTTTTGGCAGCTTTGCATATATTTGTGGCTGTTTTCTGTTTTGGTTTTCTCTGTCCCTTTCTTTTATTGTCATTTTGAGCATAATACCGAGACGACAAGATTGTTACATCTGCATCTGCATGTAGGGTTTCTGTCTGTGCAACTAGATCATAGGGTTTTAAACAAAAGTCAAGTCAAGTCATGGACTCGTGAATAGACAATTTTCAAATAATAGCTATCATATCAGCATCAAACAAACCCATTAATTCCTTTTTTAAAACCTCAAATCCCAGTTAATCTTCGGTCCCAACACGGGCAATGCATCAGCAACACTCTGCACATCCTTATCACCGCGCCCACTCAAGTTAAGCACAATATTCTGCCCCTTCTCCATCGACCTCGCCAACTCCACCGCCCCAAAGATAGCATGCGACGACTCCAACGCGGGGATAATCCCCTCCAACTCGGAAAGCAGACGGAACCCCACAAGCGCCTGCGCATCAGAGGCAGCAACAAACCTCGCCCTCCCATCATCCTTCCACGAGCTCAACTCGGGCCCAACACCGGGATAATCCAACCCGGCCGAAATCGAATGCGTGCCCGAAATCTGGCCATTCTTATCCTGCAACACGTACGTGCGCACACCGTGCAGAACCCCCTTCGAGCCCCCCGAGAGCGTCGCGGAGTGGTGCGTAGTGTCGAGCCCGTCGCCGGCCGCCTCAACGCCCAACAGACGCACGGAGGGCTCGTTCGAGAACGGGTGGAACATGCCGACCGCGTTGCTGCCGCCGCCGACGCAGGCGACGACGGCGTCGGGCAGCTTGCCAACCGCTTCGCGCATCTGCTGCTTGGTCTCGTTGCCGATGACGGATTGGAAGGTGCGGACGATGGTCGGGAAAGGGTGGGGGCCTATTGCGGAGCCGATGATGTAGTGCGTGGTGTCGAGTTGGGTGACCCAGGCGCGGAAGGCTTCGTTGACCGCGTCGCGCAGGGTGCGCGTGCCCAGGGAGACTGGGACGACGGAGGCGCCGAGGAGTTTCATGCGGAAGACGTTGAGGGCTTGGCGGCGGACGTCTTCGGCGCCCATGTAGACTTCGCATTTCAGGCCGAACTTGGCGCAGACCGTCGCCGTTGCGACCCCGTGTTGGCCCGCGCCTGTCTCCGCGATGATCTTGGTCTTGCCCAGGCGCTTGGCGATTAGGATCTGGCCCAGTGCGTTGTTGATCTTGTGGCTGCCTGTGTGGTTGAGGTCTTCGCGTTTCAGCCAGATGTTGGCGCCGCCGGCGTGCTCGGTTAGTCGGGAGGCTAGGTTGAGGCCGCTGGGTCGGCCCATGTAGGCGTAGTAGGAGCGGTACTCTTCCCAGAATTTGGGGTCGTTTAGGGCTCCCTGGAAGCCGTCTTCGAGCTCTGCTAGGCAGTTCATCAGGATCTCGGGAACGTACTGCCCGCCGAATTCGCCGAAGCGCATCGGTATGGCCGATGCGTTGCCTTCGTTGTTAAGCGCCTCCAGCTGGTCTGCCAGCCCGGGTTCGCCCGCGCTCGGCGGATCGGTTCCAGTGGCAGTGGGCTCTGTCACTTTCTTCTCCACCGGCTCGAGAACGTTGACATGTTTGACGATTGTGCCTTGAGCGTCTCTCTCGCGCTTTCGGCCAGTGACGCTCGTTATGTACTCTTCCGCTTTCTGCGCTGCCTGGCCGGCCGGTGCTTGGCCCAGGACGGTGACAATCTGGCTACCGATAACTACACCTTCTGACAGCTGCTGCACTTCCAAGAAATGCTCGCGAGTGCTGACACCGAATCCCAATGCGGCGGGTACGTTTCCTGAGTAATTGTGCACGCGCGACAGCAGTTCCGGAATGCCCGAGCTGAGGGTTCCAGTGGCACCGGTGGTACCCATTCGGGAGACGACGTAGATGAAGGAATCGGCAATCTGGCAAAGCAATCTCATGCGAGAATCAGTCGTGGAGGGGGCAATAAGAGGGACATAAGACAATCTGCAGGCACACGGGTCAGTCACTAATTAAGTAGGGTTTCTTGTACTTCACCAACTTACCCAGTGTTCGCACATAGATCCCTGAACTTAACAGCCTCCTCAGGAGGAATATCAACCATGATAAACCCATTGACTCCAACCTCTTTGCAGTCCTGAAGCATTCGCTCGTCCCCGTATTGCAGAACAGGGTTATAATATCCCATCAGGAGAACTGGGGTACTAAGGCCTCTAGCCCTAGCGGAGCGGACCATGTCCAATACTATCGGGATCGTGACACCATTATCGAGGGCCCGGGTAGTGGCCTTTTGGATGGTAGGGCCGTCTGCAATGGGGTCCGTAAAGGGAATTCCGAGTTCGATTACATCTGCAAGTCAAGTCATGGTTAGTCTAATCTGTCTTTGAGATGTCAACCGGGAAACACATACCAGCACCCCCATTCTCCAGCCCAAGTAGAACGTCCACTGTCTCCTCCACAGTGGGAAATCCGGCAGTGACATAGGTAACGAGAGCTGCGCGCTTCTCTTCCTTGCACTTGGCAAAAGTCTTCTTGATCAAGTCCATGGTTCGAGCGGATGCAATTGAGCGTAGGTGGTAAAAGTAGGGTTTATTGAGACGCCGGCGATGATTCTGATGCCTTAAATACTCGACCAGGACAAAAATAAGGGGAAATTCCAAATTCAAAAGATGGAAGAATCCAGTCTGAGTCACTCTCCGATTTCGCGCGGAGATGGCCAGTTTCACTTTGAGGGGCCGTCAGGTGACTGGCCTAAGACGATAAGATAATGGCTGTGGGGTTTTGATACCTGAGGCATACTTTCAAGTGTAGTTGAAAAAAAAAATAAAAAAGAAAGTCTGCCTCCAACGAGGATCGAACTCGTGACCTTCGGATGGCCAACCCTTGGGGCCGTCATAAATGAATTATGAGACCGACGTCATTACCGCTAGACCATGGAGACTTGACATTTTTTTGCAGACTTATCTTGTCTTAACAAGCAAGCCGTCCTAATGGTATGATACCAGCACTTCTTCAGTCGATGAACCGCTACGACGCACATGTTCCATCTGGAATTCATCATTGATATGGCCTAGGACTTACTCCCATTTGGGTATCAAGACATCATCGAGGAATTGGATGAATCTGCGTCTTTAGGTCGAAGCTCAAAGTTATCGGCCTGCCGTATGGTATGGCGGATAAAGTATCTCATGAATTCCCCTCTTCAATTCAGGGTCAACCATGTTGCTAGAAGCCCAGCGACACGTTGATGCGCACGCGTCACTTTAAGAGACCATGTCCCTGGATGCCTAAATGACTATTATCAACGCGGTCGATTCTCGTGGTCGGTACGCCTCGTCCTCTTTGTCCACGATGTGCATAATAAGTTCAACTTGACTTGAGGGTTAATCTCTACCCGGCACGAACGAGTATTTGCCTATTCGCATTCGTTATAGTCATCTGGTGGCTTATTCGACGACTCGTTACTCGTGATTGTTCGACTACCTGCGTGCTACTCGCAGTACAACCTCTCCGTCACTGGATGCTTGGACGTATAGGAACTACCAAGTCCATTATTGGAGCGATTGGCCATTGGATAATACCTGACTTTCGACACGAAAGACGCCATTTGGGATTCATGAAGATTAAGTAGGGGTCGGCAACGAGTACGAATCCAACGAATATTAACGGATTATTCGTTAACTTAACGAATAAAACCCGCCCAGCCTGCTTAGTAATAGGTTAACGAATAAAGGTCCTGTTATTCGTTTAATTATTCGTTTGATCCGCTTAGGTTAGGTATGTAGGTAGGTTCGTGGATGCTGGTTCCTGGTAACTGGTTCATGGAAGCTGGTTCGTGGAGGCTGGGCTGGTCCATGGAGGTTCAGACCTACTCGTGCCAGACGCACCCGCGTAGGTGCGTCTGGCACGAGTATATTTCTTCAGGCAAATAACTATCTCGAAGCAACATCGGACGTCTCATGGTTTTTGCAGACCAGCGTGCGGCCCTGCGGGAGATTTCTACCTACCAGTCAACGAATACTAACGGATACTAACGAATACGAATTCGAATAAGCCCCTCTGAGGATCCTCACGAATAACGAATAATCATCAAGGAATTTTAGCGAATACGAATAGGCAAATCCTTATTCGTTGCCGACCCCTAAGATTAAGAGTTACCGCAGCGGCGAAAAAAAAAAAAAAAAAAAAAAAAAAAAAGGGCAGGTTGGGATGCTGGGGGAACTTGGACTGGAGCGAAAAGCTGCTGGTGATTAATGCGGACGTTACCCTATTCAATGGGATCAAATGGGATCATGGTGCGTAGCCTGTACCATAACCTCAGGGACGCGATCCTCCGGCAAGCATTCCTCTTTGAAGGCCTGGGCGGCTATGTACATGAGATGTATACATACATCTCTAATGTTAGGCGTATTATCGTCGACCGTATCATCAAGGCTCAAGCCTCTGCAGTCTTGATCGTCTAGCATTATCGTCGATAATATAGTCTAGCCGAACCGCCAAACCGGCCGACCGTGTGCCGCGCTAAATGTATACATGGCGCTCGCTTGATATTATTTCATTGCCGGGAATCTTCGCGACTCTCAGAGGCTAAGTCATTTGGGGCCGCATGATCCATAACCAGTACATGGAACCAACCCCCCTGTCAGCCTTGGACCGATTGAAGGGGATGGCTCTGTGAGGTCCCATCCCTACACAGACTGGAGCAAGGTGAATTCGTATGTCAGTCCAATCGGCTGAACGACGAGTCCTTTGGATACCAGAGGAAACTGTCACGACTCATGCGGTTGAGCCACGTTGATGCTGTGACTATATGTTGACGACTACGTTAGTCGTCGCTTGACAATGCCACCACACCGACGAGTCACGACTATGTATGCGATTAGTGCGGTTTTCTTCGGTTCTCTGTGTACATAGCTCCGTTCCGTACATGTTGTCATGGTGCCGGTGTCATACATGTAGTATATACTGCATACAGTGCCCCGTACTACATGTAAGTAGCGTCGACGGCAGGTTGCAGAGCGCCGGAGGGTGTATATATGTATTTGTTTAGTCAAGTGAAGTCAATTTGGGTACACAAACCCACCCCTATGTAGAGTAAGTCATGATATACTAGGCATTAAACCCAAAAGAACACACACTCCCAGAAGGTCTAAGACATTCGTTTACATTTATATCAATCGATACAGTTAACTCTCAAGTGCACGAGTTGAGGATTGTCGTATGATCGTCCAACAAATCGACAAAAGTTAGGGCTGCAATCATCAATCATCGGCCAATCAATCCACTATTTTGGCACTTACCTTGATAAATCATTAGGACACCAAAACTCATTGTCCAGGTCTCCATGGTCTAGCGGTAATGACGTCGGTCTCATAATTCATTTATGACGGCCCCAAGGGTTGGCCATCCGAAGGTCACGAGTTCGATCCTCGTTGGAGGCAGGATTTCTTTTTCCTTTTTTTTTTTTTTTTTTTTGTGTGGTTGGCCTGCTCTATTATTCGTTCGCTCTTGACGGGCTGGTGGTCGAACGGTTAGGCGTTCGACTTGGCATTCCGCTTGGTGCGTTCATCACCAAGTGGTCGTGGGTTCGAATCCCTCCCGGCCCAACTTCCACGAATCTCTCCTAACAGAGTATCTATCCATCACAGGTTTTTCTCGTTTTTCCCTGTGATTATTCCTTATACGTAAGGAATAAATTAGGCAAATGCCGGATAGATCTTCCTCACCCCCTCTGGGAGGCACCTCCCCGCCGTATGCCACCATCGTGAGCGAGTAGGCGTAAAACATTCTTATTATTATTCGTTGGCTCTTGAGACTTGGTTCGCGGTTTTGGTTTGTCTCGGCCCGGTTGTTGCGAGTTGGTTGGGAGTCTGGCAGGTGGCAGGTAGCAGGTACATATGATATCAATTCAATCAATCAAAACCGGGGCCGCTGGTGCGATCAGCCGACTCAGTCGTGCGGTTACGGTACATATCGTGCCTAAGTTTGGTTCCAACCTCAGGCTGGCACTGGCACTGCCACGGCTGTCGGGCACGGTAAGGTTTGAATCATATTCAGGTCCCGGGATGTGCTCCACGAACACAACCTTTTCCATGGTGAGCGTCTATCCGTTCCTGGCATTTGCCTCTCGTGACGTAGGGTTTTCCCCGCGGGTTTTACCATGGCTCAGCAGGTGGATTGAATGTCAGATGGATGGGTATGATATTATTTTCTCTCGGTTGAGTTGCTGCTATATATAGATGTTGTGCACGATGCCTGGGTGCAGACCTTATTGGTGCTCCCGTGAGGTGCTCATGACAGGTTTAAACACTGCTTGGGAGAATGGTGCCCATATTGTTCATTTGAGTGAATATGATAGAGTGAACAGATTTTGTCTATCTAGCCAAAAAACCAACCGATACATTCAATGACAACAAAACAAGCATGCATGCTATGAATCCCACCAAAATGTTCCTTATGGTACAAGCAATAAACCAAAACAAAGACGCCCAAAAATAATCCAAAACCATCTAAAAGACCAACCAACTTTACCGACCTGGTCGAATTGCAAAATACATACCCCATTGCTATCTTCCAAACAATCGTACAGTAGTGTACTCCGTAGTTCTGCCAAAATAAAAAGGAATGACCGCAGCGCCCACGCTATGCTTTTATAGGTACAGGTTTCTCTGTTTTGTGAAAGGTGTGGTAACTCGATGTCCCCGTAGCTTCTTATGCAAAAAATCGAAAGGAGTGAGAGTAAACGTCTATTCATGTGAATTCTGAGCAAAGAACAAAGAAAATGAGCTCGGGAACATTCAAGCTTGAAGATGAAGGTCGTCAAGATTTCAAGCGCGTATGTAGGACGGACGACGTACTCGTTGTAGATACTTACTTTCAAAATATCGTGATTTCTTCAGGATCGTATCAAGGAGTGACTTGTAAGAAATCGCAATGTCGAACGTCGATGTACAATCGAGTTAATGGCATGCAGGCGAAAGGCGCGGAGCAACAAGACAAAGCTGAGAGAAAAACGCGAACGATGATACCATAACGCCGACAAATGCAATGCAAGTATTTCAATAAAGCAAATGACTCAAAAACGAGCTCGGCTCTCAGAAAAAGCGAGATGAAGGGTTGACCGAACCAATGTGTTTGGTAAAAAAGCCAAATAAGTGTGCATGGTAGACCATGAATATCAACATCCTCATCATAATAATTCAAAGTCCTTGAGTTGGACCAGGAATAGAATATGGCATCGGGGCCATGTAGCTAAACGCAGAAGTGTTCGATGCAGGTCCTGCTGCAGGAGCGTTCGTCGCAAGAGCGTTCATATCCCATGGTCTGCCGACTGACGCAGAGAGGCCGTGCTGGTGCTGGGACTGACAAACTGCCGGATATGGGAACGGCGCAGCCACGGACGTATACGGCTGACTGGCAGCGGGTGGCATGGTGCGCAAATCGGAAGCACCGGATATAGGGGGTCCAGTTTGCTCGATGTGAGGCGAATAGCTTGCCGCTGCTACACCACTACCGTACGTACTTGGCGGAGTCGAATCCGACCCGGACTGTGGGGAACCAGCATTATGAGTTTCGTTTCCGGAATCCGATGCTGAAATCTGTCCATTAATGAAATTGGATCCAGCGGGAGACGGAAGCGCGCCAGCAGTAGAAGAGTAACTCGCGGACTATAGCATGATAAAAGTTATTAGCAAAGGTTTGTGTTAGAATAGAAGCGGAGAGTAACTCACATATTTACCAATGATTTTCTTTAGCGCATGAGCAAGAATTTTCCAGGGGAACACCTTGACATCCTTCTCAATATTTCGAGGCTTAGGTACAGGGAACCCCATGATAACCTTGAAGAATTCTTCACTGTCCGGCTTGGTTTTCGAGACGGTAAGAGGTCGAAAGCCCTCCAGATTCCTACGAATCCGATTCTTCTCCTCAACCGTAAAACGTACGCCGACAAGTGACTCAAGAAGGTAAATTGTATCCACGCTTGTAACGAAGCACTCGTTTTTGCCATCCCAATGTATGCAGCTGATGCAAATGCTGTTCGGAGCACGATCCTCCGGTGCAACAGGTTTGAAGTCGGCATGGATCGTACTGCCGTTCTGCGCACGGCTAAATTGGACGAGACGACGTTTTGCCTCAATTTCCTCCTTGGTCCAGTTCTCTGTCATCAGATCCAAGTCACCGTTCAGATTTAGAACAGCCTTAGAAGGAAACATGGCGTAGGGATTAAAGGACTGCACGTGACCAAAGCCACTGGCCTGTTGCAAAGTCGATGTGCGGATCAAAGGCGGATTCGAGGCAGTAGATGGCGACGATCTACTATGATGCGGCAGGCCATTTGTGAATCGAGCACCCGGGGTTTTGAAGTCGTTGGTAGCTGGTGCAACAAAAGTTGATGGACCCCAAGAAGGCGTGACAGGCGATGGAGCCCGGATAGCTGATGGTGGCGTACTCGAAACGCCCGAGTATTGAACCATACCAGGTCTTGGTGACGGAGCTGCGTGGTAAGGTGCGGCATAGCCATTCAAAGCGGGAAGTGATTGCAGGTAGGGCGAGTAAGGCGTCGGTCTCTGACCTTGGTAAGCATAGCCATCCGATGGTTCGCTGTTGAATTGCAGGTTTTGACTCGAGGATTTCTTGGTTGGCCTAGGAATTGCATGTTCGGCAACCGACATTCTCCTTTTTCGTGAATCCTCGGACGGGGAAGATTGAACAGCTTGTTCGTAGGCATAAAGACCAACGTCTAAAGTCACTGCGCTGTAGTCGTCCTGGTTGACAATGGACACTTGCAAAGGCACGGCGCAAAAATTGTATCCCGTGAGAGCCGCTGGAGGAGCTTCAACAGAAAGGGCGTACTGAAAAGCAGAGCACTGGAAGCCTAGAAATTGTGGAGTGCATTCGCATTTCTCGGAACCGAAGCATAAATACACTGCGCCATACGACGAGGCGTGGATATCGTAAGGTGACTGGATCTGCACGAAGACCTTGGTGCCCTCACTCCCTTGCCGTGGGGTGTAAGAGACAACTTCGGGACGTGGACGAGAGCCTTCATAGGAACCTGTGTAGCCCTGATTGGGCAAATATGAAACACAATCCGTATACTGGCTTGACTGGCTTCCCATAGACGTAGGGACGAATTGTGGAGTCATATAGGGAGGTTGACGGTAAGTGGAATAAGGCACGGCATCTTGTAATGGCCGTGTTGGACCGCAATCTGCAGAAGACAATAAGAAAAATGTACATTAAAGCAAAAGATAAGAACTTACTTAGTAATGCAGGTTGCGGAGGTTTCTGAAAGGTAGACATGGGCAATGTGGAGGTGAACTTGGCCCAAGGGCCTTCTGAGAGCTCTTCAATAAAAGGTGGGTCTTTTGGATTTGAAAAAACGAATGAGTCCTGTAGATTCAAGGGTGTTTGGAAATCTGGATCGAACTACAAGAACATTAGCCAATTCCCAGCAGATTCCGCGCGCTCAATCCGAGGCAAAGATCCAACGAAGCTGGACCAATAGGTAAGAGCCGAGGGCAGAGCATAGGAAGGGAAGAACTCACCAAAACACAGTCGGCAATTGAGTGAGCCAGTTTGGAAATTGTTGGAAGTGTTGCGGCAAGTGCAACAAGACGGAAGAGACTACGAAGCGAACGACTGGGAATTTATTCTTGAAAACGACCGTAGTCAACAAGGAAAAGCACCGAGACAAAAAAAAGCGAGTGACAAGAGGGAGGAGTCGTCAAGCAGGACAAAAGGCGAGTGACAAGAGGCTTCGAAAGGACATGAGCAACTGAAAGGGTAGAAGCGAAACCAGAGAAGGCTGGTTGCAGGAGGAGGTTGAAAGCAAGACAGTGTGTCGAAGAGAGAATAGGCGTATGGAGGAATTGCCCACGACTGACGATGAGTGAAGCCGAAATGAGACGGGTAGATCCCAGACGGGGACGAGTGATAGCCGTAAGAGAGAGTCGTGAGAGCAGCGTGTTCCGAAAGAGTCTCAGAAAAAAAAAAGAAGATGGATGGCCTCTATCTTTTCCTTCACGCCGCCCTTATTTCGGAAGGCGTTTCAGAAGGAGCAACGAGCCAATTGAGACAGCAATAGACTTCGTGAAGGAAGAGTCGAAGACGAACTGTCCAAGGGATCAGTAACGACATCAGTAGTCGGGATAATGCATAGACTAGTAGGAATTACCGAGATGCAGTGGAAAGTTCCGAAGAGAAGCAAAGAACAAGAAAGAGAGACGTCGTCGTCGTCGTCGTCGTCGTCGTCGTTGTTGTTGTCGTTGCCGTTGTCGTCGAGAGGAGCTAAGAAGAAGTAAGAGGTGTCAAAGACGGGAAGAAATGAGACAAATGCAAGAGAAACATGACTGAGAGCAGACTCAGGTGATAATGAAGAGCCGTTAGACATGGGGAGACACGGGGAAGCAAGGGAGGGGGGGAAGACGTGACTGCGACTGACTGCAAGGTACAGACAGACAGCAACACAACACTATGTGTGTGTGGTAGGGGAATTGAACCAACCTTGGAAATAAAGGATGGATGATGGGGTCTTGGAGATGCCAATCCTGATCTCCGCTGCCACAAGGCTGATCGTCAAGGATGTGCAATTAGTTTGTTTTTTTCCTTTTTCTTTTTTCTCCTCACAAAATCCCTTCCCGAGACACAGATAAATAATTGAGTAATCGGATATATAAGAAAATAAAATAAAAGGGAAAAGAAGGGAAAAAAGGTGACAGGAACAGAAACACAAATTGAAACAACAACAACAACAGAAAAGTAATAGTAGTTGACTCTCCGTGAAATCGGCCTGAACTATCGAAAGACAAAACAAATCAGACAAACGCGAGGGAGTTTCTCAATGGGAGGAGACTGAGAGCTGTTCAAACGACGACGACGAGGAGGAGGAGAGTATCGGATGCCTCTGGTCCTTATTCCCAGGACCCAGGCTGCTTTTTTCCTTTTCGTTCTTTTTCTCTTTTAGCCTCCGACGATATCCACCAAAGTGCGATAATTTCCACTGGTCCTCTAGCCTTCGACCCCACAACGGAAAATGCTGCAGCAGCAGCGGGCGGGCACTGCAGCCTCTGTATTGTTGTGTGTATAAAACTCGTCCCTCCGTAATAGATATCGATTTATGTACGGTATGGAGTAAATACCAACCGAATCTACAAGAAGATCCACGCCTTTGGCCTCCCTTTCGACAAGCAAACGTAGTTATAGCGAACGTGTGTTGATGATAGCGAGCGTGTAATAATAAACCAATAAATAAAAAACACAGCGAACGGAAAAAGGACGAACAGCGAATACCGCCAGTGTTTTTTTTTTTTTTTTCACGACATGATCATAACCAAGGCATAACTAGTACAAAAGAGAAAAAGAAAACGAAATTATAAGAAGGGAAGCCAGTAGTGTACTCCGTATATCATAGTCAGAAAAAAAGAAGAGAAAAATAAGAAAAAGACGTGGTAAAAGAGGTAACATAGGGCCGAGTCAGAAATAACCACCTATGGGAGAATTTGAATTGCTCCATAAAGTTTCAAACTATTGCAAACTAAATCCGGGAAGAAATAGTATCAGTCCTGATCGGAAGATACCGCCCGGACGATCACAACCGGCTTAGCCGGTACAGCAGGTCCGATACCCAAGGAAGAGGGGCCGCCGCGAGCTGAACCTTTTTTTTTTTTTTTTTTTTTTTTKTTCTTTCACCTCTGTACTTTCACTGCAGCAGCACTATGATACTGTATCCCTCATCCGTGTCCGTACATATTCATCCAGTTTCAATGAATACGGAGGGAGTGCTGTATGTATAGCGATGAATACTCCATTTTGGGTGGAAGTGAAATAAGCTCCGTACTCCGTACGGAGTACGGTAGATCATAGAAAGTACGGAGTAAGTACTGTATGTAGCCTACGGAGAACGGAGCGGAGAGAGTACAAGTAGTACTTATATGGAGTACAGTACCTCCATACGAAAAGCCATTCGTCAGTGGCTAGCTGCAATACACATGATCATGGAGACTCGGAATAGAAATCGACGGAGTCGACCAAAGTCGATAGTGACATTTTACACTATTATTGCTCGATCTGAGTGATTGATATCAGTTCCGATTGATATTTTTAAGTTATGATACTCCGTAGTTAGGTAGATGAAGAATTGAATTTCGGCCGGTTAAGTCGATGTTGTGAACCAGAGAACTCCGTGCTCCGTTCCTCTGCCACGGCTCCGGACGAAAGAAGTTCGAACAAGGAACTGCCAGATTAGTCCAGAATCGATCCGTGGTCAACCTGTTTCTAAAGATAGACTACCTACTATCATACTATCATACTGTAACTGAAGGCCAAAAGGTTCAACCCTGAATAGGTATCCTATCCGATATCCTTTTTTATCCACCAGCAAATCGATCCTTAACTTACCTGCTACGTAGCAGAGTATTTTTGTTGTTATTGGTGCATTTTTCTTCGAATCTTCTGGTGCTGTTGATAATTATAGGTCTCTGTTACAGTTAGTGTTGCTTCGGATTGCATTGCATTTATGCATGTAAGCTGTACTGTGCACTGTACTTTATGTGTACCGTACAGTAATGTATGTACTTTTGTAAACCTCTACGAGTTCTTCATGATGGATAACTTAATCGACTAGCCTTAACATAATATATGTAGGGTCAGCCAAAATATAAGACTTTGCGGCTGGAGGGTTTAATTCCTTAAAGACCCTTAAGGAATTGGTTCATTTACTCTACATGGAATCTTGTCCCCGCATCGGGTCCAGCCGATCATCGATGATCGTGCTCTTGCTCGATGCCCTCGTAATGATATGCCTGTGCTTCGGCCGCTCGATCCGATATAGACATACATGACGGTATTCTCTAGCCTTAAGAGTGGTTCGATACGAACACTGTTCGTGGAGCAGTGTTCGTGGAGAATTCTCAAT
This sequence comes from Xeromyces bisporus, assembly GCA_900006255.1. NCBI lineage: Eukaryota > Fungi > Ascomycota > Eurotiomycetes > Eurotiales > Aspergillaceae > Xeromyces > Xeromyces bisporus. The sequence continues at coordinate 137,363 of HG983340.1, forward strand.
TAATCTGGGTTAGTATCATATCCCATCGGCGGCATTAGTAAAGGCAAGGTCTGTATGTCTTACTTTAGGGCCGGCTATTCGGCTGAATACAACAATGCCCTAACCGAATGATATTCCAACAATGGGTGGTAAAGAATAATAAACGTACAAATCAACGAATGTACACAGCTTCCTTGTATGTACCAAGCATAAACAATAATGACACCCAACGCCAAACACAAACCAACGTCGATGAAAACTTTTGAATATCAATAACTTTAATAGTCCATCTCAGCGCTCTCCTCCACGGCCCTTCCATAGCACAAGGGAAACAGTCTCGCCCAAAAAGCGTACATGGCAGTATTGTTCTCCTTCTCAGATACCAGGAATTCAGCAAATGAGCGTTCGCTCCGAAAAGGGTTCAAACTGCGGAATTCGACAATCTAGAGCAATATCACATCAGCGGGAATCCTCTCATAATGATAGCCAGTACACTTACCTCACTATACTTCCTCAACGCCTCATAGTAGTTCGTCCCCAATCCCAGCTTCTGTCCAAGTACCTTCTTGCTGACCTTTGCCGCGGCATTGACATAAGCCCGTGACACGATTTCCCAATCCTGAGTCTCGCGTTCCCCGATGGCAACACCCCACGGCAGCTTGCGACGTTGCCTTGCATAAGCCACTTCAATTAGGCGGGTTAAGATATCAGCCTGCCATGTTGTGAGGCTTTCGTGATAGAAAGAGTCGACTTGTCGCTGGAGTTTGAGGAGGTCACGATTCAGTCCATTCACGCTGTTGGAGAGTTTAGTCATTCTGCTCTCGAGTCCCTCGTTGCTGGACTGGAGTGCCATGAGAGACGTAGAATAGCTCTGTAGATTGTTAGCTTGTGGGAAAGTTGGCTTGGTATCGTCGTTGTCTTTACGTACCGAATAAGAAGAGGTAGCAGGCGTAGAGATTGCAGAGGCCATAGAGCCCGTGGTAGACGAAGGGATCGAGCATTCCGATGTGGTGGAAAAGGAGTCCGTGATTTCGGAGTTCGAGTTCGAATTGGAAAGATAGTAGGACATGCCAGGTCCATACAACTGGACGATGTCGACACTCATATTGTCGTTCGTAAACGGCGAATGCAAACTGGTTCAAATGCGAATATTAAATACAATGAGTGGAATGGAATCCTTGTTAATACAGCTGCTGTAATAGATGAAGCTGCCTCTGGCTAAGAGATGGATTGACTTGGGCTGTCGACGTGGTTGGCAAAGATCGAGCAGCATGTAGACAAGTCAGAAGAACACGTTGCGAAGTCGAAGTAGTCGATGTTGCATAGCATCCAGCGAGACGAAGGAAGGTGCTGTCCTGCTTTAGCCTGAACAGAGAAGGAAGATTGGGCACGGAAGGAGCAGCAGTACAAGTCATCACTTCATTATGGCAGCATCCGTTATGTACAAAATGAGCGTACATTCATGGCCAAATTTACTTACAGCTTGCTGTCTGCTGTGAACTTTCCGAATTCAACGACCAGTTTACCAAACTGCTTGCCCTGCTTCATGTCGTCGAAAAGGGAATCCAGAGTGGCAATGTCATCAAGACCGCAATCCACGACTCGCGAAATCACTGGATGGATATTGTGGGAGCTTACAAAGGCAATCATGTCCTTAAACTCCTTACGGGAGCCCATCGTTGAGCCGCGCACATCGATGTTCTTGAGAACGGCAGACATGGGGAAGGTCATCTTGGGCGAAACGGTCATTCCGTAGACGGAGAGTACACCACCGCCCTGGTTCGACGGTCAGACTTCTTCAAAGTGGACGGAGTAATTGGTAGCAAAAACTCACCTTGAGTAGCTTGGCAGACTTCTCAATAGAGTCTCCTCCAGCACCATCGACAACGGCATCAAATGACGTCTTGCCCTCGGGAAGCAATCCCAAGAGCTTCTTCTCCCAACCAGCTTCCTTATAACTCACACCACCACGGGCGCCCAAGTCAACTGCTTTCTTAATCTTCTCCTCACTAGAGCTCGTCACATAGACATCTGCACCCCTCGCAACAGCAAGAAGCAGGACAACAAGCGCAACACCACCCCCGATACCCGAAACCAACACAGCAGCCCCCTTCCCAGAATTCTTCTCGCCCGCCTTCGTCACCAAAGCCCTCCAGCCAGTCAGCCCCGTCAACGGCAACGCCGCCGCCTCTGCATCAGTCAAATGCCCGGGCGCTTCCACAACCTCCCCCTCGTTAATAGCGACGTATTCCTGCAACGTCCCCTGCTTGTAACTGCTTGTCCCACCCAGAATCCTCGGACCTTTCGGATCCTCCGGTGCCTCGGGCGAGTCCTCCCACCCCGTCAGAGGACACAGAATGACTCTTTTCCCCAGCCACTTCTGAGAATTCACCTCTGGGCCGACGGACGTGACGACGCCGACTCCGTCTGCTAGGATCGGGACGTCGAATGTCGTACCTGGGTAGAGGTGTTGGCGTTCGAAAACGTCTCGGTGGTTCAGCGCTGCGGCTGACATCTTGACCAGTAATTCATGGCCTTGGGGGTTGGGTTTGGGTAGCGTTTTTGTTGTGAGGGGGTAGTAGACTTGACCAGGTTTGCCTGGTTTGCCGTCGATGGGGTTGAGGAAGACTGCTTTGGACATACTGGTCTCGTCAATCGTTAATTCGTATTATCTCGACGACTGTACAGTAGTATGTATGCAGTGATGCACGAAGGTAAGAAGATGGTTGTAAAAATGTTGACGTTTGATTTGGAGCCATCATCGATCGCTTTTTATGCGGGGAGCTGTCGCATCAAAATAACCGAGGTCCAAACCGATGTTGAAGTTGAACGTCAAGGAAGCTCTCTCTCTCTCTCTATCATACTCCATACAATGCTAAGGCGCTCATTCGAACAGTCACAGCTGTAGCAGCATTGGATAAATCGATGAGTCTACTAATACACTGGATAGTCACTAACTTAACCAACTTCTCTAAGCCCAAAACAAACATCGACCAACAATCATTGATACGCAACTGCATCCGAATACACCTCACTATCACCGTCACTACCCAGCGAACCCATCTCAGCAGTAATGAAATCAGAAATAGAACGTCCCTCACCAAACCCAGAACCAGACCCAAACCCAGATGACCAAGACCAAGACTCAAACGAACCCAACCCAGACGAATAACCACCAGACCCAGACCCAGATCCAGATCCGCTAGACCACGACGACGGACGAGAAGAACTCGAGTAAGAAGACCGCAATCGAGAACTTGGGTAAGAAGAAGACAAAGACAAAGACGAATAAGAACCAGAACCAGAGCCAGCGTCCGAACCCGAACCCGAATAATCCGTACTGGTATCTGACACCGGATAAGAACCGGGGAATGGACCTGGTATTCCCATCATCTTGCTATGCAATGGACCAGGTTTCTTCGGAGTTGGTTTACTTGGTTGCTGGACGTCCGCTTCGCGTGGACGGTGTTTGGTGAATGGTGCAGGAGCTGATGGAATTGGTAAAGATTGGGAGATGTTTTGTGGGACGAGGGGGGAGCGTAGGGTGGAGGGGTTGTCGGTGTATCTGGTTCTGGGGTATTTGGATGGAGGGTTTTGTTGGTTGTTTGTGGTTGCGTTGGAAGTTGGTTCTGAGACTGAGGAGATGTAGGTTGACTTCGGGCTTGGAGGTTCTGTGTTCGTAGATTGGTTGTAGAAATGATGGTTATGGGGGTTTGACTGATGGGGTATGTGTACAGAGTTTTTGGAAGAGTGTGTTCGCGAGGAGTTGGTGCGTGATGAACGGGTGCCCACCTTTGAGGATGCACCGTGCGCTGGGTTATGGTGGAAATAGTCACCACCATAGCCTCGCTGAAGGGGAACGTGATCAGGGCTTCTATGTGGGCGTCTTTTAGAAGGGCTGCTAACTGTTGAACGAGTGTTCATGTCTGCGAGCGCCGGGTGATTATCAGACGCAAGAAAGCCACTGCCATGACCTGACTGACGGGGAATGTGTTCAGGGCTGCTATACGAGCGTCTTTGCGATGGGCTGACAAACGATGAACGGACGCTCATGTTTAATTCCACGTGCACCGGGCGATTATGATTATGGTGACCAGATGCAATGAAGCCACTGCCATTACCTCGCTGATGGGGAACGCGTTTAGGGCTGCTGAACGAGTGTCTTTGCGAAGAGCCACTAGAAGACGAACGCCAACTTATACTTGAGGTTTCCACGGTGGCAGTAGGGGAATGGAAATGGCGGTCGTTGGGAGCACCTTCATTCGACCGAGAAAGGTTCCCATGATGTCCATGATGTTTTGTCCAAGAAGACTCCGACTCTGGTTGCTGCGCGGAAGAAGCACGACTGTAGCTGCTGGGGGAAGACGAACGATAGCTACTGCCTGAACCACGGTGAATATTGCAACGGGAACAGTCCGTATATGTGCTAGACGAGCTGGTTTCGGCAGTCAAATCGTCGACAGGACTGCCAGGCAACACCGACACCACGGAGCTTGATACTGGGCTGCGAGGCGGAATGGGAGAGGGAGAGGGAGCGGGACTAGTTCGTGTTCGTTGGGGGATGCTTGGATGGATCTGAATCTGTTGGACCATACCACTGGAGGCGGACGCGCTCCGTAAAGACTTGCCCTTCCAGTACCATGCGAAGGGAATGTGCTTGTTCATGTCTCGTCTGGAGCTCTGGAGGGAGGGCATGGCTGATGATGATGGATCAGACGGGTTGGAGGGAGGGGAGGGGGGAGATCAGAGTGGTCTACTCTGTGGTAATCCATTTTAAATGCTTCTTTCATCCTGAGAAGTGCACTGTGTCTTTATTATTGTTTCTTGTCTGTTTCTTTGTGCGTGTAGAGTGCATCTATTTGCTCTTCTTAGGTGGTGTGGTCAGTGGTGGTGGTCAGTGGTCAAAGGGCTGACAGCTGGCTGTGTCCATAACCAGAGGAGAGGCTCATCCCTAATTCCACAGCCCGGAATCCCCTCTGCCGCCGCTCTTTGGCGCAGAAACCCAATTTTGGTGTTTGTGCGTGCGTGTTTCGACCACAGAGCCACTAACACCACAGAAGTCGCCTCTGACCTCGTAAAAAAAAAGAGGAAAAAAAGAGCCTCAAGAAAATTCGATTTTTCTTTTTTTTTTTTTTTTTTTTTTTTTTTTTTTTTCAATTGATTTGACTCGAGTATATTCACCAGAACGAGTTACTACTATACTAACTACTACCAACTGTCAGTGGTGGTGAAGCGAAACTACTACTACTGCTACTGCTAAGTTACTAAACGAACCGTCAAAGAATTTCCACCGTAACCAACTATTCTTCCTCCAACCACCTTGTTGCCTACTGCTGCTGCTACTGCTTCTTCTCCCCCCAAAACTTCCACCAAACTTCCACCCACTCTAGCTTCGACGTATCCTCCTCTTCTTTTTTTTATTTCCCCAAATCAGTTGGATAGCTTCTCGTCCTCAGTAATTATGCCGACGCCTCTTCCTTCCAGCTTTGCTTCGGCTGCCGCTGGCAACACGCAGGACTCTTCTACCAGGGCCTCCGGAGGAGAATGGTATGAGTGAATTTGACTGCCTCTTTTTGCCTATTTTGTTTCGTGTCTCTTTTTTTACCTTCTGAATGAATCTTTATTGTTGATTGTTCACTATAAATCCTTCACCGTATGTACTACTATGACCAGCTTCTCCTTGCTAACAACACGCTTCCTTTACGCGGTCGTTTAGGACTCGAATTCGAATGAACGGAGCTACACAGACCTTCCGCCGTCCATCTCTTGCTACAAACCCTTCTCACCACCGTGATAGCAGTCAAGCTACTCCTTCCGCGACGACACCTACTAGTGCCGGTGCCTACATCCCCCCTCCTATGATATCCAATTACCAGTCCAGCAATCCGCGCAACGGCGCTGCTGGTGAAAATCGCTACTCCAAAGATCAGCTTCTGGATGTCTACAAGAATTTGCGCGACTCCGGTTCGTTGGGAAAAAATCTTACAGATTATTTCGTTGCTGACTGGGATCCCCATGTGGCGACGTCCTCCGCAAATGGGGCCTGGGGGAAGCGAGACGACCAGCAGTATCATCATTCTCCCTATCCCCAACATAAGGACAACCACGCCGGTCCTGAGATTTGCTGGGATCATGGTGGACAAACGGAGCCGTTGGGTTTGGTTAGTATGACTGATGAAGAGAAAGAGGTTTGTATCGTCTTTCTGTCTTCTTTCCCTAAAACGTATACGTTGGTGTATTTCTAAGAAGACCCCGTTTGCTAACTACGTTCAGTCTTTCTCGGCATCGGTCAATTCTCCTCTGAAGCCGCCACCGTCAACACTTCTGAAGGATAATGTTGGCCTTGGAAACCGAAAGACGTCTTTCCCTCAAAACCACTTCAATGCCTCCTCTCCCGGACGGCCGGGTCCTAGGCGTCGTGAGACGGGCGATTCTACCGCGAACTCTCCCACGGCTCCTGGGTCTCGCTTTTTCCGCGACGAGTCTGCCTCCGCTACCCCGTCTCTGTTACGACGCAAAACTGACTTCCGTGATATTGCGTCTAACGCCAAGTCAGACGACAGAGACAGAGAGAACGCAAGCCGTGATGGAGACCCGGATTTTGCTTCCCCATTTGGCTCGCTAAAGCGAAGTATCACCAATCCTCTGAACACCGGATTGGCTGGTTCAACCTCGCCATGGCAGTCAGCTTCCCAGAGCGCGAACTTCTCTCCAATGGGAGCTTTTGGTGCGTTCTCGCTTGGTTCCAATGCTGCCCAGAGCCCGACCTCCGACAAGAGACCAGGCTTTGGCAGTCTACGCGGAGAAAGCAGGTTTAAGGGACTACTTTCCAGGGATAGTACCGAGGACATTGGTGCTTCTGTAAAGGAAAAACCTTCTCTCAGTAACCTGGGTCGCCTGCCCGAAGAGGACAATAGCGCGCGCTCCCGTTCACCGTGGGGCGAACCGGTCAGAACGCGTACCACTCGGAGTGAGACGAACCCGTTCTTGGAGGAGCCTCGCAGTGGAAGTGCCGCGCTCGGTGGCTCTCAGGATGTCTCTACGTCGTCTCATCAGGCTCTCGACCCGCTGGGCTTCTCAGCCTTCGGGATGACGCCAAGTCTTCCTGGTTTTCGCGAGTTGCTGCAGAGTCACGAGAACTCCCGGAATCCAACCCCAGGTCTTCCTCAAGGGCATGAACCCTCTAGTCCTACCAATACAAACCCTTACCAAAGCCCGCACGGCGAAAAGACCGATGCGGACGATGTCGACACCGACGGATCTGATATTCAGCAGTCCAATCACCCGGGAATTAGTGGCCTCCGTGATCCATCCGGACCTTTTGGATCCCTCCGGAGAATGGGATCAGGTATTGATGTGCCTTCCGTTGATCGCAGTCAAACCTCCAGCGTTGGAACCAATCGGGGTTTTGGAAGTTTCGGTGGTCTCGGCGGTCTCTCAGGTTTGGGAGGCTCTGGTGGCTGGCCATCCAGCGCAACCGTTGGCACACCCAGCCGCGATAGACCTGCTTTTTCAGCTGGTTTCGGCGACCCGATTTTTGGCTCGATGGCTGATATCCAATCTCCGAGTCTGTCGACTTTGGGAGGCGGCGGCTTTTTCAGTCCGCATGCTGGTATTTCGGGAACTGGCAGTCTGGGCAGGTCAAGCAGTAAATTAGGATCGTTGTTCCCGCCTGCTATGCAAGAACAGATGCAAAGTGACCAGCTGAGACCGGATACTGGCATTTTGGATGAAGGTGAGTCCGACACGTCTAGGTTTCGTCTCAAGTCCCTTTAAAAAAGGGGCTGGTCGTCTCTGTTTCTTTTTTTTTCTTTTTCTTTCTGTGGAAACCGCTGACACTTGTGAAGATTCTCAACAAACAGACAAACAAAGCCAACCCGGTCAGCCCGCGTCCACGTCGGCTGCCCAAACCCCGGTCTCTGCCGTTGGATCAATTCCCGCCGCTCTTGCTACATCTTTAGATGGCTCCCAACAAGGACAAACGCCTGGCCAGTCTGCTAGTAATGCCGCATCAGCCGCCGTCCCACCTGCTCAACAGCGCACCATGGTTATGCCGGATCGTATGCGTTGGATCTACCGTGATCCGCAGGGCAACATACAGGGTCCTTGGACCGGATTGGAAATGCACGATTGGTTTAAGGCTGGCTTTTTCAGTCCAGACTTGCAGATTAAGAAACTCGAAGAACCGGATTTCGAGCCTCTAGCGCAGCTGGTCCGACGCATTGGAAACTCACGCGAACCGTTCCTCGTTCCCCAAATCGGTATTCCTCATGGCCCAGACCCTACGTCTGCTGCTTGGACGGGCAGCTCTTCCGGTACCGCTCAGCCCCCGTTCCCTGGTAGCTTCCCCAGCTTCGGTACTACGTTGACAGCGGAGCAGCAGAATGCTCTCGAGAGGAGAAAGCAGGAGGAGCAGTATCTGATGGCCAGACAAAAGGAACACCTCGCGCATCAGCAAGCCTTGATGAAACAGATGCAACTGCAAGGTCTTCCTCATGCCATGCAAGCGCCCCAACTGCAGCATCATTCGAGCGCGCACAGTCTTCACAGTCAACCGAGTTTTGGAAGTATTACTTCTCCCGTTGGGTATCAGCCGTCTCCTATTCAAGCTCCTATTCAACAGCCGCAGTCTGTGCCCTTTTTGGATGCGACGACGCCTGTCAGACAGAATGCGCTCCTTCCCCAGCTTGGTACCGACCTTGTCGGTGGTCAGGATCAGCTTCCTGCGCTATTTGATCGTCTGAATATGGGCCGGCCAGATCCATTCAGCTTTGGTAGCCCCGGGTCGCCTTTTACTGCACGCCAGCCGGATAGCTTCTTCCATTCTCAGCAGGTGAACTCAATACTGCAAGATCGAGCCCGGCTTCAACAAGAGCAGGAACAGTTCGATAGCACTCATGCCGATAGCCTGTTCGACCAGCATGCTCGTGAGGAGAGACTTCGTCAGTTTCACGCTTTGAGGTCGCAGGACGGCGAGACCGGCATGCGGACAGCGGAAGGCTTGCCTACTCATCCGCCGACTGCGTCATACCAGCAAAGTCAGCCCGAGACTCCAAAGACCGCGCAAGAACAGGCTCCTCAACCCACTCCCGCTGGAAAGGAGCCTGGACTCACCCTGTCTCAGCAGGTAAAGAAGGCTGCTTCTGCCCAGAAGCAACAGCAGGAACAAGAGCAACGGAAGCAGAAGCAGCACGATGTCCAGAAGGAAACGCCGACGTCAGCCAAGGTCGACACCGGAGTGTCTCAGCCCTTCCCTCCGCCACCGTCTGCGTCTCCTCTGCCGGCACCAGCTGCCCAGCGTAACCGCCAAAATGTTGCCGAGTCACTCGCTGCTGGGTCTAGATCCCAGACCCAGACTCCCGTTGAGGCTCCTGCTACGACCATTGCTCCATGGGCTAAGGATGCGAGTGAAATTCCCAAGGGGCCTTCTCTGAAGGAGATTCAGGAGACCGAGGCACGTAGCGCTGCCCAGAAAGAGGAAGTTGCTGCTGCTGCGCGCCGCGCTCAGCTGCTCGCGGAACAAGAACGTATTAGCCAGGCGCAGTCGCAGACACAGACTTCTGGTCTGCCGTCAACCGCTAACTGGGCTAGTGCTGGCTCTCCTGCCCCTTCGGCGTCGACAGGATCGGTTTGGAACAACAAGGGCCAAACTCCCGGTGCCGGTGGCCCTGCTAAGAAGACCCTGGCTCAAATACAGAAAGAGGAAGAAATTCGTAAGCAGCGCCTGGCCAATGCTGCCGCCGCCGCCTCGCAGAATACCGCTGGCAGCCCAGCTCCGGCACCTACTACGCCTACGGTTAAGCGATATGCCGACTTGGCCAGCAAGGCACCAGCGCCGACAGCAGCACAACAAGCACAAAATGCTAGTGCAGGCTCCGGTGCCTGGACTACCGTCGGAGCTGGTGGCAAGCCAAAAGCACCACCTGCTGCACCTAGTGGACCCCGCGGAAACACCCCTGCTGTGACCACAACCCCGAAACCAGCACCAGCAGCATCTCCCAAGGTGACGACGGTCAGCAGTGTATCATCTTCGGCACCCAACACAAACCGAGCACTAGAGGAGTTCACCAAATGGATCAAGCTATCTCTGGGCCGAGGTCTAAACAGTGGCATTAACGGTATGTTAGATTAACCCCATATAATATGAGTAAAATAAAATTGCTAATAAAATTGATAAAAAACAGTCGACGACTTCGCCCAACAACTCCTCCTCCTCCCCGCCGAAACCGAAATCCTGTCCGACTCCGTCTACGCCAACTCGCAAACCCTCGACGGTCGCCGGTTCGCAGAGGAGTTCATCCGCCGCCGCAAGCTGGCCGACAAGGGCATCGCCGACCCGGTCAACATGACCGCCTTTGGCAGCCAGAACAGCTCAGGCGGGTGGAGCGAGGTTGCGAAGAAGGGGTCTAGCAATGCGAATGCGCATCGGGAGGAAGAGAACGGTAATGCGGCGTTTAAGGTTGTCGCTCCTAGGAAGAAGGGTAAGCGGTAGGCGGTGCACTTGAGCTTGAGCCTGAGCGGTGAGTGGTGCGCGGTACAGTAGATCTATAGGTAAGGTGGTGTTGCGTTGTGTTGTGTTGTGTTGTGCCGTGCTGTATTGGTTGGTTTTTGCTTTTTGTTTCGTCTTGTTTACGTTCGCAATCTATTTGGCTTGAATCATAGTTGAATCATAGCTGTTGTATTATTATGTACCTGTCAATCCGTTGATGTGGTGTATGTATGTAGCCTCGATCAATCGTAGGGCCATTGATTCAGCCCTAAATACTACATCATACATACCTACTCCGTAAGGCTGAACGAACCGTGAACAAAACCTCCAACCAAACAAAGAAAGTAGACAATAATAATTCAGCCATATGGATGATATAGTTCAATTCGTCAACACGTAAGTAAGAGACTGCGAGTGAGACAACCAGCAACTCACCACAAAACAATTGAAAAGTAAAAGGCGTCGTAACAACATATCAGTAGAAGAACACCAATCAAGCTTCCGACATGGACATGCAGATATGTAAGATCGTATCATACCATGAAACGAACAAAAAAAGAACCTGTACCTGTACCTGTACCTATAATAATAGCTCAAAAAGAGAAAGTAAGAGAACAACGCCATGTACCACGCTCTAAATGACCAGACAAGACAAAAAAAGACAAAAAGAGACACGCCCATTCGATTCGATTCGATTCAATTCAATTCAAGTCCCATTGGTTGAATTGGTTGAATATTTTCAGCTTCATTTTTTTCTTTTCAAACTTCGAACTTCAAACTTCAACTTTGACTGGAACTGGAGCCTCCTCCAAGACGACTCCTAAGCCAGCTCGTGATTCCGCCCCCGCTGCCGTCGCTTCGGCTGAATCGTCTGTACCGGCTATCAGAACCTTCGGACTGGCCTCGACGGTCTGACGTGGGAGAGGAACCGTTGTTGTTGTTGTTGTTGTTGTTGTTGTTCGCCGCGGCGCTGGAGCGGCGGTGGGAAGGTGATTCGGGACTGTCGTTTATTACGACGGGGTTTTGTTGCGTGCCTTCCTGGTTTTGTCTGTTTACGATATCACTGCGATCAGCTACTTGGCCCAATTCAACAACTTATGTTATGCGAAAGAAGTGACTGCTTACTGTCCAGGCGTAGTGATGGGTCGTCTGCAGTGAGGACAGGTGTTGTGCTGGTTGAGCCACAGTTCAATACAGTTGCCGTGGAACCAATGTTTGCAAGGCAGAACAGTTACTTCTGAACCCATTTCCACAGGGTCCATGCAGATTGAGCACTCCGCCTTGCCCTCTGGTCCCAGGAACTCCTGATCGACAGTCTTCTTGGGTAATTGCCGAATCGCAGTCTCTGGCGCGGGGGGTGGTGCGTTTCCGCTGGAATTCTGTTCGACCAACTGCGATATTATCCGGTCGAATTCTTCTTGTGAGTAAACCGCATCGCCGTGTCGGTCAAAGTTCAAGATATTCGATAGAAAAGCGAGAGGGTTTGGACCGGTCATTATTCGAAATCCGGGGCCTCCAGCTCCAGGCTGGTCACCGCCGAGATCCCGTCGAAAAGCTTCAAGAAAACTAGAGAAAGGCATGTCAGCATACTTTCGAGCCCCAAACGCCCGTAAATAGCACGTGATATCACAAAAAAAAGTTTAAATAAAGGGGCAAAAGATGACGAGTGGAAAGAAAGAAAACCAACATACTCGCCCAAACCATCCACAGGATGCACCATCGGCTGTGGATGGTCGGCATCACGCGGAAATAGCCTCCCGGTAGCAGCGAAAGGCGGAGGGGGTTGATCTTGGTTCCGATCGCCTGGGTACCCAGGACCAGGAGGCTGTGGTTGGAACCCCTCACCCACTGGATGCGCACCGACATGCTGCTGACGATACGGGATAGCCATGTTGTTAAATATACTGCGCATCACCGGCATAAGAGGGTCATTCGGGAACGGACCGCCAGGGCCGCCAACGGGTCGTGGAGGGAAACCACCGGAGAAAGTGGTGGCGGAGAAGGTGAAGCGGCCATCCGGAGACCTGTAGGTGTGACGAGACATGCCGGGGCCTCCGCCAGGCGGCCTTTGGGTACCGGTAAAATCATCTTCGTCTTCTGCCCAAGGATTGTGATCGGCCCAAGGGTTGATCGGTCTTTCGGTCGACGCACCGGCTTCGAGCGGCGGCGGTTCTGGAGCGGTATCTGGGGGGATTTCAATCTGCAGAAAAAGGGAATTGCATGATTTCGTTAGACATATATTTCATTATATTGACCATGTCATATGGTGAAAAATGTATGCTCTGTATGTGGCTTTATATCACGTACGATCTCAACAAAGTCCGATTGACACTGCGGGCATGATAAGCCGTGGGCATTTCTGAGCCATATTGCGCCACAAGCATGGCAGAACACTCGATCCTCGCCGTCGTCCATGGTAAATCGTGAGAAGCAAAGGGGTATTTAGAGAAGCAGAGAGAAGGGATACGCCGTATACGTAGCAGTATATGGTATGTATAGTGGTGGGATGGGAACAGAAGGATTAGTCAGAGAGAGGTCGATAAGTCATTGTTCCGGAGAACAAAACACGGAAATGACGACTATTAGAGCATCAGACAGTTAGACGATAGACAGGCAGACAGACAGGCAGACAGACAGACAGAATAAGAAAATAAGAAAGAAATATGATATGATTAAGTGTAAACGAAAGACAGAAAAGGCGGAATCAATCAACCAAATAAAGCGGGCGGTCGTGACGTAGGGTTGGTGTGGCGCAGTAACCAACTTATGTACCATCCACGTTATGTAATCATCATCGTCATTAAGCTTAAATGCACAGTGCAAGTATGACTATGAAGGATAAGAGTTAAGGCATACGTTCACCGTCTCTGCGATCCCCTAAACAGAATCCCCCCAACAACACCCGCCGCGAGAGCCAAACCCCCCACAATCGCAAAGCCCACCATCCCCTCCTTAGCAACCTTATCATCAATCAACGACCCCAAGCTAGCCGCCTGCATATTCTGCGGCTCGTGGTCAAGCAGCAACTCGTTGTATCGACGGGCTTCCCCATAGTTGCCGAGCTTGTAGTTGCCCAGGGCCATGTAGTAGAGGCATTCTCGTCGTCGTTCGGGAGCGTTTCGGAAGATGTCTGATAGCAGTCGGACTCCTTCTTGTTGTTCTGAGCGGATGTTGGATTTTATGAGGCCCTGTGGTGGAGGTGGTTTCCGCGTAAGCGGGGATGTAGGGTTAGCTTGGCTGCAACTATCATCTGCTAACTGTTGACTGCTCAATGCAGACAATAAAAAGTGCCGGATAACCTACCCATGCGTAGTTGAATTGTGTCTGTATACCGACGTACTCTCCTTCCTTCAGATATTGTGCCCGTAGAACTTGGAGCTCCGCTGGCTTCAGCGGACTGATATTTGCAGTGTAAGTTTTTGGTCGACGGAAGAGGGTTGATGATGTGTAACAATAACATACCTCTCTGCATCGGCGGCATCTAACAAATGACGGTTAGCAAGGTGCAACAGGAAGGGAGGAGTTTGTAGATGAGCGCTTACATGGTAGATTGGATCCCATGGCTGTTATTTTTCTGATATCAAGGAAGAGTCAAGACTTTCTTCATAAAGATGAAGTCGATGAAGCCCAAAGCTAGCGCCCAACGCGGAGACAACTGTGGCGGTGTACACTAACCAGAACTGTGGCGGTTGCTCCCCCAACCGCAAGTCAACAACAATGATAGCCAGCCCTATCAGTACTTCCAACATCACCACCAATAACCGCAACTCAAAACCCTAAGACGACATACAAAATGCTCCTCGACGAAGACCCTGGCACAGTACGTCTATTTCTTTCAAACTTCCAAAACAAACCCAAGAACCCAAACTAACAAACCATACCAGCTAATCCACCACACAATCGGCAACTTCAACATCCAACCCGACAAACATGCCGTAACCCGCATAAACGACTCCCTCTCCGCGCTCCAGCAGTCGCGCGAGCTGCAAATGCGCGAGGCCGAATCCGCCCTACGCAAGCTCTCAAGGAACCTAAACGGGCTTTCCGCGCAGCACGAGGAGGCTGTGGCCGTGCACGACTCTGCGAAGCACTCGACCGAGATCGTTGAGTTGGATACGAAGAAGTTTCGGATTGCCAAGGCCGCGAGTGAGCTGGAGATTGAGAGTGAAAGGCTCGAGAGCGATTTGGATATGCTCAAGGAGAGGTTGGCGGATTTGGAGGCGCAGGGGTTGGAGGGGGATGAGGCTACGAGGAGGGAGAGGGAGGCGGACGATTCGACTATGTAAGTGGTTTTTCTTTTTTTCGTTCGCGGGGCTCTGTGCTATGCTGACTGCTTGTTTAGACTGCGCTTGAAGATCTACCGATCCTTGGGGATTGATATCGAAGCCGACGAGGCTGGGAATTTCAATCGTGCTATCATCCGGAATAGCAAGAAGGGCGATGTTCATGTCGTGAATATTGACCCGAAGTTCTCGCAATTCTTCTATGCGAAATACTTCTGGTCAACCATGCAAGGCTGATAGCCATGCGCGTTTTCTTTCATACCGGCCAAGGCGTTAGGTGTTTGGTGGCTATTGATGTCGACGATGGCGGCTTTGCTGAGACTGGAGTTTAGACATATATACCCTGGTATAGTTATCATCAAACATTCAAGTTCAATCCTGCGCCGCTCCATGCAACCTGGCATCCAACTCTTGCAGTATCCTCGATCTGTCCTCATGAGACAGTGTATTGCCCATTCTACTGCCCATCCCAGACTCGGATTCAGACTCCGGAAACGACTTGTCTACGAGATCTAGCAACTCCAACTTGCCAGCATCCGACAAATCCCAATCGCCAACACCCCAAGACGCCAACCACTCCTCCTCAACCCCAGCAAGTCTCGTCTCCACACGATCCATATCAGGAATATCCTCCCCATCCCAAGTCAGCGCGATGCATCTCCCCTTATCCTCACCATCATCCCCAGAACCAGGACCATCCCCGCCATACCTCACCTCAACCCCCAACAACCCCAACCCCAACCCCTCAACCCTCGAATTCCAAAGCGCCTGCTGCAACACCCCATCCCGATCCACCATCATCCAAAAAAGCGGACACACACTCCGCGCCATCGCCTCCCGAACCCCCCTCGTAGCCTCCCGCGTGCTAATCAAAATCCCCACCTTCTGTCCCCCACCGCCATCACCCTCACCACCACCACCGCCACCACCACCCCGCCACCCCACCGGAGCCAACGAACTCCGATACGCACCCTCCAATTCCCTCACAAGATTCGGCCCAACCTTCGTCTTCACCGCCTTGCACTGCGCAATCACCCGCACCGCCCCCGCCCCCGCCGCTGCTGGGAGATGCCAGGTACCAACCAAATCGACACCCGCATCATCTCGCCCGCCGACTCGGTGCAGCGAGAACCCGCACCGACGTAGCGTGCGCTGGACCGTGTATTCGTAGTGCGTGCCGATGTACGTCGGGGCTGTGGGTGGTAGGGCGGTGCGGGTTGCGTGGGCTTGGAAGGTGGGTAGGTCGTGGTGGTTTTGGGATGGTTGGGGGGGTGGGCCCGGGAGGTTTGTTAGGCGGCGGGTTAGGGGGGTTATTGGCTTTGGTTTTGGTATTGGTTGGTTGGGTTTGGGTGTTGTTTGGGTGAAGGAACGGGTGGATAGGACATTCTGTATGGTGGGAATTCGTTTCATGCCCGTTGCTCACTTGCCTGTATCGGGCAGTATGTAGAGGTGTCTGTGTGTCTATCATAGATGTATCATACGGACTGCGGACTACGCAGTATTCATAAAGTYCYTTTTTTTTTTTTTTTTTTTTTTTGTGGGTATGGTATGGGAGCTCACAGGTATTAATATTGACCAATCATATTAGAATAGTAGTATCTTTATGGAGTACTTGCTGCAATTAGCCGCGGGCAACTGTGGGTCAGCCGGCCAAATCATCTCGTTAAATAGAGCCTCGTTACAGAGGGGTTTCCTGTAAATATAAGGGTACTCCGTTTGGCCTTATTAACAACAACATATCACCCACTATAATACCATCAGCAATGGCTACTCAGCGAACCGAAGAAGGCCATGATGCTTATCAACGTGGTGGGCTACACCCTGTTCACCTAGGGGACGTATATAATGGGAGATACGAAGTCCACAGGAGACTAGGCTACGGTCGGTATTCCACAGTATGGCTAGTGAAGGACCAGAGGTGAGTGAGAATAAAAGCAATACGGCCCATGAAAATATCTGTCTCACAAAATTCTTAGGTATTCCTTCTACGGGGCATTAAAAATCCTCAGCGCAGAATGTTACGGCACAACTCATGATATCTTTGAACTGGAGGTGCTCACACGTTTAAACGATCCCAATAACAGTGCGGACCATCCAGGGCGTCGATATGTCCCCAGACTTCTTGACTCGTTTGAGCATGTTGGACCTAATGGCTGTCATAAATGTCTTTTGCTGGAACCTATGGGGGAGAATTTCATCAGTTTCGGCACAATGTTTCCTAAAAGCCAGGTGCCAAGTCCCATCATGAAACGCTTCACTAAACAACTCCTGCTAGCTCTGGATTACGCACACCAATCGGGCATCATCCATACAGGCAAGTCACCCTGACTCTCGTATGGGTTAAAACTAACATAATGCAGACATACAACCTCGGAATATCATGGTTCAAATCGGCGATTTTTCCATCATTGATAATTATTTGGAGAAGTGGCCCGCGGATGTTGCACATGATCCTAACTTTGGATCTTCGAAAATCATGTCACAACCACTGACGGACTTCTACATCAAAGAATCTACCGATTTGACCACCCTTAACGTTGCCCTTTGCGACTGGGGTTCAGCTAGCTGGACTGACAAACATCTCACCGAGATTATTCAACCTACGCTGCTTCGAGCACCAGAAGTAATCATTGGCGCCCCGTGGGGGCCTCCTGTTGACATTTGGAATCTGGGCGCTGTCTTAATTGAAATTCTTGACGCGGTACGACTGTTCGATGGCCGTTCGCAGCACAGTGGAGGAAAATACAAAACCAAGAATCACCTTGAAGAAATGGCAGCTATTTTTGGACCATTTCCTCCTCAACTATTGGCGCAAGGTGATAGGGGCATCGTTTCCGAATACTTTGACGAACATCATAGAATTCGGGACCCGGTCCTGCGATCACCAGCCCATCTGGAGGACTGGATTGAGAGTCTGGATGGGAAGGACAAGGAGGAGTTCGTTCGGTTTATGAAGGCGATGATGAAACTAAATCCTGGTGACCGTAAAACGCCTAAGCAATTAATGGATGAACCTTGGATCCAACATACTAGCGTTAGCAGCTAGAGAAGCAAACTAATGCCTCCGTGATACTTCTTCCGTCGTGATTGAGATTGAGTTCAAAGCGCCCACGGTTCAGCCAGTTTATATGTTAACATTCCAATAATATTTTTATATTTTCATCTGGTTTCGATCTACATACAATAGAAACTTGGGCTACCATGACGGAACAGCTCGCCAGATAGCAAGGTTGGGCGTTCGTCTGAGCCTTTTTACACTGTTTCCTTGTTACTTTCACTTTTGAAATTCCAAATTCTGAAGAACGGTACTTGATATCGGTAGCCTACAGTACATGTACATAGTAACCGACCCCTCTCCTAATAGGCTGAGTATGATAACGATATGTGAAGAGGGTGTACAGAGAGATGTATTGTTATCATTGTTGTTTTCTGTTGAGTAGTTTACAGGTTCAGGCGAAGAGTTTCCAGCTTTCTCCGGTCGGATGGTATACCATTACCGTACCTACCCACCCTCCACCACCTCCACCATAAGATTCCGGGGTCGCGCTATTCGTTCGGCTAACACTCCACACCTACTTACCTTACGTAAGTAGGTGAGGGACGGGGGTATGTAAAACCAAGCGATATGTAAAACTCTCGCAAAAGTTGCGCGCAATCTCCAAAAATTTCAGATGTAGATTTTAATCCATTGCATTTAAAGATTCTGTAATTTTTAATTCAATATATGTGTTGTTGGGCGACATGGCGGTGGTTGAATGTGGTGAAAAGTCACATTTACTATGGGAATTTACATATTGCTTGGTTTTACATACCCCCGTCCCTCACCTACCTAGCGGTGCTAGGTAGGTGAGGAGTGTTAGCCGAACGATTAATCGTGCCAGACGCACCTACAATGGTTTTTTTTTTTTTTTTTTTTTTTTTTTTTTATTGAATTTGCGGTTGACACAATCATAGAAGGCCCTGGGGACACATGGAGTTGATCCAACGTATCTATGTACCTGCAGAGAGCTCCTTCTTACCCTCTAATAAGTCGAGAATTGGTTGGTGACTGGTCGCTTCGACTCATCTGACCATTCTATCGAGCTGAGTCTCTGTACGGAGTACAGAAACATTGAACTCTCGGGCAGTTTTCGCAAACACGGGCATTTTCCGCGTCCTAACGCACGAATTGCGCTCTGGATTCTATCTTCCATCTTTGGAGTCAGGCATCGTGGTGGTTGAAGAAGACGTGTTGAAAATAGGAGGGGGTTGATCTTTTACAAAAACGCTCGTTGCGACCCCGGAATCTTACGGTGGAGAGGTCGGTTAGCGAGCTGGTCAAGGGACTGACTACCAGACAATTATGTAGATAGTGAATAGGGAATTGTACAGCATCTCCTTTTGGACCGGCTTGGAATCCTAGTCTTTTGCCATTAAGCGCAGCGGTTATCCTGTGTGAATGCGCCCATATAGGCAGCCATGACAACGATTATCGCACAAGCATGGATAAAGTCGCCTGGAAAGATGGAGATATCATAGTAGGTAAATCTTCTTTCAAAGGTTCGAATAATAATATTAAATAAAGAGAGTGAAATTTGATACTGTATCCTTGGTCTCTCTCCACTGTTCTTTGTATATGTAGCCTACCTTGACCAATCAATCAAGCCTTGCGTCCGTACCTCATCATCTTGTCAACCAAAATGCTGCTATGATACGTAGGCACCTCTGGGAGAGGCTGGAAGTCAATTAGGAAATGCATATATTATTGGCCTGTGACGGCCCTTTTATTTTCTTTTTCTTTGCTTTGTGGCGGTTAGGTATGTACATACGTTTCGAATGATAGGTACCGCCGCGAATCGTGACTCGCCGTACTCGCGCTAACTAGTTCCGTATGATAACCCTAACCCAAGGGTGTCAACGCAGTATGTATATATATATGACGGATGTAGACGACTACCATAACAACGTATAGCTTTCTGCATACAAACTCTTGACCTTCACTTCAGTTCTGCACGAGCCACAAACCACCAACAAGAACGAAGGACGCCAACACCATTAATATCACCGCATACCAGGCCCAGAACCTGCATCTTAAAGTGAAGTACTGGAAACTTGGATGTTATTAGTACTGCTCCACAAACTATAAATGGGGTGTACTATAGTGATGAAGGTCGAACCTCTGCTTCCTACTTCGTTATCGCTGCGTAGCAACTAAGTTGATCTGTAGACATGATGGGTGGTAACATGCTGCCCATTATTCTTAAAATCAACAGTTAGATGCTCTTTTGGATCGGATGCGCTTTGGTGCCATGTATTCCTTGTAATTATCAGCCCTTGCTCCAATATTATCCGTTAAGTCAAGACTTACACTGGATTCGACCGAACAGTGGCTCCATTATGTACTCGAGCTTGGAGTCCCGGGTTCGTAGAGCTGTGACTTGACAGCTTCTTCTGCAGAGACGGTCCTTTGATGACCGTTAACGAAGGTAATGTTTTCAAGCGGCATTGTGTCTAGTTGGGAGGTTGACACTTTTGGTTTTTAGGATTTCAGTATCCCGTACACAGTGCAAGACGTGCCTTATATACTATACACCCGGAAGTTAACAGGGAGTCTCGTACGAGTGGGACGTGTAGGCGCCGTAAGCAACCAGGGCGCTCCCGAGCAACAGCAAAACAGACTCGTTGAAACATGCACGATAACAATAAGTCTTGGGCGCTAAGGTAATACCGGAAACGAGGGAACCTAAGACGCTGTAAGCAGCCACGACATCCAATTATTCCTAAACGCCTGTAGATTGCACGCGCAGGCTCATTGGAGCATGCGTGGCCACGTACGAGAAATGCGTATCAGGACGGGTGTGCTTAGTATCATTAGTACGTATGGAGTACTTTATACGAAGTAAATCAATGAGTGGCGGCTGTAACTTCACGGGAGTAGTTAGGTTGTCTCTTAGCCGCGGAGGCTTGGATCCTTCTTGACAGCCTATTCTACGTTAGCCTTCAACATCTTCCAATCGTTGGCTATAGGATCCTTACCTAGCAAGCCAATATGCTTTCGCCCACATACGCAGTTCTTTATCTTCAACGACCTCCGACTCGTTTGGTTGTCCGGTCACCTGAATACCGGTTTGAACCTGCGTCAATAGGGACTCGTGGTGTAGACATTGCTTTTCACGAGGAAACCAATGGTTCTGCTCGTACGTACAATATTACGTATCAGCTGACTCACGCTTTCTTCTCAGAGAGGCTGTCCCTGTACGGCCGCTCGAGCTATTTTCAATTCTGGATCAGCAATGCATACGGTGGCTCAATGCGCAGGATTTCAGTGGACTTCGGCCACACTAAGTAGCCCGTCGAGCCGTTTACCAAGCCATATTCGTCCAAAACGTTCTCAGTGAGCGTCATACGAATTCCAATGAACAGCCGGAGCGTAGCGTAAAATCGCCAGTTACATCACTGAACGCTGCCTTTGCATGAGAACCATCATGGATAGTTGAGGAAAAAAAAAAAAAAAAAAAAAAAAAAAAAAAAAAAAAAAAACGGAGATAACTAGTGGAATAGTAGAACGTGCTATCTTCGCGAAAAGCACAGACTGCACGCGCGACGACAAAACTTTTCAGTCGTCGAACGGTAGCAATTGGCCACGTAAAGCCGGGATGGCTGGAAGCATATCGGAAGCTCTGGAAGCAAACGCTGCCTGTCGAGCTAGAAGCTTTAAAAAGCGAAGTCCCTTTTCACAAGTGACAGAAGCCTGTGTCCGTCGCGGCAATGAATACCGCCGTGGTCTACGCCACGTCTGCCTGGAGACTGGCAGCACCTGGCTTTAGAAGCCCGAGTGATAAACAGTGCCGGCCTGCAGCCCGGCGTGAGCATTTAAGTGGCAGCAAGTGCAAAAGTTCGGTCTTAGTGCGAATATTCGGCATTGTCCGCGGTCGTGCTGGCCAGTGGCCACCTCCAATCTACGGAGGCATTGCAGATCCAGCGTGGAACTGGAAAGGTTGGCCACCGTTGGCGGCTGGCCGCTGCATGACGATATGAAGCTTTCGAGCATTTTGAAATCGAGAACTCGGAAGAAATTGGTCATCGTCTTATTGATGAGAATACAAATGCCGGCGGTTCAGCCTCTTCGAAAATAGTATCATATCATACAGAGTAGCTGTGATGTGCGTAGAGTCTGTCTCATCTGTCCTAAAGGGTCCCCTCAGGGAGTAACCTTCCTGGAGGTCTGCGCCTCACGTGCTCACTGTCGTGCTCCTCACGGACAAGCGTATCAATACGCCTAAGCAGGTCCCAGGAAAAAGCAGAGAAGCAGTAGAATGATAGTTATCCATTCGCTCCGCTCGGGCTCACACTGAGTTGGGGTATCATACGGGCGGGCGTGAAGGAACAAATACCTAGGCGGAACGCGGAGTAAGAATCCTCCGAGCGTTATCAGATCCGCAGATCTGCAGATCAAACCATCCAAACATCCATCGCATATCAATCACCTTAAAGAAACGAAACCTCTACAGAGTAATCCCCAAATAACCCCCCAGAAGCCAACGAAATGGCCGACATCCTAACCCAACTCCAAACCTGTCTAGACCAAGTAAGCGCACAACAACAACCCCCCCTCCCGGCAAGCAAAACCCACCTAACAAAAGCAAACACAGCTAGCAACCCAATTCTACGCAACCCTCTGCTACCTAACAACCTACCACGACAACATCCCCGCCCTCCCACCCCCCAACAACCCCGATGCAGCTCCACCACTTGCCAAAATCCCAAAAACCTCCACCGCACCCCCGGTCCCCGCGACGGCGCCAGTGAATGCCCAAGAACAGGTGACTGGCGTGCCAGCGCAGCAGGAAGATGGACAGAAACACGGTCAGCAACAATCGCAACAACAACAAAATCAGCAACAACAGCAGCAGCAACAGCAACAGCAAGAGGCAAATCAAGCAAACCAAAACCCGGAACCTATAGATGACCCAACGATACCACCTGAGCCGGACTCGCCGCGGACGTTCGCGAGTCGGCAGCGGGAGCTTGCGCGGGATTTAGTGCTGAAGGAGCAGCAGATTGAGTATCTTGTGTCGGTGTTGCCTGGGGTTGGCGCTTCGGAGGTTGAGCAGGAGGGTAGGATTCGGGAGTTGGAGGGGGAGCTCCGAGGGGTGGAGGTGGAGAGGGGGGTGAAGATGAGGGAGTTGAGGGGTTTGAGAAGGAGGTTGGAGGGGGTTTTGGGAGCTGTTGAGGTGGGGATATACGGGGATCGGGGGGTTGTTGCGAGGTAGGGCTTTGGCTTTATACGGGAGTTGATATGAGAATGGTTGGATGACTTGCATGATGTTGAAGCTCTAATTATGCCTAAGTTATTGCAACCAAACCATGTTGAATAACCACTCGTAATGTATAAACAATCGTAAAAAGAGAGCAAACCAAACCAAACGAACCAATTGCAGCGGGTATCAAACTGAAGGAGACCGAAGAAAGACAACAACAAGCCCAAAATATTGATGCAAAGCCCTCACTTAAACAAACTCCTATACTCCCGCATCCGTTGCTCCTGCACTTCCCTCTTATCCAGCCTGCCCCGATTCATAGACATATCCGCCAATTGCTGCTTCTTACGAGCCAGCTCCAGGATCTTCTCCTCAATGCTCCCCTTCATGACGAACTGCACAGTGGTCACGTCACGGGTCTGTCCCAGTCGATGGACACGATCAACCGCCTGCGCAACAGCCGCCGGGTTGTACTGCGGTTCCATGATATATACATTCGACGCAGCATTGAGGTTGAGTCCGACTCCACCGGCTCCAATCGTAGCAAGGAGGATGGTGACGTTGTCGTCCTCGCGGAAGGTATCCAGAGCCCTGTTGCGTGCGGGAAGAGTCATCGTCCCATCGAGTCGAGTATAGCTCGTGATATTGTTGTCTTTGAGGGCGATTTCAATCAGGTCGAGATGTGACGTCCAGGTTGAGAAAACGACGCTTTTCAGTGGAGGACCGTCCTTGAGCTTCTTGCTCTCTTCCGCAGTCGCCTGGAGATGAGAAATGAGCGCTTTGGTTTTCGTGTGCGGTCCTTCGTATTCCCCAAGGACCTTGGCCTGTTTCGGGTTCTGTTTCGCTTGCATTTTGTCCATGGTGTATTTCTGGAGACCACCGGTGGTTATTGCTGTATATGTAACTGGAATCCACCCGTCACAAGCCAGACACTTGACTTCGTGAGTTGATGACGAACCGTTCTGAACCGCGTCGAATGCCTGCTTCCACCCGGAGAAGCAATCTGGACAGACGACGTCGAAACAGGGAAGCACTATAGCGAACACTGAATTTCTGTCTCCTCCGGCGTCGGCGTGTTGCTGTTCTTCCAACCGCTTCGCGCATAGGGCACATGTATCCGCTGACGATTCCTGAATCAACGCGAACATCTCATACGCACGCTTGTCGTTCAGTTCTGATGGCTTCTCAGCCTCCTCGGCATCGTCGAGATCAATCGAGATGGCGTCGTTCGCACTCATCCCCTTCGCTCTCTCCCTGTCCTCCTTGTCGAGGAGCTCTTTTCCGTGAGCACAAACCTGTCGTAGGATCATCATAGCTTTCAATACATGATGGTACATCCGACCGCCCATCTTCTTGTTGTCTCCTGCTATTACACTCATCATGGCGTTGGATTCGCTTCGGAAGAATTCGTGTAATTGTCTTTCCTTCTCGGTGAATTTGAGGTAAATCACTTTATCATGCCGTTTCGGAAGATCAATCTTGTCTTTAACACGCCGGAGAGTAAACGAGTCGACAAGACAGCGCAAGCTCGCCAGTACGGCAGGATCGCCCGTTTTGAACCGGTTCAGAATGTGCGTGCCAAATCTTATCCTGTCATCGTAGGGGAATAGTCCGATAAACTTGGTCACGGAGTATAAATCCTCTAGGCGATTCTGAATCGGTGTTCCCGTAACTGACCAGCGGCGTTGCGAGTTCAATTTCATTATAGCTTGTGTCTGGGCGGCGCTCTGCTCCCGCACCGTATGTGCTTCGTCCAGGACGATACGAAACATGTTCGTCTTCGTCAACGGGCTGACGCCTCGTTTTGTTCCTCTCCCTGATAACTCACTGAGGATTATGCTGTACGTAGTTATCACCACGTCGTATTTGGAGAGTTCATCGACATCAGCAGTCCTCGACGAGCCATGGAAGACATAATATGAAACAGTATTCTCCCTGAGATGCTCTTGTATCTGAGTCACCCAGTTGTTGACAGCACTTAGGGGTGCTACAAGAAGCGTGGTCTTGGTGTTGCGAATATCAGGAAATTCTTGAACAAGATCACGATGGGGAGTCTTGGTCGCCCACTCATGAGATTCTGCAAGCGTGGCAACGATCAAGGACAGAATGCTCAAGGTTTTCCCAAGACCCATCATGTCTGCCAAGAGACCACCCAGCACTTGGGGAGGCTCCTCGTCAAGGATAATACCGCTGATGATCTCACGGTACCGCTTCTTCCCGCTCTGGCTAGTTACAATTCTCCAAAGGGAGTTGTTGTCGCCTTCATTCGGACCAAACTTGCGAGGTTTCTCTTTCTCGCTCATGAACCACAGAGCTTGCTTTTGATGGCGAAGAAGAGGTGTCGTTAGGAGAGAAGGCGGTTCCATTTCAGGTATATTTTCAGCGCTTTTCAATTGATCAAACATCCTCATAACAGCATCGTTGACATCTTCCGCCGTCCGCACTTCGTAGTTAACGTTCATACGACCATGAGAAGCGACTGCAGGTAAAAACGCCTTCTGAGCGCGTCTCATCTCTGCATGAGGATTGAAGACCGAGATGCCTTGTTCGACAGTGTTCGGTATCCCCAACCAGATATTATGCTGGCCGAGGTGCCTACCGACTAGCTCGGCGTCTTTCCTCAGCCCATATAGATTTATTGATGCTCGATATAGTGTAGAGCACTTGGACCACGGCCACTCGCCAGGTAGCCTCTTTCGAACATCCAAGCGGGCAGTTATCTGAACTCGTAAGGCGGGCGAATCAAGCAATGAAACTATCACTGGTGCAACTCTTGCGTCAACGTAGCCAAATACCATTCCGTGCGGATCAGAAACTTCAATTTTACATCCCGTGTCAGGTTTTCTATGCACTCCCAGTTTGATAGATGGCCAGTCGGTCATTGAATCCCCGAAGATACTCCTGGAACCGGGTTTCGGCACCTGAAATGCTTGGATCGTTGCGTTTTCCAGCTTTCCATAACAGACCTTTTGGGAGCCAAGGTTGTTGGATCCTGTAACTTGTAAATCATCGTCATCGTTGGAAGCAGCTGGAGTCCCTAAAGCGACAAAAACTCGACCATTAGCAAAACGAAGACTTCCCAAAGCGGATCAAATCGAGCGTATATACTTAGAGCCTTACCATCTCTGCTATTCGTCAGGTCAACGACGTCCAACGAAGCCGGAGGCAAATTATCCAGTTTCCTTTGACCGTCCTTCATCCATTTCCCCAATTGACTATCTCCAGTAGCTGTGAAATCCGCCTTATTTTGGGTTCTTGTAGGCTCTCCCGACTTTACCCTCTTGTAGGGACGATTTTCACGGCGTTCCACTCCATATATGTCCTCTATGAATTTACCACCGCCTGCCCCGGCATCACGACTGTCAGCCTCCTTTGTGCTTCGCTTCCGCCCGGCGTCATTATCAACACGCGCACTGACAAACTCGACATCTAGCGATGGTGTAACCGCTTTCGCACCATTCGAATCACTCGATTTCGACGATTTTGATTCCGGAGCCACCGACGACGCCGCATTTATTGATGATCGACCGGGATTCTGCGAATCTGTATATACAACAAAACCAGCTATAGTCAGCCTACAGAACTCTTTTGCCAACGGCTAATAATCGCAGAGTTGAATATTGGGAAAATTACCTTTCTTCTCGAGTTGCTTCTTATAAGCTCGTGGGTCCAGGAGCAGATTTGCAGCGTTCAACGCCATAGCGCTTGTCTCAGTTGTGCATGCCGAGACACGCCGGCACGTAATGTAGGAGTTGCAGCGTTTGTCGCAATAGATATGCAAGGAGCGGACAAAGAGCGAATAAGGGTTGGCTCTTTTCTCAAGCGCATATACCTAGCTGCGAATGGGCCGTCGGATATCGGTAAGACACGATAAGTCAAGGGTCATAGGACTTCGTCATAAAAAGGACGGGCTCGAGTGAAGACAGTGAGCGGTTCGCGTAGGAAGTTACGGGACGTTGAGCGCGGGTCGTTGTGGAAGAGGAGATGGGAAGTTGTCGCAACTGCTCATCTCACACTGGTAAAGTCGCTAACTGAGATGCGACGGCTTCTTCGGCGGTTAAGATGGCTTTCGACTTATGACGGCATGAAGAGGTTCGAGATCTGGGAAAATCGCGATCGCCAAGACTGATAAAGTCGAAGGCGTTGCGGAGTCTGACTAATACGATTGGCCACATTTTGACCGGGGCAATCTAAATTTAGAAACATATAGAGACGGCCATAGAAGGGAATTGCTGCTGTACATGTACAAATGGATAGAAGGTATCTTGTATTAATGCTCATATATCTTAAACATATTCAGCTCGTTAACATTGACGCCGGTTTTAGTCCAACCAAAAGATTAGAGTAAGAAACATGCGCATCCATCTATATAACCGTGTATAAACCTCTGCTATAACCCGACAATATTGCACCGTCGCTGGCAAAGTAATGTATCTTCATGTAAATGCACAATAATCAAATAGAAGACGAAGAGAGGGAGAAGAACAGGAAGACGGAGGGAGACGAAAAGGTATAGGGAATCTCCAAGGTTAACACCACGTAAAGACTGGATTCTTGCTCTTCACAGCCTCTATTCGTTCCACGATGACCTTTCGCTGGTTACCTTCCATGCCTTGTGCGGCTGCATAACCGAGGTCACCTTCATCGTCCCCATCCCAGAGGACACCACGACCACTGGACACGGAGCTTAATTTGCGATGACCGTTGTGGTCAGCAAGGCTGTGAGCAGTCCGAGGAGGAGGGAAGCTAGACCAGCCCGGATCCACATCCCTCCCACTTACGACACCATCAAGGCTTCCACGATCTATCTCATCTGGATAATGCACGCTCCTCGTGTCTGCAAAGGGCCCAGCTTCACCAGACGGTTGGCCTCGTCGCGAAAGTTCGAATTTCTTAGAGGCCGGGAACTCGCTGACAGACGAACCGAGTCCTAGAAGGTCTGCGTCTAGCCCTGATCTCGAAGACGCGGCTGCTCCGATATCCACTTCCTCTTCATCGTCGTCGTAGTGCCTTACGCGTTTTTGCACGTCTGTAGAAGGTACACGGAGTGGGATAGCAACGGGGACATCCACCAAATCGTCCCAAACACAAACGCGGGTTCGTCGGGTCAATTCCAAAGGCCCATGATCAGGCTGTTTTAGCGTCTCCACTACATTCCAAGCCTGTCCTTTCATGACGGCAATCTGCCTGGCAAACATGCTTTCTTTGAAATCGTCATCCTGCGAGAACACTTTTCGTAAGGCCATTTGAGTACCACCCCACCACGACGTTGAAGTAAGGAGTGGTAAGAAG
Source organism: Xeromyces bisporus (assembly GCA_900006255.1). NCBI lineage: Eukaryota > Fungi > Ascomycota > Eurotiomycetes > Eurotiales > Aspergillaceae > Xeromyces > Xeromyces bisporus. The sequence continues at coordinate 165,646 of HG983340.1, forward strand.
CGTTCCCTCGTTGTCTGAGTGAATGGTTGTCCGATCAAGGAGACTGGGAGGAATAGCCATCCAAAAGGAAAACTGCGCCACTATTGAAGGCGTCAGAAATGTACGTGTACAAAATTGGGATGCGAGAAACTTACGGCATCGGGATGCTTCCACGGCCAAGATAAACTGTTGTCAATAGCCCCAATCTTAACGGAAGTTTGCGAATCTTGCAGATTTGGTGTGCCAGACCGGCTGGTCGCACTCATCGTTTCATGTCGCCTGTAGGTGTTGGATGCGGATGGGGTCGATCCGGAGTTGACGGAGATGGGACGAGGTGGTGGCATATCTTCATCATTTCCTTGATCGTTACCGTTTTGTTTAGGGGGGTCAGCTATAATGGACACATCCTCCGTTTGACTGTCGATCTTTATCATCCAATTATCTAAACCGCGGTCCGTATTTCGCATGATGTAGTCCAAAATGACCAATTTCTCCAATTCCTCTCTGAACTTCAACTTCAAGTTCTCAGTCCAGTAGAACCGTCGCTCGGTGCTATCCTCGCGTTGACCTGACGTAGAGGCATATCCATCTTCGAACGCGTCCTCGCCGTCCTCGTCATCATCCGACTGAGTTCCAGAAGGTCGACACGCTTCGTTCCATGGTCGGTGTTTTCGTCTTGGTGCATCCTGGGTTCGAAATCCGCCATTCGCCTGATCCGGCCAGGGATGATCGCGGAGAAAGATGTTTGCATCTTTGTACCCTTTGAGAAACACTTGAAAGCTACCTATTTTCGGCGGAAGCGGCCTCCTTCCCGTCCAAGCCTTTCTCCGATCCCAGAAGTCATAGTAGAACGACTTCGACGACAACCAAACTATGTCGGTGAATGGAACAAGATTTGTTCGCAAACGAGAGTCAAGAACATACGCAGCTGCCTCTGAGACGTATGAAAGATTAGGGATAAGACAGGCTCGACCAAAGCAACATGGAAACAAGTTTCTATGAATCCACTTAGTCCATTTCGGGTTCCGTGTGGCGTAAGGCTCTTCGTCCTTGGGTTTAAAAACGCCCACAACCTTGCCGTCGCTGTTGCGTGCAAAATAACTCCCTGAACTTCCCTGGGAGATCATACGGGGCTGTACCCCAAGTTCAATGGCGATACGGACACTTTCCACAACATCCTCGAACTCTTGTCGTGCCCTTCGTGCTGTGCCTTCCATCTCATCCGACTCCAGCGTCTCAGGGGTAATAGGTCGAATGCCTTCTGGAGCCTGAAACACAGAGTGATAAATCTCCAGTTTCTCCTCCTCTGGACTTTTCCCCTTGACTTTGGATATCTTGAACTTGGAGGCAATCTCTTCCGCCCACCGCTCGAGACGCGCATTTATGGCCTTGATATCCACTGCCGAATTTCTTCGCGGCCGTCGATTGTTGTATCGACTGACTTTCCGGCGATGATCGTAGGACGAAGGGGCGTTTGAAGCCTGGGCTCGGGTGGAAACTGGGACATATCTCGGGTCCGAAGTAGGTACAGAGGTCGACGCATATAGGCCATCGTCGTCGGAATCATCCTCATACCCAAGGCCTCGATCTTCCTCCTCCTGGGCCAAACGAGCGTATCCGGACGTGGCAGGCCGCGGTTTCGGCATTGTGGAAGTGGAATCAACCGACATTCATCCAAAAGGGATAGGCAAAAGGAGAAAGCAAAATGCTACGCCTCTGGTGTGAAGGAACAAGTGCTGTAGGAACATTAGATTAATACATTACACAGAATGGAAAACAATAATGAGAACGTTTGAAGGTGAAAGGCGCTCGATCGAGCCTTCACCTCTATAAATCGATGTCAATTTGTTGTCCAAATAAATGCCCAGGCGGTTTCTTTGGGTAGACTGACCCAAATAGGAATAGCGTTCTTGCAGGTTGCCATCGGTCGATCATGTGACTTCCACGTGAATCTAAATCCAAACAATCTCATTGTGCCGGACTTTCTTCGACAACGTCAAGAAACAGCATATTCATTCAACTTACAGCATGGGGTCCCTCGTCCTTCCACATCTGCCCACAGCTTGGCACGTTGACCAAGCAATATTGAGTGAACCAGATCGCTTGGTGGTGATTCGCTTTGGCAGGATTGCCGACCCAGACTGTCTCCGACAAGATGATGTCCTCTCCAAAATTGCTGAGCGAGTGAAGAACTTTGCAGTAATTTACCTGTGCGATATTGATGCGGTCCCCGAGTTCAATACAATGTATGAACTTTACGATCCTATGACAATAATGGTATGTGCCCTGGCAGATAGGTTACTTGGTGATATCACTCAACTAACTTCTTTCCAGTTTTTTTACAGAAATAAACAGATGATGTGTTAGTTCCCTTCCCTCATGGATTCTGCAATACAAGACTTACTGATGATTTCTTAGGCGATTTTGGAACGGGAAATAATAATAAAATAAACTGGGTGCTGTATGGCCTTCCTCCCCAGCATTCTATTGATGATTCGTGACTTCTTAACTAATTCTTTTGCAATGCAGAGAGGATAAACAAGAACTGATTGACATCATTGAAACCATCTACAAAGGCGCGAGAAAAGGCCGTGGTCTGGTTGTTAGTCCGAAGGACTATTCGACCCGCTATAGGTATTAGTATAGATCTCAGAACGTCTTTGTCGTACAAGCAGCGACTGTCACTGCAGCCTGGTCAAAACATATGCAGGTCGAAACACCGGGCCAGAGCCAAAGTGTCTGCTTTAGGGTTGGTTCCTCGGTTCTCGACTTTGCTAGTTGTGTTAAGTCAACCAAGTCTTACGACATAAACGGCGTGCCTTGAGAAACGGGTAGGACTCGAGTACAGTGGCTTTCGTGAAGATTTATGATTGATAACTCTCGTCTTAGTGTGTGCAACCAGTAATCATGACATGACTCATGAGGATCGAAGTCTACACGTTGACAGCTGTAGCTGACATGAAGCCGATGCGTTCGACTCCGTACATGGCCATGTTTCAGTAGCAGATGTTTGACTCGTATGAGCTGATTGATAACTCCATGGCATTGGAAAGGTCCCTTTGATAACAGATCGTAATCAATTTAATCTCCGTCTCCGTATAGATTGATAGATAATCGTAACTGAAATATCTCGCTTTCTTTCCTCTCTTTCCCCGGTTCTCTTTTCTACCTTTTGATGAGATTCTCGGCTTCATTATCCTCGCGGTATCGAGAGTCCTTCAAACTCCTACGGCATAGTCTCCTGGTCATTCCTTCTCGACTTTCGCTCTTTGCTATATCGTATGATTATTCTTCTTGTTCTCTTTAGCCTACTATACTACGTGATACAGTTCCTCAAATGTTGACCATTGCAACTGTACAGGCAGACCTTCCACTTTCTATCATAATCCGTCCAAAGGACAAGTTTAGGGTTCACAGTAGTCAATCTGCAATCTGCGTGAACCACTTATCTGCCTTATCGATTACGGCCCAATCGCGGGTTGAACATTGAAGAGAAGAGAGAACAAAAAATCCTACATCGGATACGCGATCGCAACTTCAATCAGTTGCAACCCATTCATCTACTTACCATTTCCAATCTCTTCTCTCTACCTTCAATTCGGTCGTCATTGGCCGAATTTCCAGACAATCTTTCCTAAAAACAACCTTCACGGTGGCTTCCGTCCTGTTCCGGGCATCGCCCATCGATCCTGCTCTTCACTCCCCTCCGTCGTCTGCATCCCAGACGAACGAACTCTCCGGTTACAACCATTCAACGATTACATCAGCCGACTCGCAACGCGCATCTCGTCAGACGGCGACGGGGTCGACTTCAGGTGTCCCGTCGGCACCGTCGGCATCAACCGAATACTCCAGTGTAGAACCTGATATAGACAGTGGGGAGAAACTGGGAGGTACGAGTGACGGTGGTGGGTTTCCAGGGTGCAGCTCGATACCTCCGTCGCTGCCTGGGCTATCTGCTTTAGCATCAGTCGCGTCAGCCCCGACTTCGAATATCCGGTATGTGTACATGAGCGGAGGAACATGGTCATGTTTGCCGGTTGGCTACGGTCACGTTTCACAGCTTTGCTTATAATATGAGGCAAGAAGTGGCTGACTCGCGAGTGCTATACGCAGAACGTCCAGCAGCAATGCCAATCCAAATATGGCAAATGTGACATACGCAGCGTCATCGTCGCCGGCGGCTACGACTGGCGGCCAGGGAAACAGTCCTGTGAGTTTCTAGGAGAGATTCCTTTCATTTTTTTTTTTTTTTTTTTTTTTTTTTTTTTTTCTTTGAATTCATACATATTTCATTATTCCGTCGCGCTTATCGAGTCGTGATGGCTTATCGGCCAATCACGACGCAACCCGGCGTCCTGTTGTGTGTTATCATAACCTTATCAGTTCAGCCGACCCGGTCTTGGCGCCCACCGTCGGTTTCTTATCGTCCAGAGCAGTCCCTCAAATCTCTCTCTCCGATCTTATCAACATCGCACTTCCATCTTCAGCGTCTCCCACCCCTGCTGCTTTTCTTGCTTTCTTCCTTTTCTTCCTTTTTTATTTGTGTTACTCAGTCCGCGGAATAATGGCGACCGCCTTAGCTGACCAGAGGCGCCCTCAATTACAGCCTGTTTGTCAGAATTGCGGCACATCAACCACTCCCCTATGGCGCAGAGATGAATTGGGCTCTGTGCTCTGCAATGCCTGCGGTTTGTTTTTAAAACTCCACGGCCGGCCTCGTCCCATAAGCTTGAAGACAGATGTGATTAAAAGTCGCAATCGGGTCAAGACTGCCACCGGGCAGGGTCCCAAACGCAAGGTAAGCGCTCCATCAAGCGAAAAACTTTTCTCTTCGCTCGCGCTTGTATCTATGCTAACATCTGTCGCGTCATAAGTCCGGTAGTGGAGTCGACGGGAATGGTCTCCCGTCCAGGTCTGAAGCCGGCTCTCCTCCCCTTGGTTCTCATGGATATCGTCGCGCGTCGCGGAGAGGCTCGCCGGGTCATTCGGATAGATCTAACTCGCCTGTATCCCGGACGGGTACCCCTGGTATTGCGTCCACGTCGCAACACAATCCCAATATCGCTCCCCAGCACATGTTCGACAGTGTCAGTCTCACCGACCACGGCCTAAATCCATCCAACTCGCTTCATGCCCTTCAGTACCGTCAGCCGTCGCCCACTTCCACTTCGTCGGCTATGGACCGCCATCTCGACGCACCGCAGACTTACGAAGGACTTCTCGCTGCCAATACGTCATTGAAGACCCGCGTTAGTGAACTAGAGGTGATCAACGAGCTCTTCAGGGGCCGCGTCGCAGAGCTCGAGCAAAGTGACGCAGCCGCTCGACGATCCGAGATGATAGTCCGGGGCTCGCTAGAAGAAGCCCATCGACGGGAAGAGGGACTGAAACGCCGACTAGAGGACACAGAACGTCAGGCGACGGAACACCAAAGTCAACGAGACTCGCTCAGTAACGGCACATCCGGGGAACCTTCGGCCAAAAAGATCCGGTTGGCGGACGTAGTAGAACAATCATCTACCGATCCGGTCAAATATGAATCGCCAAAAAGCATCTGAAATATGTACCGCTGAAAAATGCGCTTGTGGTATATAGTTACAGTGTGTGATTCTTTAGCGCCGGGCAAACTGCGCATTCTTTCAATCTTCCCCTTGCTTTGCTGACTTATGTCTGATCATTCGTTTCCTGACTTTTTGATACCCTTGTGGCAATGAATGGTTGGGTAAGTGTAAAGTGGCTTATGGATATGGATTGCCTTTTTTTGATCTTTTTTGGTTCGGGAAGTGCTTGGGTGGAATCATCGAATGGTGTGGGATCGCTTCTTGAAGTCAGAAAAAAATGGGGTGAAGTTTGTTTCTTTGTGCTCTAACTCAATGAACATTTATCATCTTTCTTCTTTCTGGTTACGTCCTCATATATTTAATTCAACCAAAAGGATGGTCTAAGTACGAGCATTGTGTACGTCTACCTATCTATCTCTAATAAATGACAAAGTATCTCAGCAGTGAAGACGGTCAACGCAAGTGAAATCCAAGAAACCAAGAGAGCCGAAGCACAGCCAACGAAACGATATAGCAACGGGCTGTACATTGGAAACAAAACAACAGCCATCCAAACCAAGAAGAAAGAGAGCACAAGGGCATCACGCAAGACGACCATGTCTACCACCACCATCCTCCACCTTCTTCCGGAACGACCCATGCATCCTCTTCTCCCTTAGAATACTCCAAAAACAAACAAAAACCCCAGTCAACCCAGAAAAGAGCGTCAAATAATAAGCAGACCGATAACAATCCAGCCCAAGCGGACAATCCCTCCCACCATCCGGCCCAACGACCGAATTCCGATCATAGATCCCGCCGTAGAGCAGATTGAAGACATTCCCGCTCACGACGGGGGCGAGGGTCATCACGCCCCAGTTCTGCGAGAGGCCGCCGATGCCGAAGGTGTGGGCGACTAGGGACGGGAAGACGCCGAAGAGGAAGCCGTAGGCGATGCCTGTTAGGCCCGCGACGGCGGTGAGTTTGTGCGGGTCCCAGATCATGGTGCCGGCGAGTTGGGTTGTGGTGAAGATTACACTGGAGACGAAGAGGCACCAGAAGCGGGATAAATAGAGTTTTTTGACCATTAGGTCGGATCCGATGCCTGTTGGGTTTGGGGGTACTGTCAATTGGGGAGACGGAGAACTTTGAACTCTCGAGTCTCGACTTACCGCTACATAGCCGGCCGACGAAGTTGCCGATTGATAGTACCGAGACGAGAATGACTTGTCGTTGTTGTATGAATGTTGGGCTTGTGTTCTTGTCTTGGTATTTCCAGAGTGCTCTTGCCTGAAATTTGTGAGACATTTGTTCTTTTAATCCTTGGGCACTTCATGCACGGGGATGTTGTTCTTACACTGTTACCGATATTGCTGTCGAGAACGAGTCAGCAAGTGGATGAGCCATTCGTTTCTAAGCAGGAGGCACTCACTTTATAGTCATCAGACCAATTCCAGATAGCAGCGCCATCGAGAAAAAAAGCTGCCAGAACTCTACTCTAGGCAGCATTGCCAACCCTCTAACGTCTGCATGTGGTGAGCCAGGGCTAACATCATTCATGTCATCATCGTCTAGGGGGCCACGAGACGATTTCGAAACGGCGTTGGACACCAAAGACGAAGTCTCATCGTGATGGTTGTTGTGGACGAAAGAACGGGGGGGATTCGGTGTTGTTGTTCTTGAAGATGATGATGATGATGAGGAGGAGGAGGAGGAGGATGATGAAGCCGACGACGGCGACCTTCCATGCGCCGGATATTGTGAATCGAAATTATTTCTCTGCGTACCTGGTTCATTCGATTGTTCCTCGATATCTATGTACTGGAAGTCGGAGGATCCCACGGCTCGTTGGGATTCTCCAGACCGAGCTCGTTCCCCGGAAGGACGCCGTGCCACCGGGGTGTACGGCCCGCCAAAGGGCAGTATCCGAAGGAACGGGATAGACGTTAGAGTCAAGACGAAAGTGCCGAGAGCTAGTAACAAAAGAAAACGACCAGTGTCACCTTTGAAGAAAACTGAAGATACAGACGACCAGAAGAAGGCACTAAGGCCGAGGGCTGCGAGGGGAAACGCAGTGGCCGTCCCGCGATGATCGGGGAAGTTCGCAGCAGCTGTGATTAATGTTAGTGACTATCCTGATGTACTTTCTCATGCTTCGATTTTTGCTAACGTACCCGTTTTTATAGAAGCCGAAAAGGCAGAGCAACCTCCAAAGCCAGTGAGGAAAGCAAACAGACTGAGAAGCACGATCCCAAAGGACCCTTCTCCCTTCTCGTACGCTGAGCAAGTTAGAATTAAATTTCGCAAGAGTCTGAGCATCTAGAGACGCCGGTCAAGCTGACTATCAGAACGAACCTAAATAGATGGGATAATACCCAGCACCTAGCGTCACTGAGCCAAGGAATGTGGCCAGTCGTGGCCCTCGGGAATCGGTCAACAGGCCCAGAGGGATTCCCGATGCGTACATGCCCAGATTGCCAGAAACCCCCTGACACCGAGTCAGTATGCTTTTTTTCGTCTCACTGGACTGGATGAGGTGAGAAGAGGCTCACAATCAAGTTGCTTCCGGTTGATGATAGTTTTAATCGCTGCGCGAACTGAGGCGCCCATGCTGAGTATGCATACTGTACACCACGTTAATCACTTGTTCTGTCATTTTCATCTTATCATTTTTGTTTTCGTCTTGGACTTTGAAGTAGACATATATTGGAAAAGGGGTCAATCAGTACATTCGTTCCACAAGCCAGAGCAACAAGCGTCCCGGCCACGACAGATATGATCCGTTGGATGTTAGGAGTTGAGGCCGCCATAGTTATCCAGTCTTAGGTGCATCAGCACCAGTTACTCGTCTTGATGCTGTAAGTATCATAAACGTATAAGAAGAGCAGCCAGCTGCTGAGCTGGTGTCCCTATATTTCGGTATTGATAGCTGGTGGCCTATGTCGTCGGCGCTTAACTCTCGGAGGTAAGTATCGCTGCTTTGACAGACGACGAATTCAGATTGCTGGAAGTCCTCAAAAAGGGACCAAATTCCAAATTCCAGCAGATAAGACTAGGACAGTAAGACTTCCAGCTACTAATAATAAGATCCTGGCACCCTGTAGTATCATATACATGGAGTACTCCGTACATGTACAGGGTGGTTGATAAACGGCTTATGTAACGATCCCAGGCAGACAGAATGACGAAAGGAGGAAGAGAAGCCGGTTCTTCTTCTTTTCGTGATTTTCTAGACTTTCAACGCTTAACAATCTTCATCATTTGCATCATCACAACCTTCATTGGAATTCAACTCTGCGTCCTTGCCAATAGCTCGTCTAAAAGCTTCCTAGCAAAATGGGTGGTTTACTCTCTCTGCCGCTCATGGCGTTGCCGAGTGTCGGCACGGTACGTTGACCCCACGGCGAACGATGTGATGATGACTTCCTGCTAACTTGCACCAGCTGGTTACTGTTGCGACCTCTTGCTGTGGGGCAGCAACATGCTCAGCAGTATGCACTGCGTGTGGGAAGTTCCAGAATAGGTGAGTGACAGACGGCGGGCCTCTAACTAATTCTCTACTGAACGGAAAGGCGAATACTGACCGACTCGGATTGAACGGTAACAGCATGGCTACGAGGATTGCCTACGCTTTCATCCTTCTAATAAACTCGATTGTATCCTGGATTATGCTCACGCCGTGGGCTCTCAAGAAGCTCCAAAACCTAACTTTGGATTATATGAAAATACGCTGCGATGGTAAGGAGTGTTACGGTTGGGTGGCGGTCCATCGCATCAATTTCGGTCTCGGTCTCTTTCATCTGCTACTTGCGTTTATGCTCGTGGGTGTCCGGTCTACCAGGAACGGCAGGGCCGCGTTGCAAAATGGATTTTGGGGCCCAAAGGTGGTGCTGTGGATAGCTCTCGTGGCCACGTCATTCTTCATTCCGGAGTCGTTTTTCTTCGTATACGGCGACTATATTGCCTTCTTCTGCGCTATGCTTTTCCTCCTGCTCGGCCTGATTCTTCTCGTCGACCTTGCACATACTTGGGCCGAGGTGTGTCTGCAGAAGATTGAGGACAGTGATTCGCGACTGTGGCGTGGCCTGCTCATCGGCTCGACTCTCGGCATGTACCTGGCGTCGATTGCCATGACGGTTCTGATGTACGTTTTCTTTGCCTCGAGTGGATGCTCTATGAACCAAACCGCTATAACGGTAAGTCTTATCTCTTATGAAAAAGCAAGCGTTCGTGGGCTAATGGCGTAGGTCAACCTTATCGTCTTCTTGATTGTCTCGTTTGTCTCCGTTCAACCCATCGTTCAAGACCACAACCCGAAAGCGGGACTGGCACAAGCAGCTATGGTCACAGTGTACTGCACGTACCTTACGCTATCCGCTGTTTCCATGGAGCCCGATGACGGCCAGTGCAATCCGTTGCTCCGCGCGAAGGGAACCAGAACCGCAAGCGTCGTTCTGGGCGCTATTGTTACAATGGCGACAATCGCGTACACAACTACTCGGTCTGCCACTCAGGGCGTCGCTCTCGGCTCCAGAGGCGGCCACGATTATTCGCAACTGGGAACCGAAGACAACGAGCACGGTCTCGTAACCCAACAACCGTCGAGCCGGCGTGAAATGCGCGCGGAGGTTCTCCGCGCCGCTGTCGAGAGTGGCAGTCTACCCGCCAGTGCTCTCGACGAGAGCGACGACGAGTCTGACGATTACGATACGAGCAAGGACGACGACGAACGAGGAGCGACGCAATACAACTACTCGTTGTTCCATGTGATTTTCTTCATGGCTACTACCTGGGTAGCCACATTGCTAACGCAGAACTTGGACCCCGAGGCAACGGATGACTTTGCTCCCGTGGGCAGGACCTACTGGGCCAGTTGGGTGAAGATAATAAGCGCTTGGGTGTGCTACGCCATATATCTATGGACTTTGATTGCGCCGGTTATCATGCCTGGACGTTTTGGTGTGTATTAGGCTGTTGATTTTATGAAAAATTGTTTTTGCTTTCTTTCTGCTTAAAGTTTGCGGCGTTGGTGTGGATTCTCTGAGATTGAGGATTGTCCTTCATTTTGATACCACGGAGAAGCTTTGTATATATATAGTATAGGCTACGAAATTGTTAAATGCGTCTACGTATTCCTATCAAAATAAAACGAAGCAAAAGGAATGAAGACAAGTAGGGCTACTTAGGTAGGGTTAGAATGAAGTCATGCCATCTACGAATTACGAATTACGAACTACGAAGCGCGAACCGCGAACAACGCGCATCGCATCGTACTTCAACGCGAAAACTTCCCACCACCCGCCATGGAATGAAAACATGTCTACCATCAAGGCCATTGAGGCCCGTTCGGTGAGTTTTCCTTTCTTTCGCTTCCCACTTGGCCCTACGCTAATTCATCCTCTCAGATCCACCAAATCCAATCCGGCCAGGTCATTGTCGACTTCTGTTCCGTCGTGAAGGAGCTCGTGGAGAATGGCCTGGATGCCGGTGCGACTTCGATAGGTGGGTGTTCTAATCTTCTAATTCCCGGGTTTTAAGCGTCCTTTTTTTTTTTATGAGTTCTGACAGTGATGCGATGCTGCAGAGGTTCGATTCAGAAATAACGGACTGGATTCGATCGAGGTTCAGGATAATGGGAGTGGGATTGCGCCGGAGAATTATGAGAGTATTGGTACATCTTCCTTCAATCTTCCCTTTCCTTGCTTGAGATTTGGATATAGTTGAGGAAGAGGACTGGCTCTAATTATCCTAACTCCCAACCAACAGCACTAAAACACCACACCTCCAAACTCTCCACCTTCAAAGACCTCTCTGACCTCCAAACATACGGCTTTCGAGGCGAAGCGCTTTCTTCGCTATGCGCCCTGTCCAACTTCCGCCTAACAACCGCCCAAGCGAACCAAGCGCCGAAAGCAACCAGACTCGACTTCGAACCCTCCGGGAAGCTGAAAGGCCAGCAAGTCGTCGCGGGCCAGTGCGGCACAACGGCTTCCGTGGAAGGATTGTTCAAGAAGCTGCCCGTTCGGCGACGAGAGCTCGAGAAGAATATTAAGAGGGAGTATGGGAAGGTGTTGAATTTGCTGCATGCCTACGCGTGCGTGTGTACCCGGGTGAGGTTTTGTGTTAAGAATTCTGTGGGGAAGAATAGGAATGTTGTTGTCTTTGCGACGAATGGGAATCAGACTACGAAGGAGAATATTGCGAATGTTTACGGGGCTAAGACGCTGGCTGCGTTGATTCCGTTGGATCTGTCGTTGGATTTTGGTAACGAGTTTTCCTCTTCATCCTCGCGGAGACCGGCCGGCGCGGCGGAGGGAGAGGACGATAAATCTGGTAGCAAGATTTTCGTCCGGGGTCACATCTCCAAGCCCGTCTTTGGGGAAGGGAGACAAACCCCTGATCGTCAGATGTTCTTCGTGAATTCTCGGCCGTGCGGGCTGCCGCAGATCGCAAAGGCTTTCAACGAGGTTTACAGGTCGTTCAACGTTTCGCAGTCGCCTTTCATATTCGCCGACTTTCATATGGACACGAATGCTTACGATGTCAATGTCTCGCCTGACAAACGGACGATCCTACTTCATGATGCAGGAGCTCTCATAGAGTCGCTTAAAATCTCCCTTACGCGATTATTTGAGAGTTCGGACCAGACTGTTCCTCAGTCACAGGCGCTAGGGTCGAATCAGCCCGCCATCAGGCAGCACCTCCGCAAAGCATCCCAGGTGACTGTGGATTCTAGCCGTAAGTCGTCTGGCTTGAGTACAGATACGAGGGCAGAAGAGGACCGTGATCCTCCGTCCGATGAAGAGGAAGCAAGCCAACCACATGCTCGCAGTAGACTAGGAAGTTTTGTTAGCGGGCATACAAGCGGAAGAGAAGCACCGTCTTCCGCTCCTGGCAGTGTGCCAACTCATGATGAGCCGGTCTCATCATCACCGGTTCCGGATACGGCTCCCGAAACGGTCGAGTCGACTCGTCGGGACGATTTGAATAGCGGCCCTGATCATGAGACAGACAGAGATGAACATGGGCCCGCTGATCATGTCGCGATAACAACCATCGAACCTTCAAATGACACTCCTCCAAGTTCTTCTCAACAAGCGCACTCGGCTGAATCAGACGAACTAGCGGAAAGACCAAGCACGATCCAAAATGCGTTCGATCGAATGCGGCCGAAACGAACACCGGCAGAGCTTGCGACTATCACAGTAGGCAACAACAAAGCCGTCGCTTCCATAGTTGGGAGTGGTGTTCCTAAGAAGAGAAGCGCGGAACCTACCAATTCTGCCGACAGCGGAAGCCGTCAATCGAAGCGGCGTGTGTACACGCCGTCTCGCCCGAACATTTTTAGTCGACATATGAAAGCCTTTGCGGCGCCTGGGTCGCAAGTAGCAGAAACCTCGGCTGATGGCGCTGAAGAAGACATGGATGATACTGAAGATAGGAGATCGGATGGAGATTCTGCCTCGCAATCATCGTCGGATGCGCAGAGCAACCCTGAGCAAGATGATGCGGCGAACGAAGATCAGCCGGGTGAAGCCAGAGAGGATGATATGGAAGCGAACAACCATAGGGGCTCCTCTGTCGCTCCAGATAAAGACGAAATTGACGACGAGAAGAAGAAAGCGGAAGAAGAAGCAAGAGTCGAACAACTCATTCAAAACGCAGAGCAAGGAGCTGCTTTGCCAGAAGGTAACAGCGTCAACCGTGCAAATAAACTGAAGAAGGGAGGAGCCGGTCATGGTCACTCCACAGTGCACCTGGTGGGAGCCGTTGATGGGTCACTGGCAAGGATTCAAAGTCAGTTGGATAAGTTGCAGCATAACCTCCAGTTGCCTGTCTTGGATACAATGGAAGACAAAGATGAAGCGGAGGGACAAGAGCTCTCAGAAAAAACAGCCGAAGACCGCTTGTCGCTCACGGTAACAAAGGAAGATTTTGAAAAAATGCGCATCATCGGGCAATTCAATCTTGGATTCATCCTGGCGACGAGGCCTTCGAAGCAACACCTGCCAACCGGCTCATATGAAACCAATGACGGCGGCGACGACAACGACAGTGACGAACTCTTCATAATCGACCAGCATGCATCAGACGAAAAATACAACTTCGAACGCCTGCAAGCCGAAACAGTCGTCCAAAACCAACGGCTCGTCCAACCAAAGACCCTCGACCTCACGGCCATCGAAGAAGAAATCGTCCTAGAGAACCAAACAGCCCTAGAAAAGAACGGCTTCGTGGTCGAAATCGACGACAGCGGAAACGAGCCTATCGGACGACGGTGCAAACTCCTCTCCCTCCCGCTAAGCAAGGAGGTGGTGTTCGGTGTGCGTGATTTGGAGGAGTTGATTGTTCAGCTGTCCGAGTCGCCGTCTGCTTCGCAGTCGGCGTCGGATGCGCATATCCCGCGGCCGAGTAAGGTGCGGAAGATGTTTGCCATGCGGGCGTGTCGGTCGAGTATCATGGTTGGGAAGAATCTGACGCAGAGGCAGATGGAGCGGGTGGTTAGGAATATGGGGATGATTGATAAGCCGTGGAATTGTCCGCATGGCCGGCCTACTATGCGACATTTGACGAGTTTGGGGGCGTGGAGCGAGTACGATGAGTGGGATGAAGTTGGGGGTGATGATGGTCTTGATGCTTGGAGGAGTTATCTTGGGGGAAGTGAGTCTGGCGAGGAGGAGGAGGAGGAAGATTCCAACGAGGAAGGAGAGTAATCATAGTCAAGTTGGTTAGGCACAGGCATAAACAATTGGATACCGTAAGTTACTTATAATGAACGAAAACTACCACCATTTCAACCACGACGAACTCTTCCTCTCCTTCCCCTTCTTCCCCTGTTCCCGTCCCTCGAGTCCCCCCTGCTCTAGCTGACCCCCCTCCCTAACACTCCCCTCCGGGCCCTCCCCATTCCCACAACCACCACCACAACCCTCCCCCTCCGCTCCCTCCTCATCAACCAACCTCAACGTCTCCCCAACAACCTGCAACTCCCTCTCAATCCCCTCCGCCCACCCCTGCACATCCCCAACCTCTCCCCTCAAAACCCCCCACACCCCACCCAACATCCTCTCAACCTCGTCATTCCCCCGCCCAACCCCCTCCGTCCGCCGCCGCACCTCTGCCTCCTGCTTCTCGATCGCCGCCGTGTTCTGGTGCAGCGTGCGCGTGCGCTCGATCAGGTCGCTGTCCAGGTTCTGCGATAGGCTGGTCAGGGTTGCTGTGAAGGCGGTTTTTGCTTCCGTTGTTTGTCGGGTGTGGTTTGGTGATTGTGATTGTGATTGTGGGTTTGGGTTTGGGGTTGGGTCATCCGTGGTAGGGGTAGGTTGGGGGTCCTGGTCTTGGTCTTGGTCTTGGTCTTGAAGTTGGGGGGTTGTGGGTGTGGGTGTGAGTGTGGGTGTGGGTATGGGTATGGGTGTTGCGGTGTTTGTGGACATGGTTGTGTGGCTTGGTTCGGGTGTGTTTCAATTCTCGGAGTGGTTCTCTGGTACTGTAGGTTTGGTTATGTGGTTCAATATGGGTGGGTTGTTTGAGGACGATTATTTATGCTGGTGCACATGAATCAATTGGTGCATGTGCATAATTCCCGCCTGACTTACGTACAGTACCTTTAGGTACATAAGTTACTGTATGTACTTCGACAGGAGGCTATCAGGCAGACATGGTCCTTGGAATCCTTTGTGTTAGGAATCAAGAGAACTGACATAGCTACATGTACATACATTAAATATATATCGCTGTACGGAGTAGTTAAATAAATATCAATCATCAAACATACATAATGTCAACGCCATATGCCGAAAAAAAAATCCAACCCGCTGATCGCATCAAATCTATGTATTACCCAATGCAAATGGAGATTATCTTCGTTTACATATTAGCCAGCTCGTTATCAATCTGTTGATCGAGGAACAACTTCTTCTCGCCAGACAGGATTGTTTGGAGTCGTTGCTCGACAAGGACGCGAACTGCGGGATATCGACATTAGCATATGTCATGACAAGGGAAAGCGTCTGCAGATAAACTAACCTTGCTTCTTCGTCACCCTGTCCAAGTCAACCTCTGTCAGACAGCCTCGAACTGCCTCAGTGATAGTAGCCTCGTCAGGACCCGATGCCACGGATCCCGTCGGAGCGCCTCGGAAGTCAGGAACGATGCTATTAGGCCGCGAACCATACCCTCCAAGTGGACTTCGGGACATCGGTCTGGCTCCACTTCCAAAAAGGTTCTCCGTGCTCGGTCCATATCCGAAGCTATTCCGATTGGCAGCCATCGGATAATCTTGGTAACCAGGGTTCACCGGACTCGGTCCATATCCAACACTCTGTCGACTGGCATTCATCGGACTATCCCGGTATCCACTGAGATTGCCCATGGTCATGCTATGGCGCTGCGGGCTGTCAGCGTATCTCGTGAAGCCCGAGGCGTGTGAAGCTCGATTGCCCGGCGTGTTACTTGCGAACGGCATTGGAGAAGGCGGCGGCATGTAAGCACCAGCACCCGTTTGTCGACCGGGGAATCCAGTTAAGATGGTAGATGCTGGCTTAACTGAAGAATACATGGAATGCATATCATCCATCTCCATGGCCGATTCGTCACTGTATGGGTCCGCATAGAGTTTCTCCTGGCTATATCCATAGTCGCCGCGTCGTCCAGGCAGGTTGTTGGCAAGAGCGTAGTCGTCCCATCGCTGGAGAGGAATGCTCCGCGGGTCAAATCCCTCATCTTCAACCGCAATAACACGCTTGTCTCCTTGCTCACCAATGACAACGTGCGTATTGCCCCAGCTAAAGTCATCTTGGTGCCAGAAGGAATACAATGGCAGAATAAGATTGAAGAACGGGAAACCGAGAAGGTAGATAAACATCCACCCAATATGTTGCCACTGCCTTTTGACGATGAAGATGATGGCTTGAAGGCCATACACACCAGCTATGATAGCCAGAGAAATATAAGGAATGGAACCCGTGTTTTGGGCGATCCGAATAATCAAATAGACCAGGTACGCGCAAGTTGCCGGAAGCATGATAGTTCCCATGAGATCTATAAAGACAACAAAGCGCATACTAAAGCAACAGAACCCGCACAAGTCTTCCAACGTGCAAAGCTCGGCGAGGTTGTGAATGGTGGAATTGATCCATCGACGTCTCTGTGATAACAGCACACCCCAAGTATCCGGAGCAGCTGTTGCGGCGTAGGCATGAGGGATGAACTTGAAGGACATCTTGGGAAAATGTTTTGTCATCAGTGTAGTCAAGTAACGGTCTTCACCCAGCGAGAACAGATTCTTCTTGTGGAGTGTATGTATGTCAACGTCTGAGTAGTCCTCAATCAGCTGGTCCGCTATGATGAGAGGTCGGCCCTTATCTGCAGTCCGGAGACGGTACAAAGTAAAACTATTATAAACAAGTCTTAGCTAAAATGCTCGAGCGAATTGGGTTCCTTTTGTTTCAGAAATCTTACCATCCAGGAAGACAAGTGACACTGCCAAACAGGGACTCAAAGGATTTGGCCAGGTTGTGAGAGATGTAGTACTCGTATACTTGAATCATCGTCCACCAGCTCCGTGATTCGTTTTGAAGACTGGTTTCACCGCAAATACCAGCAATTCTCGCATCGTTTGCACAAGCAGCAACTAAACGGTTGAGAGAGTCTTCTCGGACGCTAGTGTCTGCGTCGACCATAAAGCAGTACTCATACAGTTCAGGATCGACCCCGATGATATTATTAATCTGGTGGAACATCTCCAGTTCGAGAGGCGACATCGGTGCACGGTGATGTACGCGGTTGAGGAACCTGAGCAGAAGAAGTTGCGTGTCACGCTTGCCTCTGTTCCCAGGCTTGGGTTTGCTCTGCTCCGACTCCTTTCCAAACTTGACAACGACAATGTACGGCACAACGTTACCCTCATACTCGTAAAGTCCAGAGTAGACCTTCCCATAGTTCAACTGGTCGCTTCCCTCCCCGATAGACAGAAACGGTAGTGCAGGAGGATCGACTTTGGGGTCAACTCCAAGGATATCCAAGACTATCTTAGGAGTCGGCCGGTCATTACCACCACCCACGATCATGCCATCACATACGACGCAGATGAGTTTCCTTTTATTGTCGTATTGCAGTGCAGTTAGAGAGTCAAGGCCTTTGCGAAGCGCATCCTCGCCCTCTGTATATGCGGGAACGAGGCAGACGACGAATTTGTCCTGTGGTGCAGGTCGGCGTTTGGATCCCAATTGAAGGGCAGCAAGAAACTTCGTGAGAATGACAGCGCAGATCAAGCAGGTGAAAGCAAGGAGAATCCAGTTGTTTGCTGTGCATCTTGGACTATTCCTGAAATCCACCTTCCCAACCTTGAACACGTTATCAAAGCAATTCTTGGCATTGTTGAAGTTTGTCGTGTCTTTCCATTTGTCGCTGATATCTGTACCTTTATAATCGTCCCCAAATAGATCCGTTACTTCCTTCGGCAGAAAGTTGTATTTCTCGTCACCTTGATGTTGATTGACCGTGTTGAAGTAATCCGTTAGGTCGTAAACGTTTTCGTGTAGAATGGCCCAGGACCGCCCTTTGGAGTCCGCCTGTTTACTGATATCTTTCTTATCAATAACGAGATTTCCCTTGAACCGTCCCTTCAATTCTGGCAGAAACCTGTCCTGGTACCAGGAAATATCATGTAGCGCGGATTGCTTATCACTCTGGTTGGGACCGCATACGTGCTTGGCCTGTGGAATTGTCATGGAACTTGAGTCTTTGGGCGTCAATGCCACTGTATCGTCCTTCACAAAAGACTGGCACATCCTGCTGAGAGGAGGCGGGAAATAGGCGTCGAGAACCTGTCCTCCAAACTGCTGCATGACGGAGCCAGAAGTCTTATAACTGGTATCACTGTGCTGACGCTTGTAGAAATTGCTCATGTCATAGACGTCACCACGAATGCTAACCCAATATTTATTACCAGAGTTGTACCCGCTAAGTTCGTTTGCTTTCCATGCTCTGTTTTTGTTAGGGCAAAGTGCATGGTCCAAGCCGATGATCCAAAAGCAAATAAATGCGTTGAATGCAATGATGAGGAAAACAAGCACTACCTTTTCTCTCCAGGCCATCCGGACGTCAGGACGTTTCATTCGGCCAACATAGCGCAGAACTGGCGACGGGATCCAAAATGTCAAAGCCCAAACGACACCCACCCAGACACGTCGGACCATGTCGACTTGCTTCTTCTCAATATGCCTGGGTTCGCCGAACTCGGGATCGAGTTCACCAGCATAGCGCCCGTATTCGTCATCATAGTACGCGATAGTGGCGTTTTTATCGTCTCCTTTCGTACCCAAGCCATAGTCACCTGGAATGGTGGGTGCGGTTGACTTTGCTCCTCCGCCATAACTGGGAGCCACGTTGCTATGTCTCGGGTTTAGAAGATCTTCCCTGCTCCCTATAAAGCTGGCCGTATCTGCCATGGGCATTCCATCATTGACTGGGAAGGCGTCCTCGTACAAGCTATCACCGGCAAATGGATCGGCAGGCGTATCCACTTCGGGTTTAAGGTCCAGCATTGTCTCAGCATCCCACCAAGCGTTCTCTCTCATCCAAATGCGCTGATGACCAAGAACCGCGTCACCGTTGCTCCAACCTCTTTCGAGTATCCAACTTTCTACACCATCTCTGCCATCGGAACAGCCCAGTCGAGAATAGCGATCCACGAATTCCTCCACGTCAAAATCAGCTGTAAAATCAAAGTGCTTTAGACGACGATTTGCCCACTCGGGGAGTCTCCAGTCACGCAATTGTCGAGATACAGCGCCAGCAGACCAGGCTTGAGCTGGAGATGACAGGCTGAGAGAATTGGGTAAATCGTCTGTGGGATGAATCGAGATATGGTGCCATACCCTGCTGCTACCTAAGGTAGCAGCAAGGTCAAACCGGCCTCTTTTACCGACAGTGATGCCTTCACTCTGAACGGGAAGAAGTACTTGTCGGAGAAATGAATCCATTTCAGTTTCTATCCCGACCTTTTCCAATACCTCTTGCCGTTTTTCTAGCTCGTAGTATTGCTTGCGTAGTGCTGGACTTTCAGCAATTCCAAGTTCAGCTTCCACTTGAAATACAGCGTCTTTCATTTCAGCTATGACGGAATGACTGACTGAGGGAATCTCCACTCCGTCCTCTGCCATTTCAGCGTTGATACCCAGGCTGTCGTCGAAGACCCCTCTCATTGCCACGGCCTTTCCAAGCTCTGGCTTGGGGATATCGATAATAGTGAGGCTTACTGTATCATCATTCGACGACTGGCCGTTCTGGTAACTGCTACTGGAGCTGTTCTCCAAACTGGCTTCAATCTCGTTGGCAATTGCCTCATTGGCTTTGCTTATAACCCAGTCCACGAGTGCCTCATAAATGCCTGTTATTAAAACCTCCCTATCGTTCGTAGAGCACTTGTTGAGAAGGACTTCCGGGTCTAATTCAAGTAGTCCACCGACATCCTCACAGATATCTTCCAGGTCTTCCTGGTCGATCAAGAAGCCAGCAGTATCACCTAACTTCAGGAGACCTGCGAGAACGGATAACAGGCCTCTTCTGGAGGCACCGTTTATGCCAATGGACTTCAGTGAGGTCTTGAAGTCTTCGGCGGCGGCGGCATCGTCGGCAGCTGGAAGGTATGACGGAGGGCTAAAGGTGCCCGATTTGCTCAGTAGTGAATATTCTGACGCACCCTTCAAGTTCAAAAACTCCCGCTCTGCCGGCGTCGATGCGGAAGTTAAAAGGTAGTAAAATACGTCAAAGGCACGGTAGCCATTCTGGCGGGGAATATCCAAGAAGCCTTTACGGACATCGATTCCGGAAGTAGACAGCGCGAGAGTTAGGCCAACGACATTTCCACGCAATGTAAATGTATAAGAGGCAGCAAGAGCGGAATAGAAGGCGTGAGCAGGATTGAAGGGTGTAACGGCGGAAAGAAAGGGTTGGAGAACTGATAACGCTGTGAAGGCAACCGGCGGGGTCGGCAGAGGTAATTCGGACAGGAACGATTCTAACAAAGACGGCGTTGAATGATGCGTAGAGCTGGATTATGCTAGTCAGCAGCACGATCACTAATGCATCCGCAAGCAAGAACTAGCGAAAAGAAAGCGAAGAAGAGGGGTATCCAACCATAAAGCAATGCAACCATCCTCTGCCCTTCTTCTTGCATGTTCCCAGGCCCGAAATGCCAGATCGCGGTCGACCGTCCCACCACTATAGCCATTGGGCCTTACTGCAGTAACCCAGGTATTTACAGCAAGGCTTGTCCCGGCATCGAGCTGGTATGCTTGGTCTGACGTGTAAAACGAGTGCAGAGTGTTGAGAAGGGAGGTTGTCGACACCTGACCAGGGTGAACTGGACTAGGTGCCGAAAGATTGGAATAGGAGGGATAGTGCCCCGACATTGTTGCAATGTTTTATATGAAATCGGCGGTTCAAATGGTCCTCACAATCCGACGATTGCCCCAACAAGGCACAAAGACTGTTATGCACCCGCTTCAAATCATGGGCTTGACGTTTCGAGGGTTGGCCACACTGAAAAGTTTTAGGTTTCTCTTCTTTCTTGGTTGTTTCTCTTCCTCAAGCAAGCTAAGCAATGGGGATGACTTCAGGCTTGTATGTATACATCCAAGAAATAGCAACGATAATAATCGTCAATAAAACAATGTTCGTCAACGTACGAAGCAAAATAGTGATTGATCGAATACTCAAGAGTACATAGATTAGAAGATTATTAGATGGATGGTTAGCGAGTGGTGACTGTTGGAAAAAGAAGCATGAAAGGAATCGGGTTCACCTTACAACAAAGATCTGGTGGAAAGTTGTTGAGCGAGAGAAACAAACGTAACGTACGGTAATTGGAATACAAATGACAATACAGCCGCACTAGTAGCCCATCAGGTAGCCTTGTGTTGTAAGTACCGCTAGGTACAAAAGGAGTAAGTAAATACTCCACATTTACTCCGTACATGTCAAATTCCGATCTCCACACTAACTTAAAGTGGGCAAGTTCACAAACCCCAAACAAGCTAAAAGAAGCTCGCTTCCAACCCGAGAAATGCTCAAATCTGGATGAGCCTATCACAGCCCGTATTTGTTGCTGGTTTTGTTCCTGTTAAGCTGTATTGACGTAATTTATTGTTTCACTTTCACTGACTTGGTGCCGTGGAGACTGATATGTAATTCGTTCAGCTTATCATGAGCAAGGTCATATGATTATGTGTCCACTTTCTTCTCATAGTAGGAGAATGTACTCTGTACGGAGTAGTGGCAGCCTGGAATGACACTACATATCATACTACTACGGAGTACTGTGTAGCTATCCTATGTTACTGACATACAAGGCTGTCCGAGCAAGGTACGGAGTATATTTAAAGCTTCATCATATGCGGCAGTCCTAACCTTGTGTTTATTTTCAGTTCTGATAATAAACGCAGCATGTGCAGCGCTATCGCTGCAATATCAGAACCCACAGACTCGGGAAATCGGCCCACAGGTAGATCATCCACCCGCTTAAAAGTGTTCGGATCCGGATACCTATGCGTCAAAGAAGACGGGTAATAATAATACGATAATACATTCCCACATACATGTAGTAAGCATCATTTGATTCATTATTATTCAGACCATGTAGAGACAACAAGGCTCTGGTGTAAGAAGTTAAAAAGTGCTTATTGCATGAGTTTGTACCACCCTAATTTTGAGCTTAAGAGTTTAAACAGGTGACTTGTCTGGGAACCAAAGTACACGTGTTGCTATAAATAGATATCAAAATTTGGGGAAAAGGCTATCGTAACGAGTAAGGTT
This sequence comes from Xeromyces bisporus, assembly GCA_900006255.1. NCBI lineage: Eukaryota > Fungi > Ascomycota > Eurotiomycetes > Eurotiales > Aspergillaceae > Xeromyces > Xeromyces bisporus. The sequence continues at coordinate 187,986 of HG983340.1, forward strand.
ACAGCACTCTGTTTACAGTACTTAGTACAGTACACACTCCGACTGTTTACAAATAATGCAGCATCCATTTGCAGCTGCAGCACTCCAAAAATAACCAAACCAACAAACAAACCATGCATTTAATGTATGTATTAATGCATTAAAATTACACACATTCCTGTCAATACTCGTAATTGCAAATTTGTATGATACAACACTTCTGTTTGGTCCCTGTTGTTCAGGTCATTGTCGATTCTATCATGCAACTCGCATTGTCAATTCCAACTTTTTTTTTTTCCTCCCAATTCTCTTTCACTTCTTCGATCGTTCATGACTGTACCTTAAAATATACGGTGAATACGGATTGCATTGCTTACATCATCCCTGCCTATCATTCCAGCAGTGGTTTCGTCCTCAGCGCGCTTCATGTTGCTTCCAGGCTGTTACATAGCCTCCTCCATCTTCTAATGAGCAGCTGAAACCGGCTACTAAACTAGTTGAGGCTATCCAGTCGCCATTTTTCCTTTTTTTGGACTTTGCTAGATTGCGCTTTCGCATCTTCGGTGGCATCCATCATCACCTGGCTTGAAGACTCAAAACACCAGCAACAATTTCTCTCAGTCTGGGCGGCCATATTGAATCCAAGGCTTAGGTGCCAATACCCCGAACAGTCCCGAGACGATGGCTGGGCAGTCGCATGGATACCTCCCTGCCCACGCGCAGCCATCGCTACCTTCTTTACCAGCCCATCTACAATCGGACACACATTTGACAGGACATCTGGCAAGCAGGTACTGTTCCTGTCTCTGCGTTGTATGCGTTTAGCAGTTGCTGCTGCAGGTGGCTGATTATGAATTCTCGACTCAATCCAGGTTCCATGTTGGCCTGCCAACAGCCCATCTTTCCTCGCAGGCTCTACTGAGTCTTAACACCTTCACTTCTTCAACAAGAGGACCCGATGGCGACAAAGAAGGTAGTGCCTTAGGGGAAGCGGAGGCTCTCGCCAGACGGGCATTTACTCGGCTAGGTATGCGCGGGGAAGACCAAGCCGTTGTATTCCTGTAAGGCGTCCTTACGCTTTAGAAAACCAGTACTTCTCGACTTTGCTAACAAAGTAACCCAGAGGAGAGAGTGGCGCTGGTAAAACCACTATCCGCTCGCATCTGTTGTCATCCTTCCTTTCGTTTTCGCCAACTCCTTTGTCCGCGAAGTTGTCATACGCTACCTTTGTATTTGACACGCTAACAAATACCAAATCTGTAACTGCTCCAACTGCTTCAAAAGCCGGTTTATATTTGGAGTTACAATATGACACCGCTTCTTCGCCGAATCCCAACTTAATTGGCGGCAAGATTATTGATCACAGATTGGAACGCAGTCGGATTACGTCGGTACCAACAGGTGAACGAAGCTTCCATGTCCTATACTACCTCTTGGCTGGAACAAGTACGCCGGAGAAATATCATCTCGGCTTTGACTCTCCAGTCAACATACATACCGGGAACAATAAACTCTCAGTTTCACCGGACGGCAGACGGTGGAGGTACCTCGGCCACCCTACACAGTTGAAGGTCGGCGTGAACGACGCCGAAGGTTTTCAGCATTTCAAGACCGCGTTAAGGAGGTTAGGGTTTCTGCGCAATGACATTGCCGAAATATGCCAGGTATTGGCGAGTATCCTTCACATTGGGCAGCTTGTATTTGGCACCGAGCAAGCCACCACTACCGGAGTTGACGAGAGCGGTGGCTATTCCCATGAAGGCGGCGAAACAGTCACTGTCGTAAAGAATAAAGATGCGCTTGCTATAGTTGCCGCCTTCCTGGGTTTAGGTGTCGAGCAACTCGAAACAAGTTTAGGTTACCGAACCAAGACGATTGGACGTGAGCGCGTGACGGTTATGCTCGATCCTGCAGGTGCAAGACAAAATGCTGATGAGCTTGCCCGTACGATATACTCTCTTCTTGTGACCTATGTAACGGAATCCGTCAATCAGAGGATTTGTGCAGTGGAAGACAGCGTCTCCAACACTGTTTCGATTGTCGACTTTCCGGGATTTGCCCAAGCTTCTTCCACTGGATCCACGTTGGATCAATTGCTGACCAATGCTGCAAACGAATCGCTGTACAATTTTTGCTTGCAAACGTTCTTTGACCGACGGGCGGACATGCTGGAACGCGAAGAGGTCACGGTGCCTGCGACGAGCTACTATGATAACACTGACGCTGCCCGTGGATTACTAAAGCACGGCAATGGGCTTTTGAGCATTCTTGATGACCAAATGAGGCGTGGTAGGTCCGACGATCAATTCCTTGATAGTATCAAGAAACGTTTTGAAAAGAAGTCTTCTGCTATCACTGTGGGTACCTTTGGGTCTTCGGGCAGTTACCTCATGCAAAAGAGGGCCTTTACAGTGAAGCATTATGCCGGTGAAGTCGATTATCCTGTGAATGGGTTGATAGAGGAGAACGGAGAAGTCATCCCGGCGGACCTGATGAATCTCATGAAATCGACAAAAAGCGACTTCGTGAAAGACCTCTTTGGACAGGAGGCTTTGCAGTCTGCGGCCCATCCCAGGGACACAGCAGCCGTTATGCAAACACAGATCAGTTCAAAGCCTCTACGAATGCCCAGCATTGCTAGACGTAAGTCCGGCCAGCCGCCAGAATACCCCGGTTTCAAGACAAGCACTGGCAGCAAGAGCCCAGAGGAGTATGGAAGTCATAATGGAAGTACGAAGGAAAGTGCGAAGAAGGCCAAGTCGAGAAGTGCGCTAGTTGTCGGGGCCGGTCACGGCGCAGCTGGAGAGTTTCTTTCTTCACTGGATATTGTCAATAGATGCTTGACTTCGTCCAACCTCAATCCGTACTTTGTCCTTTGCCTGAAGCCTAACGATCGACGTATCGCCAATCAGTTTGATAGCAAGTGCGTCCGGTCGCAAGTTCAGACCCTAGGAATTGCTGAAATCAGCCAAAGGTTGCGAAATGCGAACTTCAGCGTCTTCCTTCCATTTGAGGAGTTCCTTGGGCTGGCTGAGGTCAGCAACACGTTTGTTGGTAGCGACAAAGAGAAGGCCGAATTTGTTTTGGATGAGAAACGATGGCCCGGAAACGAAGCGAGAGTTGGCAGTACCGGGGTTTTTCTAAGTGAACGATGCTGGGCCGACCTTGCAAGGGTCAGCGAAAATTTCTTTATCCCTGTTTATCCTCCGATGGGCATAGACGACGGCGGCGATGGTGTCCTTCATCCCCGGAATGAAGCGTATAATGAGTCCAACGATCGGCTTGTCAACTCCACGGATCAATCTCCAGAAGCCTATATCTCCGGTGATGAAATTAAGCACGACTATTTTGGTAGTCGCGAATTGGATGCGCGCTCCGATGGGGGCGCTTCGACAGGTGATATGTTCCGAAATTTCGAGACACGGGAGCAAATGCTGGAGAAGGGCAATGATAAGAAGATGGAGGAATTGGACGAGTTGCCTGTTTCCTCTGCCCGCAAGATATGGCTTCAAATTGTTTGGTGTTTGACGTTTCTCGTTCCAACCATATTCATCAAAAAATTTGGCCGCTTGAAGAGGAAAGACGTGCAGCTCGCTTGGCGCGAGAAACTCGCTATCAATCTATTGATTTGGTTTGGGTGCCTGTTCGCAATCTTCATTGTCGTCGGTTTTCCCGAAGCGCTCTGTCCCAGACAGCATGTATTTTCGGAGAATGAGCTTGGACAATACAATGGGCAAGGCCAAAAGTCCTATACCGCTATCCGAGGGATTGTCTTCGATCTCGGTGCATTCATGCCCAACCATTATCCGAATATAGTTTCGGACAAAGAGATGAAAGGCTACGCCGGCAAAGACGCTACGAACCTTTTCCCAATTCAGGTGTCAGCCTTATGCCAGGGCAAACATGGGTCTATTGATCCGAGCGTACCCTTGGACTTCAAGTCTGTCAATGATTCAGCACCGGGCAATGACCCTAATGCTAGATATCACGATTTCAGAAGTTTTAGGAACGACACACGCGAGGACTGGTATCACCAGCAAATTACTTACCTTAAGAGAAATTATAAGAAGGGCTACATGGGTATTAAGCCAAATACAGTCGATAAATATGCAAGTTCGAAACAGTATGTCGGGAATATCCATGGCAGTCTCTATAACCTTACCGACTACATCGCCGGAGGACGCGTACCTCATGTGAGGCCCGGAAAAGAACTTCCCAGTAACGTCGACGTCGATTACATGGACGAGAGTGTTGTCCAGTTATTTCTACAGCACTCCGGAAACGACATGGGGAAGTATTGGGATAAGCTCCAGATCGATGATAATATGCGTCAACGCATGAAAACTTGTCTGGATAATTTGTTTTTTATCGGTCATCTTGACACCCGAGAGTCGTTTCGATGCCAGTTTGCCCGTTACTTCATCCTTGGTATATCAGTTTTCGTGGTTGTGGTAATTGGCTTCAAGTTCTTGGCTGCTTTGCAGTTTGGCAGGAAGAATCTCCCCGAGGACCTCGACAAATTTATCATATGCCAAGTGCCTGTCTACACGGAGGATGAGGATTCCCTTCGCCGTGCCATTGAATCATTGGCTCGCATGAGATACGATGACAAGCGCAAATTGCTCGTTGTTGTTTGTGACGGAATGATTATTGGACAAGGGAATGATCGACCGACGCCGAGAATTGTTCTGGACATCTTGGGCGTCCCGGACACCGTGGACCCGGAGCCTCTCAGCTTCGAAAGTGTTGGTGAAGGCATGAGGCAGCATAACATGGGCAAAGTCTACTCGGGCCTGTATGAGGTGCAAGGCCACATCGTCCCGTTCCTGGTCGTGGTCAAAGTCGGAAAACCGTCTGAGGTATCGCGCCCCGGTAACCGAGGAAAGAGAGATTCTCAGTTGGTTGTTATGCGTTTCCTGAACCGTGTCCACTATAATCTTCCCATGAACCCTATGGAACTTGAGATGTTCCACGAGATACGCAACGTCATTGGGGTCAACCCTGGGTTCTACGAGTACATTTTTCAGGTCGATGCCGATACGGTCGTGGCACCAGACGCGGCAACACGATTTGTCGGCCAGATGCTGTCTGACGTTCGCGTTATTGGAGTCTGCGGAGAAACGTCCTTGGAGAATGCTAAGAAGTCGATAATAACTATGATTCAGGTGTATGAGTATTATATCTCCCATAACCTGATTAAGGCGTTTGAAAGTCTGTTTGGATCAGTAACCTGTTTGCCGGGATGCTTTACGATGTACCGTATACGGACGAGCGAAACTGCAAAGCCGTTGTTCGTCAGCAAGGAAGTCGTTGACAGTTACTCGGAGATTCGAGTTGACACGCTTCATATGAAGAACCTACTGCACCTGGGTGAGGATCGGTATCTGACGACGCTGCTTCTTAAGTATCATGGGAAGTTCAAGACGAAGTTTATATTCAACGCGCACGCTTTCACTATCGCGCCCGAAAGCTTTGCAATTTTCTTATCACAGCGTCGACGTTGGATTAATTCCACGGTCCACAATCTGGTTGAGTTGATACCGCTTGATCAACTGTGCGGGTTCTGTTGTTTCAGCATGAGGTTCGTTGTCTTCATGGATCTTCTAAGTACGGTTATCCAGCCCGTCACACTTGCATATATTATCTACCTTATTGTTTGGCTTATTATCGATACCGGCATTATTCCATGGACGGCGTTTGTTATTCTTGCAGCGGTATATGGTCTGCAGGCCATCATCTTCCTCCTTCGTCGCAAGTGGGATATGGTGGGATGGATGTTTATTTACATTCTTGCGCTTCCTATTCACACGCTCGCGCTTCCGCTGTATTCGTTCTGGCACATGGATGATTTCTCCTGGGGCAACACGCGTGTCATCACCGGAGAAAAAGGAAAGAAGCTGGTTCTGTCCGACGAAGGGAAGTTCGATCCGAATTCCATCCCAAAAAGAAAGTGGGAGGATTACCAAGCGGAGGTGTGGGAGAACCACTTGCAGCAAGACGATCAGTCGGAGATATCCGGATTCTCGTATGGCACCAAGTCGTACAACCCAGCGCATTCGGATTACGGATATCCTTACTCCCGCCCTGCGTCGCAGCTTGACCTGCCTCGGTACACGTCGCGGGCATCGCTCTCGCCGTCGGAGATGGTGAGCAGCGGGAATAACATGGACATGGAGATGATGGACTTCTCGAACTTGCCGAGCGACGACGCAATACTGGCGGAGATTCGCGATGTCCTGAAGACAGCGGACTTGATGACGGTTACGAAGAAGAGTGTCAAGCAGGAGTTGGAAGTTCGGTTTGGAACAAATTTGGATGCCAAGAAGCCGTATATCAACTCAGGTGAGTTTGTCCTATTCGGGATGTATGTTCTTCAAAGGAATGAAGCTGACTACTTGGGACTTGTAGCTACCGAGGCGGTTTTGGCGGGACTTCTCTAATCTAATGTGTACTTGAATTGCTTCTTGGACGATGTTAGTATCATATTTGGGATGAATTCTCGGCTTGCATTTATGAATTGGAATTAATGACTTAATTCAGCGATGTATTAGAATATCAGTACAGTTACATATAGTTAGTTGAATATACAGCCAGCTCTAACTTCTAATGTCAATTTTGTCATGCGGTCGATAACTAGACGATGAAGCAAGCCCTAACTAGGGTTTCTGAGAGTTGCCAATTGCCGTGGATGGAGGATTTTGCCGCTGGTATGATATCATACCTAAGCGAGGGCGGTCAACGCGTTGAGATCAACATCCATCCAAACACTCCACCAACATCTGACTTTTCCTACGGGTAATGCATTAACGTCGCCAGCTCACCGGAATAACAATGCTCGCGCTGGTGAACTGGCTGACAACACATCATGCTCCTACAAAGTGTTCAGCTACAATGCCAGATATCAATCGTACTGCTCCATTCATACACCAGACGGTACTTGCCAGCATGTACATACAGTACAACACCGAAGCTCAGTTCAGTTGTAT
>HG983340.1:195787-264698 GCA_900006255.1 Xeromyces bisporus
AAGCTCAGGCGCCAAGATATCAAATCAAAAAGTAAACAGAAGAAAGTCACCATCATCTCAGTTCAGTTGGTATCATCTCAAGAACAAACAATGAATATCAAATCAATCAAGGGATCAACCAGACAAGACTCAGACCGTAAAACACAGAAGAATGAATCAACTTCCAATCCAATCAATATGCCTTCATCAATGCACATCAATGCTCATAAACAATACCTGGACAATCAGCAGTTCAGTCGTGGTCGGGAGAATATATAGAAAGTTAAGAAACAACATGTCGGTTCCTCCTTCGTCTCTGCTGCAACTCGGACAACAATTGCTTGCAGGTGTGCTTATCCTCCATGCCGCTTGATTGTTCCAACTTTTTCCTCGCTTTCCTTTCGCTTTTCGGCTATCGCCCACTTTCCTGCCTTTTTTTTCTTTTCTTTTTCTGTTTTTCGAGGGGAGAACGCATTTCGTACTCTGGTCTTGCTAGCAGTGGTATCAAAGAATCAAAGAAGCAAAGCAACAACGAAACAACAAAACAACAAACAATCGCTGAAAGAATAACGAAAGCAAAGATATGGGGTATACTGCTTCAAACTGACAATCTTATTTCCCCTCGCCCATAAAAACGATAAAATAGAAAAAATAAAGATGAATAAAAATAAAAATAAAAGGAACAAAAAACTTAACGAGGTGGCCCAATTGGGGCCGGGTATCCAGAAGTAGAATTTGAAGTACTAGGTCGACCACTGTCAAACGATGCTCGAGGATAGTGCTTCGGTGTCATGTCCCCCGGCATCAAGCCGAAAGGAAACTTCATATCCAACCGCACTGGCCAGCCATTCGTGCTGCCGTGACTGGGCGTCGTTCCCAACACAGGCAGATCGTCGTCCGGGAGGTTTACTCCAGAATCATTCCAAGGATTGCGGTAACTGCTGTCCCGAGATTCCATTGAAACAAGCGATGCCTTGGACGCGTTGCTGGACGCGTGCTTGAAAAACGACCCTGGCGAGGCTGACTGGTTTTTGCGACCAATGAAAGACGAAAACGACGAGATACTCCCTGGCTTCCGGAGCCTTTCAAAGATGGATCCCCGTTCGCTAGTTTCGTCCGAGAAACTGGGTCGAGTAGGAGAGTCTGTCACAAGAGGCGCAGGCGCGTGTTGTAACAATTTTGAATCGAAGAAAGGTAATGACTCCTCAAAGGAGTCCGACTTGGGGCGCGGAATCGCCCCCTTAACCGTCGTCGCATCAAGTCCATGCGCGACAAGTCGCGAGATCAAGAAGTCAATCGCATCCTTTAGACCACCTGCATTGTTCCGCGTGTACCCAAGCACGACTCGATCAACGGGTGAAGTGCTGGGTGAGGCCGCATCTTCGTCGACAACTGACAGGTTGGGGTTCATATCAACCGTTGTGTCAACTTCGTACTGGGTCTTGAGCTTGGCGCTAACGTCGTTGATAAATTCGGCCGATTTGAAGTACTCTCGAAGTTCTGCAGAGCTTAGGAAGGACAGCTCGTGGCACTCGGGAACCATTCCCTGCACGATGTCAGCTAATCCTACACAGCAAGATACGAATAGTGAGAAGATGAAAGGAGAGCACCTACCAGCAAAGCATCAACAGCTTGAGGGACCTGGTACTCCGGCCCGGAAATGGTGATGACGTCACTAGCAAGCTCCGTACTCGGGAACTCGATCTTGCAGTTCCATTTCTTTTCAAGCTCGTCGATTTCGGACATGCGCGCAAGGAGTTCGCGGTGATAAAGCCGGTTAATGAGGACTCTTTCCGAGACATATTCGGCATCCTAAACCACAAGTTCCATGAGAAACCGTATATTCGCAGCACGCAAACGTTTGCAAGCAAAAGGAAGCACTTACCACTTTTTCCACCATGTCCATAATCTCCTGCTTGACCAAATCCAGACTCTGGGCGTTGCGAGCTGGTGTCCGGCAAATGACATTGTCGACTTTAATGTCGTCGTCCTCTTTGCCCATACCACCACGATCCATCGCGTTCGAAAATTTGACGAAGACAGAGTACTTCTTCATGATGCGTTGGATATGTTGACCACCAATACCAATAATTCGCTTATGATACTGGTCCGGGACATGAAACGAGATAGACGCCGGCATTTCCTGCTCCACCAGGTCCAGACCGTTTTTCGTAGACTCGTACTGGTTCCCACAGACATCGATATAGAAGTTATAGTCATTGAAGCCGTCGAAGATTATCTGAACGTTACCTATATCAAACCGGGTCAGTATGCACGTAATGTCACACCTTTTGATTTTCATACTTACTCTGTCCCATAATCTTATTAATTTTGCCGTTCTTCTTGCCGCTGACAAACTCCTTGTGCTCGTTCGCGAGTTCTATTTTCACACGCATCTGGTACTGACTCCGCTTGACGAATGGAATCTGATTGATGACCATCATAGCTGCCTTGGCCGCATCATCGGACCCGTTAATCGTGAATGTCAAATTGTCAAAGCTGACTTCAGCAGACGAATTGGTGCAAATATCGGAGAGCATCGTACGGACATCGGCCGGAGAAGGAGCGCGGAACCCACCCTGTGAAGGGTCGGGCATGATGATCCACCACGACGCACTGTAGAATTGACCAGCCTGAAACAAAGACAAACGATCAGCCAAAGCAATTCTTCAATTCCAACCAGACAAAACACGTACCAATGCCATAATCTCTCTAACGGTTCGTTCGATATGCAGAACCTCGGAGCCCTGAATACGGACTAGGCCCCTTTGGCTTCCAAGCTGAGGAAAAAGAACGTACGTGCCGTTCATCTCCATGACCTTTCGGGCCTTATCGAGACGGTCGAGTAGGATATTGTCGATTTTGTTCGAATTGACAATAACATCCTTGACGTAGATCTTGACACCCATAACCAATTCCCGCAGTTTCTGCATGGCGTGAGCTATTTGTTCCTGCGTTTCGCCCGTAATGTATACTTCATCCTCGCTGCGACGGTGAGCACCGGGTGGAGTGTAACCAAAAATGCGGGGGAAGGGCGGCGGAAAATAGATGGCAGTGCCTGTAGCCGCCTCGATAAGCTTGATATTCTTGCGAGTTCGGCCGCAGACTAAGGTATGCATGGTCAATTCGAGTTTCATGGCGTCCACATGACGTTTAAGCTGAACATCGATTGTTAGTCTACAGACTTTGATGAAACGGTTAGTGGCTAGAGACATACAATTTGATCGATCATAATCAAAACTCTCGTCTTTGCATGTTCCGAACTCTCCATATCCCCGTAGATTGCCACGCGAAATCGATCGTCAAGGCCATTGTCAGTCGCGTAGCCGCAAGAAGACACGACAGCACTGTCGGCATCGTGAAGTTTTGGTGTCAGCAGAAAAATATCGGCACCCGTGTAAGCGGCCAAAGTGTCCAGGTGTTCAAGCACAGGAGCCCGAATTCCCTTGGTCGACCTATCCATGATGAGATGCGTATCTACATCGACGGTCGCGCATCGCTAACCATTCCAAGCCGGGTTAATAAGAAAGAACAAAGGAAACGAAACAACAACTGGATCCACGGTTTACAACCGACATACCAGTAAAATCGGAGTTTCATTCAGAATCTTAGCCCGCATTTTCCGTACCGCCTCAGCATCGCCGGTGATGCACACATTGGTAACCAAACTCTGGGGCCGCCGTTGCAGAGAAGGAACAGCCTTGGGCTCCGAGGACGTCACGACAGCTTCGATTCTTCCTCCGCTAACCTCAGTGATATGGCGGCATAACCTTCGCAGCGACTCGACGTTGGTGACATGGACGGGTAATTGGTGCACGGGAGTACCGTCCGGTGTGTCTTCGGGAAAGGTCCAACGCTGGAGCGCACCAGGGCTCGCGTGAAGTACATCGTCGACATCGGGGCCATCCAAATTCGAGGAAAATGGCACATTGAAGGACAGATTGGTGATAGGATCAATACCGGTAGGAGGGGTCATGGGAGGAGCACCTTGCGGGCGTCGAAGCGAATGGGAAGCCAGATCCACATGGGGCCTCGACATGCCAAATGTCGGAGTCATTCGCTCCCAGCCATGACGGGCCTGGCCCGTGAAGTTGGAGATTTTATGCATGGCGAGGGCGAGGCCGAGTCTCTCGAACCCCTTGAACAAGTCGAGGGGAAGAGAGGAGTAAAAAGGACTTGACGCAAGAGGAGCGGAAGCCGGCGGACAATTCTCGAAGGGGTAGGTAGGGCGAGGGGAGAAGAGAAGTTTGAGGAGGTACTATCCAGGAAAATCGGCGAATGGGTCCGATAGGCTGTTCCTCCCAAATTCCAACACTAAACAGAAAGAAGAGTCGACAGAGAGAGACTGGGAGACTGGGCCAGCAATCTGCGCGCGGTGGTCGGTCGGTGAGTGAGACTGATGAGCGAGCGGAAGGTAACGGGAACGATCCGACGGAGATTTCGGGGCAGAATTGAGGGAAGAATCTTAGGGGGAATGCGCAAGGGAATAAAGAATAATAAGAAAATAAAAGAAAAAGAAACAAAAAAAAGAAAAGAAAACAACGAAATAAATGAAAGAAGCGAAGACGACAGATATAGCGAGACAGAAAGAGAGAGGGAGACAGTCAGAGGGAGAGAAAGTCAGCCCTGCGGAAAAGGTGGACTGCACTGTCCTTAGTAATAGAGCTTCGCTGCTCTAGGAATAATTTGGATTGACCAATAAGCAGCAGAAGGAAAATATACGCAAAAAACGACTTTAAACGCGGCCTTTTCAAGCTGTTTTTCTCGTTTCTCGGGTTCAATTCGATTATTGACGCTTGAAGTCAGTCTGTCCGTCCGCGCTATTCCCCTTTCGGTTTGGACGGAATAAGCGAGCACGTGCACACGAGTGACACTGACACGACTTCCAACCTCAATCTTTCAACGACGACGAAGTTCCTTGGATACTTCTCTGTCCTCGACGCTTCTGGCCTTCTCTGAATCTTATTCTACTGACAAGACCAAAAAGCTCGCTACGGATTGCTGTTACCCCGGCTGGTCCGGATACCGGATCCGATCACCTTGGGGACCCAAGTTCCCATTAAACTTGCAGCGTTCATGCAAGATACGTGGATGATTCATAGCCTCGTCTCTGTCTCCTCCCAATAAATCACGTCCTCAAGCTACTACTGTACCCGGAACTGAATTTCAGAGAGTTCAGGCCTGAATCTTTGATATTTATTATATCAGATTCAATTAAAGGTGGTATGATGATGATCGGAGTCTGTCTGTATTGAAATACTGATCTTCCCCCGGCCTTGCGTCATGTTGATCACTCGCTTTCTTCAATAATTCCCTGTTGGGACTTGTGATTTATTACCTCTGCAAACTTCGGACTCTTGATCCGACTTTCTTCATCCTTGAATATACTCTGGGAGTCGAGAATCGAGTCGAGACATGAAACGGAGAGGAGCCGCACATCATGATTCCGTGAGAACGGTTAATGTCTGGGTAATCCTATTAAAAATGTAGGAGGTCGGGGAAATCTTGGGCCAAGCCATATTCTCAACTTCTCACTCACGGACTTGGATCACGAAGTTACTTCTAACTTAAAACAGCGCTATGCATGCGTGGTGATAACGTTGTACAACGCGCGGTACGCCGGCGTATCCATTTGAGAGCGTGCACAAGTCATCCCGAGTCCAACAAGTCACAACTATGTGCTCAATTGGAACAACACCATCGCCCTGTATGGTACATTATTTTACAGTGGATATCGCTTTGGTCACGGTTGGGTAAATGTATTATCTGATTCAGTGATTCAACATCTTATCATACACCGACCTGCGGAAGAAGTTGATGATACATATTGGGAAAGTGTCATGCCTCACATCGAACGAATCTGTATTAGAGTACTCGGTAGTGAGCTTGCCTACCTTATATATACAAGTCAAGAAGGGTTTGCACTGCATATTCACATGCTTCGCTTTTGTATATATACCACCAGTAAAAGTATCACATATTCCATGCCAAACGTGGATGGATGATTAGAACTTGCCAAGATCAAAAGGAAAAAAACAGAACAAAAGAATGAACCTTCACGACAAACTTCCCCCAACTATTCAGAAATACCGATGCAGTAATATTCAATAGCGTTGAGGCGCTCTTTGCATATCAGGTCTGCCTCTTATCAAGAACCATATGGTCCAGTTTCACCGTCACCGTAATATCTGTCTTCTCTCATCGGACGATTGGCAGTAACGTATACCGGCCTTTCAATGTAATCGCGTGGCCGTTGAGCATCGTCGTCCACGAAAATGCTCACTTCCCGGCCACCTGGACGCACGCTTCCAACGCGCTGTATCACACCCCGCGGATCGTCATATCTGGCGGGAACCGGTCGAACACTGGGTAACCGTACCAGCCGCTCACGCGGCGCTTCAGGCTCGTCAACGTATGCACTCCGCCGAGCAGGGTAGTCGGCTAATTGAACACTGCCCCGGCGCGTAAACGGTTCCCCTTGTTCGATAGGTGCGACATAACTACGCCTATCACTTACACCCGGTTGCCCGTAGTCGGTGACACGGCGATAAGTTACTTGTGGAGGCGGCATCTCCTGAACGTACCTCCTTTCGCCGTATGGATCCTCCACAACAGAAGCTGCCCGTACACTTGCCGTGCGTAGCGGAGCACGATCATCGAAGATTTCGCTTTTTGCAACTCGACTAGCCGGCCTCGAAATATGCTGAACTCTCGGTGCATGCATTGTCTCGTAATATTGATTTCCATGCTCATCAATCACGATTCGACGCTGCGGTGGTGGTGGTGCCGTAACGGGAGCAGGCGGTTCCTCATCAACGTACGTTTCGCGGTATCTCGGTGGGAACGGTTGCTCGTCGACGGGAACATATCGCCTGGTGTAAACAGGAGCCGGCTCATCGTAGTACCTCATTCTCTCCTGTGCTGGCCGTTCAACGACAGCATAGGATGGTGCACGCATGCTACGCGAAATAGGACGCTCAACGTATTCGCGAGGGATCTCAGGTTGTCTCAACTGATTCAAACTGGCAACTCGTCGCAGGTCTTGATAATCGCGTATAGGCCGCCTTGTATTACTGGCTCTTGACAGTGCACGAGGCACCGCAGGCTCGACATGGACTTCTTGCTCGGGAAGACGTGCATAGGGATCAGCTTCGTACGTCGGTTCTTTAATCGATGGCTCCCTTCTATCGGCCACCGGAGTGTACCGTGGAGAATACCGCGGAGATGCAATATCAATGTAAACAGGTCTTTCATGGGGTACTCGAACTCTTGGGGCAGGGGGGATATCTGCAAAAGGAGGCGGTGACACTGGTTCCTCTTTAATATAGGTTTCTGGAGGGTCAACAGCTTGCCTTCTATAAGAAACCGGGCGATCCCTCTCGTCATGCAACCTTCTGCGTTTTCTAGGTATCGATAGTTGAGCTGGAACGTCGGGGCTGGTATGGCCCGAAACTGGTCCACGGCGCACGTATTCCTGCCGAGAGTTTGTGAACTGCTGGGCAGGATTGGCCAAAGGAGATACTCTTGACGGTCGCGGGGCTGCCGGGGAAGTTATATGGTTGCGTATGACTCTCACATCACCACCAGGTGACAAAGACCTGCGAGGTTGGTAGCCTCGATCTGGCGCATATCGCCTGGCGCCGTTTGCCGATCCCCCACCAAAATACTCACGGCTGTCCCTTCTCGGCATCGGAGGCACGTTCGGAGCCGGCGGTGAATAGTCAGGCTCTTCGAAAGCATCCAGTGGTGGTTGGGCAGGATGAAGTTTGTCTGTGGAGGAGTCTACCGGAACATCACGTGCCTGTCTTTGGTTGTGTAAGTGCTGGTCAGCAACAGGATAAGCATCTTGCATCTCTTGATCCGATCCACTCCTGTTAAGGGCTTCCAGACGCCGCAGCTCATCTGAGTATTGGTCTACTGGAACGTCAGCGGCAAGGTCTGGTGAGACCGAAGGACGGCCATGCCGTTCCGATTCTGCTGACAATCTCTGCGGTTCGCGGGGCGGGGGAGAATCAGGAGCTCTACTAGAGTAGAAGGAATTCTCGTCAAGAGATTCACTGGGAACAGCAACAGTGCCATTTGGTTTCAAAACTTCCTCAGGTCCCACCGGCTTAACCATCTCAAAAGCCTTGTTCAAAACATCCGAGACGTCAAAATCGGGCTTCGTATCCACGAAAGAAGCCCTCTGCCGCGACTCGTGTCTCTTCTGCTCAATTTGGTCACGTAACGTCCTTTCCACCCTTTGTCGTTGCAATTGTATTTCCGCCCTAACTAAATCGTCCGACTTTGTCAAGAAAATAGGGTCAATTTCTGACGTAGGCTTTGGAACGGTACGTGTAGAAGCAGAAGCACCTGGCGCAGTTGTCGGAGTGGCAGCAGCAGACGGGCCGTCGGCAGTAGGCGACGCCTGCCTAGTTGCAGGAGCCGTAGATGCCGATTCGGGCTGCGACTGTTCATTTGGGACAGTCCCAGAGAGATCACTTTTGGCTACCTTCGCTGGAGGAATGGAATCTTTTGGGGGATTTCGAGGCAGATTATTAGGCTTGCGCACAAACTGCTGAGGTACCTTCAGTCTAGGGTGAGTTCCAGCAAAAATCTCATCACTTATGCCCAAGATCTTCTCATATTCCTGCACATAGTCACCGACGGGTGAAGCTTTAGGCAAACTGTCTGCTGGAACTTGAGCAGTTCCTGAAGCAGCCATGGTTAAACGAATGCTAAATTTGGAAGGGAGGGGGTATTTTTCAACAATAATAATGGTCACTTTCAGAGCCAAAGAGAACCGCAATGCACACAGAGCATGCAGCTGTGTAAAGTCCAATAGGCTCTCACTGTCACTGCCCTCAAGTCCAATCAACGGAGCATTGAATTGGAACCGAAGGGAGAGCGAACTGTGACGGGAGGAGAAGCAAGCAAGGATCGGACGAACAAGTTGTTTTTCCCGTGACCACTGGTCAGTGACTTCGCTTGGGGTCGGTCGGACGCTAAACCCATTCGGGAAGTGACTCCTTACGTACGAAACAATGACTTCTCTTGCCTGGGCTTCGTCCTGGATAACTCTATGCCTTAACTTCTCTATATATATATGTTTTTAACCCCTGGAATCCGGTCTCCTATTTGCTTGCGTTCATTCGTCCTGCAACGCGGTTGTAGGTCTTTCGTCGCTCCCAAAGCCATGGCAGTCCCCAGGCGCCCGAGCAGCTTCGGTCCCAACATCGGTACCAACACTATCGACTCTAGGCCAGTCTTCTTCTTCGACATTGACAATTGCGTATGTGGAAGATGTGGCCTGCTTCTATGGCTTCCCGGGCTACTTCTGCTTGTCCATATAACTCTCAACGCTCTGGTTGGATCATGCTAACGCATGTCAATGGCATAGCTTTACCCCAGCAGTGAGTAATTAGCACTGCGCGAGTCCCGACTACAGCAATGTAATCCCAACGATACTGACTGCCTCACCGGCAGGCGCCAATGTACACGGTGAAATGACAGTCTTGATAAGTCAGTCTCCAATGATGGTCGTCTTCTCCTGCTACGGCTGACGAATTGGGATCCGATTGCAGATAGATTCTTCGCTACACACCTGGAACTTGCCCCGCAAGAAGCCAGCCTCCTACATCAGAGATACTACCGAGAATACGGTCTAGCTATTGAGGGACTCACGCGTCATCATAAAATCGACCCACTTCAATTCAACCGCGAAGTAGACGATGCTCTGCCCCTTGACAAGCTTCTGCGCCCGGATCCAATGTTGCGAGCGTTGCTCGAGGACATTGACAGGTCGAAAGTCAAACTGTGGCTTCTGACGAATGCATATATCAATCACGCCAGAAGAGTGGTGAGGCTGTTGGGTGTCGAGGATCTCTTTGACGGAGTAACGTACTGCGACTATTCCCGACTGCCATTGGTGTGCAAACCTAGTCAAGAAATGTTCGAAAAGGCAGAAGTAGAAGCTGGTGCACCGAGCACGAGTTCCTGCTACTTTGTCGGTACGTGTCTGTCCACTTACTTTCTTACTTATATAAAGTCTGATCAAAGTGCTGATGCTTCATGGCCGTCTATAGACGATTCCCATTTGAACTGTACGCATGCTCAGCGGCGCGGGTGGACTACGGTGCATCTTCTAGAGCCGAAGTTTCCTGAACCTCGCGTCCCAGCGTCTAAATACCTCATACGAAATCTCAAAGACCTGAGAATTGTCTTTCCTCAATTCTTTAAACGTAAAAGTGAAACGATAATGATATGAGATGTACTTTATGCATAGCATTCTGTGTTTAGATGTTGGAACCAATTGCATCGAACGGCAACTTGAATACGGGCTCTATATACGGCACTGGGAGTACAATCACCAGGGTTTCTTGCCAACAAAAGCAGCAATTCAGCAGCAGTAACAATTCTTGGGTTCTTCTTTCGACAACAACGCGGTGCCATATGTACTGTACAGAGTACGTTGTAGGCTGTAGTTGTAGCAGCCCGACTGTACACTGACATTAGTTGATGCCTGAGGCCGAAACTTCCCTAGCCATTGTTTGTCCACCACCAAGCCTCATCGTTCTCCTGCAGGGTCACTCTGACAACGTTCCCTTTCACGCCATTCCGCTTCTATTTTAAGAGTTTTTGCAAGAGGCGCCCTTGCGTCTCTCACTCTCCATCATGGCCGATATTCACCCCGGCCAGGTGGTCGCTTTGAAAGACGGGCAGCAAGCTACCGTTCGGTACATTGGCACCACACACTTCGCCGACGGTGTCTGGGTCGGTGTTGAGCTGGAGGGTCCTACCGGGAAGAACGATGGAACTGTAATGGGTGAAAGCTACTTTGACTGCAAACCACTCCATGGCATGTTCCTGCGGCCAGTGGGTGTTGCCAGAGTTTTGGAACATCCCGCGCGCGGGGACAGCACCGCTGCAAGGGAGAACAAAGGACGACCTCAAAGCGGCAATGTCTCAAATACTGCAGGATCAATGAGGAGGAGCACTGGTCCTGTAAAGCGAAACAGTGCCAATGCTTCTTCTAGTCCAAAAGTAACATCCCCTCAGGTATGCTGTGACGACCAGGGTTGTGCTATGACGATACATACATCGTGCTGATTGAAGATATACTACTTTTCCAGTCCCCTACCAGATCGCCTACGAAGCAATTATCAACCCGTGCTGTTCGCTCCTCCACGCGTCCGTCTGTCAGCGGCGGTGCGCAACCCCCTGCTGCCGGAACACCCAGAACACGGCCGGCAGCTGGTTCCAGATCATCCACGGGCCCGACGACGGCTCCACGGTCGTCTCTGTCGCAACCAGCAAGTAAGCCAGCAAGACCGGGTTTATCCAACACAGCGTCTACGCCTAACTTGACACCTAAGCAACGCCCGCCCCTTCGAGCGCCTATGAGGAAGGCATCAGAGAGAGAGCTTGGCGCGAGTGGTCAATCAGACGATGCGAATGGCGCTGACTCTAATGGCACGCAATCCGATAGCCCGCACAACGAAACTCCAACCTCTCGTCTGTCTGGGAAACCATCGGGTTCCACTAGAAAGGCCGTTCCACCATCTAGGCCCTCCGCATCTTCTTCGCCACGACAATTTCATAATAGCGCGGATGCAGCAAGGGAGATTGAGGGTCTGAAAACAAAGCTGAAAGTAATGGAGAACAAGCGGGCTGAAGACCGGGAAAGAATGAGGGATCTCGAGACGCTCAAAGCCGAACGGGACAAATTCGAAGGGATCATTCAGAAGTTGCAAGCCAAGTATCAACCGCAACAGATTGAGCTAGGAGACTTACGAAAGCTACTAAAGGAGAAAGAAACGAAACTTGAAGAACTTGAACGTCAGCAGGCCGAAAATGATTCGATTCTTGAAATGGCAGCTCTTGATCGCGATATGGCGGAGGAAATGGCCGACGGTTTTAAGCACGAGGGTGCGACTTTGAGACAAAAGGTCGAAGAGCTTCAACTGGAAGTTGAAGTTTTGCAACAAGAGAATGAAGAACTCGGACAGACCATGAGTCCCGAGGAGAGGGCTAGCCAAGGTTGGCTGCAAATGGAGAAGACAAATGAGCGTCTACGCGAAGCGCTGATCCGCCTACGCGATATGACTGAGCAGCAGGAGAAGGAATTAAAGGATCAGATTAAGGAGCTGGAGCAGGACTTGGAGGACTATTCTGCAGTTAAGTCTCAGTACGAGTCTACGAAGGAGAAACTGCTGGCGTCGGAGAACAATATGGAGGACCTCAAACAACAGCTGGAAACAGCCCTCGGTGCTGAGGAGATGATTGAAGATCTAGCAGACAAGAATATGCGGTACCAGGAGCAGATCAATGAACTCAGAGCTGCCATTGAGGACTTGGAGGCTTTGAAGGAGATCAACGATGAGCTCGAATTCAACCACGTCGAGACAGAAAAACAAATGCAAGAGGAGATCGATTATAGAGAGAGCGTCTTTAACGAGCAATGTCGGAGGATCACTCAACAAGACGAGACTATCGAGGATCTTGAATACACCCTGGTTCGCTTCCGGGAACTCGTTACGAACCTGCAAGGCGGTTTGGAGGATATGCGAGCATCTAAGCAAATTACGGACACTGAATCCAACGAGCTAACGTCACGATCTCGAGCTATGATGGATCTCAATACCAAACTCCAAGCGTCCATGTCCAAGGCGCAGACAAAGACAATTGATGTTGAACTGGGCCACATGGAGGCGGGAGAGGCAGCCGAGCATTTGTCAATACTGAAACTGTATCTTCCTGAATATTTCGACGGAGAGCGAAATTCTATTCTCGCGTTTCTTCGGTTCAAGCGAATTGGATTTAAGACGACTTTGATGAACAGCGCTATTCGCGAACGACTCTCAGACCAGACGTCTATCTCGACCACTGCGGAAGAGTTCTTCACAGCGCATGACTCCATCGGAAAGCTTTTATGGATATCGTCTATCTGCGACCGCTTTGTCAACTATATAAGCGGGTGCCCTGCTGAGAAGTTCCATGAAGTAGAAGGTGCATACTATGAACTGGAACCGGTGGAACGCACACTGAACTCTTGGATTGAAACTCTGAAAACGAACGAGTTCAACGCCAGGAAGTGTGTTGATGAACTGCAGAGGTCCAGCGGTGTGCTCGGGCACCTTGCGGAGACCCTACTTCCATCCAATCTGGAAACCTTCACCGACGAGATGTGTATGCACTCGATATTGACGCAGGCTTTCTTGGAGAATGCCGCGTCGGCAACCTCGTATATGAAGTCGTTGATTCAGTCGAACCTCGGTCCTCCGACAGAGGACGACGAAGAGAGAGCCTTTTTCTTTAACAAAATGGACGCATTCGTGACTCAGGCTCGTGGATTAAAGGTCGCCGTAGGAAAGATTCATCGCTTGTTTGAAGACTTGAAGTCGAGATCCCTGGCTCCTCCAAATGAAGCCGGAGAACCTTGCCAGCAGATCGAAGACGTCGCCGAGAATCTCTCTGACCTCGTTAGACAACTTGGAGAGAACATTGTACTCCTTGTCGGCGAAGAGGGACGCGTTGAACCGTTTACTTTGACGGAGATGCTAAAAAAAATGTCGCAGACATCAGCGTCTTTCGCTCGGGCTTCAGGCTTTGGAACCGACGGCGACGACACGATGTCTTTGCTCAGTGTTAGGTTGCGTAAATTGGGCGGCTTTTTGGAGGGACTTGATTCAATCTCCTCTGACCTATCGCGTACAGCGGAGTTTGAGAGACTCCCAGCGCCGTGGATTGCAAGAGCGAGAGAACTCAAGTCGGCGAAGACCATGTCCCCCGATGCCGATGAGGCCATGCAACGACTGAGAAACGAGGTCCACGAAGCATTCACAGCATTGGGCGTGAAGGACAAAACGCTCGAAGAGCAAGCCATTAAAGTCGAACTGCTTGAGACCAGAATGCGCGAAGCGAGCAAGAAGGCATCCATGGTACAAGAGCTTGAATCAAGAATCGAAGAGCAGCGCGCCAAGGAACTCGACCTGTCAGGAACCGTGGAAAAGCAGCAGAAAGACCTACAGGTTCTAGAAAACGAACGGGAGGATTACAAGGCGCGTCTCGAGAAGATGAAACGAGCCTCCGGCACCACCGGAGTTGCAACTACGGCAGACGGCGTTGTGGTCGACAGCACCATGTCCCTGGCTACGATGCGGGAGAACGAAGCCCTTCGATCCGAGGTCCAGAGCCTCCAAGCCGCAGTCAGATACTTCCGCGAGGAGAACCGCCGCTCCAGTCTCCTCGACCCGTACTCTCTCCAACGATCAACAGATATGTACTCCTGGCTCAACACGCCGCTTACTCAGAAAACGACAAGCGCTCGACAAGAATCGGCCCAGCAGACGGCTCTCGAAACCCGGGATGTTTTCGATCACCTGCTCAAGCTAACCAAGGCGTCTCGGGTTTGCGATCTCAAACCCGCAGTTTCACAGGGGAAAAACAACAACAAAAACAACAACGACAACGACAACGACAACAACGCCAACATCAACCGTGCCTCGTGGCGTCCATCTAAAACCAAACTCCGCTACCAAGTCCTCCAACAACGAGAGGACTTCGAGCGCTGGGCTGAATGGAGGAACGACATCGTTGCTCGCGAACGTGAGCAAGACAGGCTGGCAGCTGCTGCCGCGCAAAGCAGCAAGTTCTCTATCCCGAACCTCCAGCAGTTCAAGACAAATAGTGGTGATTTGTACAGTGGGCCGGGGAACTTCCAGTCTGCCCCCGGTTTGGGCCAGGGCATGATCAACCGCGCTTGGCAGATGTTGAGCAAGGATCAGGGGGAGAAGGCGGCAGCTGGTGGCGTTGAGGTCGTTGAGGCCGAGTAACGAAGTTGGAGCATGTTTGTTAACTTATGTCTGTCTATGTATGCTTTGCATTCGGATACCCCTGTATATTCTTAGTGTGAATTTTGAGTTCCGTTGATTTCTGTTCAAAGCGTTGTTTGTTATCCATGGTCCGTGACTCCGTACATATGATACTTGTCGTACGTAGGATATGTACATTTGCATAGTTAAAGTTATGGAATTCCTCCTTTCTAATAGCTGCAAGTATGTACACGAAATGAATGTACAGAACAGACAATCTGAAGAGAGAAGAGCCAAAGAAGGAAAGGCAGCTGAAACGAGCGGATCTAGTTAGTGTATCGACAATGAATAGGTAGTAGTAAATGAACAAGGTATCATCGAAAGCCAGAATCATCATAAGACATTAGGTATATATTAAAARAAAAAAAAAAAAAAAAAAAAAAAAAAMMAAAAAATCATAACACAGAAGGGTTGGAGTTCACAATATGTATTTCGATCTCACTCCGAATGGCCACTCCGTTCCATATTGCACGAGCAATCAGAAGGCCACGCCCACAGTCGATCCCGGCTGGTATGTATAGCTGTCCTCAAGACCGGGTTCGCATCTTTGTAACTCGGGCAGTTGCTGCAGCTGATCATCACCAAAAACAGACGGGACTTGATCTGCAGATACGTCAAGTGTCGTTTCCGGTGGAGGAGCGATCTCCTCCTCCGAGATCAGGGAGACGTGCTTAGCGGCCAACTCACCATCCTGATCGGCACGGAGCTCAGGGAAAGGAGGCGGCACGGAGGACGTCGTACTAGTAGCGTGGGAATGACGAATGCTATTAGACACGGCCGACCCGCCCGCCAGGCAGTAGGAAGACGAGGAATGGGAAGATAGGCTGTGTGCGTGAGGACGGTTGTAGCTGTAGCTGTACCTGCGGGACGGGGTGATTTGCTTAACCATGCTCGAGGGAGAGTGGGGAGGGTGGTCCTTTGTGAAGAGCCATTCTGCGACGTGGTTCGGAGGAAGAGGGGAGAGGTCGACGGAGGAGTTCGCTGTACGTCCCGATGGGGTGCTGGGGGACAAGGGCCTGTCCTGCAGGTCTGCCGCTGGTGGTAGTGGGGTTGGTGGAGTGCGAGGACGAGCGACGGATAACTTCAAGGGGGGTTCACTTGCTCTGCGGAGCGTGTTTTCGCGAGAGGAACCGTGTTCGTCGCTCGAAGTCGAGTCAGTGGTGGTATATGGTGACACCGATTGTGCGGCGACTCCAGGGACCAGGACAGAGCAGTGGGGGGTTCTGGTGGAAAAGTGTGGGATCAAGGGACTAAAAGTAGCAGGAGAGAACGATGCATGCCTCCTCCCCAGATCCTGCGCTGGGTTGTTGCTCGTCGATAATGGGAATGGCCGCGATGCGGTAGATTCAATGGGTTTCCGGGGCACCCGTGAGAGAGCAGATCCATGCGGGTTTTCGACCGATGCAGATAGGGCTTTGGGGGGCGGTCTAGGAAGCTGCACGTCGTCGTCGTCATTTATAAGCTGGAGACCCTCGAACTCGGTGAGAAGGTTTGACAGTCGGTTCCCTGGACGATGGATGCTCAAATCCAGGGGTTGGAACCTCTCCGGCGGCGGTTGAGACTGCCTCTTCTTCGGAAGATCGTGGGATAGTTCCACGGGATTATAATGAGAGAACGATTCCACGACCCTGAAGTTCGACGGCGAGCCGATCGAAATAGGCCTGGAGGATCGCCTCTTGTTGAAGGAGAAGTTGATGCTTGCACGGTTCGACATTCTTGACCTTGACTTTCGTGACAGCATCGAAACTTTCGATGCTCTCGGTCCCGGGTCTCTGCCCCTGACCGGCTGTTCCTGTTCCGGGTCCTGTGATTGTAACGGCAGTGACGCGAGGGAACCTGAATCCGCCTCGGCCGTAGGGGGTCTGTCATTGGTTAACGCCACCCCCATGGGCGGAACAGGAAGCGGTTCGTCGTAGCATATCCCCGGCTCGGCATCAGCAGTAGTAATAGCAGTAGCAGTGGTGGTGTCCGGTTCGCTTTCTCGTTGAACCTCCCGTGTGCTTGGCTGAATGTGAGAGGCATCCTTGTCCTGCAAAGGCGTTACTGATAGACAGGACAGGCAGGACGCAATCCAACCGGTGAACTGCTGTCCTGCTTGGTCGAAGGCCAGCTTCATGGCTACCGGCGCTCAGAGGGGCTGATCCAGTCGCATTTCAGAGCTTTCTGAAAAAAAGGGAAAGCCTTTGAGAAAAAGAAAGGGGAGGAAGAAGTAATAAAAAGGGTAACGGTCGAAGTGGAGGAGTTAGCAATCTTACTTAGAGGGCTACCTACTAGCCTACCATTAGTATGTACTAGGGGATAACTTAAAGCTTCAAGAACTACCTTATTCGCGTCCTAACTGGCTATAAAATTTGAAATGAAATAATGTGAACGAAAATCGCTCCATCCCGCAATATATCATCGCCGTTGTCGTCGAGAGGATTGTCAGTGGTTGGCGCAATTAATAGCATATGCCAGTCAAAAAGCCGACACAAAGAAACCTCGCGTGTAACCCCTAGCGCCACGCTCCAATCCTGCAGTGATCATCACTGGAGTGAAGGGGCCTGAGCGAGTCGGAGTGAAGCTCGTTCTGCAATTTTACCGCCGGTAGCAGCAACTCTTTGCGGTTGGTGGCGGCGCCAAGTGGAGGTAATCAATGGCCGTTGCAGGGGGGGTTCGGAAGACCGCGTAGTACAAAGTCTGTACAGCGTAATGAGTTGCGATGGTGGTTGTCATCATTATGATATCCAAGCGGCTGTGATTAAAATGCTGAGCTCTGTGATGGAGTGTAATAATAGCTTCTTCCTCTTGTATAGACAGGTAGACAAAAATGTACTCCGTAGTAGTATTTCTGCATTCAATATATCAACAAGTGTCATGTTCACAGTAGTGAGCGTCAAAGCGAGTATAAATATAGAAGTGCGGATACCCCGTAGTATGGCCGTTGACGGTTCCACGTTGTCGAGCCTTATCTCCAGACGTTTTCTTCTTCCAACGGTCCATAAGCCCAAGGCGGTGGTGCTCTAGGACTTGCATCTCCCTCTTCGTTGTCATGCATGCTCGGAGGCTCTCCCGCGCCTCCAGAAATTGCACCTTCGTTCAGCTGACGCTGACTGAAATCATGTTGCGTGTCAAGCAGTTCGCTAGATTGTGGTCTGAGATTATCGGTAAGCATAAGATCCTCCTCTATCGACGATCGAGTACATACTGGATATGCTTATGCTCGGGTGTGACCCAAGCCGAGCCTGATTCTCTTGTTCGTTTATCTTTCTCGGCTGGCGCTCCATGTCGCCATGCTCCAGCATACCTTGAATCCCGTATATTTCCCCTTGGTGTGCTAGCCATGCTCGGCTCTTCGCTCAGGCTGCCGGTCGCGCGGCGTCTCTTGTGTCTCCGAGCCTTCCTGACAGGTTCTGCTATGCGGGGACTCCGATAGGTTCGGGAGGGCACTAGGCGTTGGTCCCAAGGCACTTCGTTGGCGGTAATCACTGGATACTGCATATCGTCAATCTTCACATATCACCGTGAACCGACCTCTTCAGTAACCTACGTTCCAGTCACCGAACTCTAAGCGTCGCGCATTGGTAAATAACCGTTCATCCTCATCGTCCAGTGTCGTTTCCTCCATGCCGGAATAGGCACGGAACCTTTCCAAGACACTCCCTCTCCTGCTTCCAGCACGGTCGGAGCGACCGGATTCTGTCCTGGACAACAATGGGGTACGACTGTTCACTTCGCCTGGCTTCGGAATCCAATATTTAGCCTTTCCTCCCCGCTCGTACCTCAAACCATCCATTACCCTTTTCGCACGGGAATTCGACTCCGCGTGCGGGATGACGTGGTGAACAGAGTCGAAAAGCCTGTACTCGTAGTTTCCACCACGAAGTGTCATCTTTGTATCTTCAATGAGATCTCTGATCCCAAATGCGTCTCGAAGCGCATACTTCACGGGCATCCGAGCGGCTGAAACTGTCGGGTCTGCATAATCATGCCATGAGAAACCGTACCAATGTGCGATTGCAAAGATAGGCATCTCAAAGCATATCAGACTGTCTTGGATAGCAATAGCAGCGTTGTCAGGCGTGTAGCCCGCAACTCCATTGGACAGAGCCCCTAACCACTGCAGTATTGACAAAAAGAAACCTTGCCAATACGAAGCAAAAATGACCAATTTCACGCAAAGAAACTTGGGGACGGGTCTGTACGGTAGTAAGTCGTAGTAGAGGCAGACCCAGAAAATAGCAAGGGAATATAGACTTAAAGTGACGCTGATATTGTACACTAATCCTGTCCAGAGGTAGCCAGACGTCAGTCCAAGATACCCTTCCTTGTAGGTACCCGTTGCTTTCATGATTATAGAGGCCACTGCTAAGATTGGCTTCAACCACGTATATTGTAGGATACCTCGCTTGACTGCCAGAAAGGTATGAGGGTCCGAGATATCGATCTTCGGGAAGATGTGATTGAGAGGCCAGGCATGCTGGACAGGTGGACGGCCATGCGTCATAATAATCAAATTTCTCTCTCCTCCGAGAAGATTGATGAGCAACTGAAAGAACGTGTAGATTGTAAAAGCCTATGTATGAGAGCAACAGCCTGTTAATCATGAGCCTCGCTGGTTTGGACCGTAAAGCCGACGACACACCTCATAGATATCCCGGATGGGATCCAACAGCTGAGAAGCGGTAAGTGACACAATACTCGCCCACGAAGAAACAGCATATATCGGAACCCTGAAAGGTTGTCAATCCAACCGGTCTCCAGGCCATATGTGAAGGAGCAACTAACATCAACAGTATGCGGACAACGTATCGCTGCAGTAGCGGTTTTCGGTAATTTTTCCTTGGGAGATCGATCAGCACACGCAACCAAAACCTGATTATTGGAAGACAAATCCGTACGTTTGAAGCCATATCGAACTATGCGAAAAAAAAGGAGAAAATGGTCAGCTTTGGTTTAGTAAAGCAGAGCGAGAATGAGACCCAGAGGAATACACATACACCACGGATAACAGCGACGCTATCAACGACGAGACTCCCGTGACAATCACCACTGCTCGCGCAAGACTTGAGCCCGTGCCACCGGTCAAGGCATCAGCAGTCATTATTGTCGAGTAGTAGTAGTGATGTTTAATGAGCCTAGACCATGAGCTCTAGTAACGCGCAGTATATGATGACGAACCACCATGTCGTTGGAACAAGATATGACCGTTCAGAGAGCTGGATTAACTGTACAGGCACTCATTATTACTCCATCTGCAAAGGGGGAGAAAGGGAAGAAGACAGCATAGCTAGCTATCATACCTAAAGGAAAACAAAAAGCCCCTGCATGGCCACCATAACAGCCATCGAAATGCAGGCAGACGGATTAGCCATAGAGAGTGGACTTGTCTACTGCAGAGATACATGCAGGGTGCACTACATACGTATCCCGCTGGGTCCTCCTCCTCCTCCGAGATTCCTCCGCACGCGTCAACAACAAGATAAGAGACCGACCGCCTTTGGCCACCTTAGCTTAGCATGGGGTACTGCTAGCATATGTACAGCATCGTCCTGCCATGATTCTTTTGTATGATACTCATCCTGCAAAGAACTATTTTGGCTGTCGGTGGAAGCGGTGATTTGCCTGTCTTCCGTTGAAACTCGAGCTGTTTTAGGTGCTAGTTATCCATTACCGGTAGGCTAGGCCTAACTACTGTAGGGAGAATCGTTCCCCCCGGTTAAGCCGCAATGGCTTAACGGCCCTTACCGTTGAGAATAATATGGCCGGCTCCAGCTTGATAGCGGACTCCGCGCATTCTACGCATTCGTTTCTGACTGCTCCTGAGCCGTCTTTCAACTGGTAAGGCTACTTATACTTACTCCCTGCACTCGCGGTAAGCATGGCAAGCTCCTAAGCTGACATCAATTACTCCGTCCGTACAGGTTTTTCCTCCTCGATCTCATCGTGAGCGGCATCCTGTAAGCTAAGCAAAGTTTCCACTACTTGGGGGTATTACTCGTTATTGACTTGGGCAGCACGCTTTTCTTCCTGTTCTACTTCAATCGTCTATTTGCGACTCTCTTGTCGTATGGTATCCGAGCCTACACATGGCATTTTTATCACGCATACGTTGATATCCATGCACTTCAAATATCTTTCCTGGGAGGCCGGATTTTCTTCAGAGGCATCCGGTACCACGGAGTCAATGAAAGCATTTTCATACACAGCGGATTCATATCATGGCACTACTGGAAACGCTCGGTGAAGCGAACGAGGTTGTCCGAATTCAGACGAAGCGGCAGTCCAGGTGATGATCATTTGTCGGAAGAGACCAGTGGCAACGATGATAGCACAAGAGAGCAAGGCGGCTTGAGGAAAGAGGGCTCGCATCCCAATCGGATATCGATAAGATTGTACGGCTTGGAGTGGTTCATTTACAACAGAATTGCAGCTTACGAGAGTATACTAGCTGGTTTCCGTTCCCCGGGTGACGAGGGCTTTTCGTCTGATAATGAGAGTTCGCCGTCTCCTCCGAACTCCGCGAGACCGAAAAACGAACAAGACACGAGAAATAACCAGTGGGATTTCACTGCCAAGCAGGAGCGAACAAGTGCTTCCTCAACAGCCAGACCAGCTTCCGAGGCGTCCTCAAGACATGAAGGTAGTCGCGAGGAAACCTTCAGCTCGCGTGATTCACACGGCTCCAAACAAGGGTCTGAAGAGCCCTTGTCAGTATTACTTCAATTGCTGCCTATACAGTTATCGTGCTCGAAGGGTGCTATTGTCGCTGGCAATGAGAACACAAAGTCTGTTTTGACCGCAACTTTTGGCAGTGCGACTGGCGCAATTGATGCCGGTGCTGCTGGGCCTTTCGACCTATAT
Source organism: Xeromyces bisporus (assembly GCA_900006255.1). Lineage (NCBI taxonomy): Eukaryota > Fungi > Ascomycota > Eurotiomycetes > Eurotiales > Aspergillaceae > Xeromyces > Xeromyces bisporus. The sequence goes on from HG983340.1 coordinate 217,462, forward strand.
CGCCAAATTCTCTCGTTTCGGTTCAGCCATCCCATCATCCAGTTGCGGCCAAACCCGGACTTCAAACAAAGCCAACTGACTGCTGCGAAGGGATTGAACACGAGGCAACAGGAAGCAATTGAAAAGAAACGCAAGCGGGGTCCTTTCTTCAACTACAGGCTTCGGAGACAAAAGATATGGCATAAGCTTCGTACCCTTGTTCCATATTTTCAGTCTTCTGTTGAATCATTCCATTTTCATTCTCGCCGTGATTCCGACATTCGACCGAGATCCCAGACTGAACTGTCCGAAGATACCCACTGGGCTGGCCTCTCCCGATACTTGGACGACAGTCTACAAGATGATCACGATAAATGGCGCTCCGTTGAATACGGCCGGATCTCCACATTTTTGGACAGCGCTAGTATGGAAGTGACCTACTACTGGGATATCCCGGGACGAGTGTTGTCTCATCATGCTACGTCGACTTCTTCTGATAGAAGATCCTCGCAGGATATCAATGGAACCTCACCTCCTGAATGGGGTCTTGACTTCAAGATCGACGGTGGTTCCGTGGACTATGGACCTTGGACTGATCGTGAGCGAGTATGGCTACAGAACGTTATGTTTCCAAACTCTTACCGGGATTCTCAACCGGCTGAATTTCTGCGTCCAGGAGACCTGAGGCAAAGTACGGTTTTTAAACTTCGCGTCGAGTTCAGCCGGGAGACAACATTACGAATTCCAACACGGGAACCGTCCAGAGATTGGCAGTGGAGAGGCAGAGCTGATGCTATCAGAAGTGCTTGGAAGTCCAAGAAACAGAAGCGACAAGGTCGGAAAAAGGAAGGCGAGAAAACCTCAGTTAATCTTGATGTTCGCCCCTTTGGATGGCTCTCTCTTCGCATGGAACGCGATTCCACCATTTCCTATACAATGGATATGGTAACTTCGGGGTCCGAGTATCGCAATCAGCTGACCGTTGACCTTCGAGACTCAAAGATGTCAACAAGTGTCAACCACGGACTCCTATGGCAATGCCCACGACAGCTAATTACATGCGATCTGACCAGTCCTCTTTCTTGGAATAGTCTTCGCTCCTGGGATTTTAAGGTTGAGAGTCAGGAACTTGAATTGTTTTTGTTACGGGATCATATCTTTCTGCTGACAGACCTTGTTGATGATTGGACGACTGGCCCATCTCCGGATTATTATACGTTCGTTCCATTCATTTACAACATTAAATTACTGTTCAAGGACTTTAAGCTCTTCATGAATGTTAATGATCTGAATATTATCAGCAACCCTTCTGACTTGGACGACAACCACTTCCTAGTCATCAAAGGCAAGCAACTAACTTCGGATGTCATGATCCCTCTAGACAAGTATCGGCCTGAGCAGAATGCCGTGGTTTTTAACCATGAGCTACAGGATGGCGGTATAGACGCTCTGACGCCTGTGTGGGACACGCTGCATACTTTCTTGCCGGACAAGTCAACTGCCACTCTCGACAATCTTCTCATTAGCGGAACATACAATTACAATCTCTCTACGATGCCTGACTTAACAGACACTTTAATACTTAATATTGAGGGTGGTTGTCCCAAACTTTACATGTTTGGATTCCTAGTTCGAAGTTTCCTGACCGTTAAGACAAATTATTTCGGCGAAGACATGCATTTCAAGACCCTTGAGGAATTTCAAGAGGAGACGTACACCACTGAGCCACAACCTGCACATATTGAGATTAACCCGGAAAAGACGTCAAACGATCTTGATGTGATTGTGCACGTTACGGCAGATAATCCATGTGCTCTTCTGCCTGAGAATATCTATGAACACTTGAAAAGTGCACGGCTCGAAGCCTCTTCCCTGGAAGCCGATTTACGGTTTACGAATTACTACATGGATCTGAACGTGTCAATCAGCCCTCTGAAGCTGTCTCTGGAGTCGCAGGAAGCTCATGGCACTGTTGTATCCGGGACTCAAATGTTCATCGACGGTCTTTCAGTCTACGGCCACAGACTGTTTGGCTTGCCCCCTGCAGAGCCGACGTATGTTTGCAACTGGGATTTTAAAGTAGGGAACATCATCAGCGAATGCTCAACAGAATTTCTCAGTTGCTTGATTGCAGGTGTCAGCGACTTTGGCATGTCTTTTGATAACCATGAAAACGCACTTCCACCGCCGCACCCTGTCGTCATCCACGATGTGACATTTCTACGGGTTGCCATCGATTCAGTCCACATGTCAGTTCTCTTAGACGAAGCAGCCTTGGTGGTAAGCACCGGGCTGGTTACGGCGAGATTCAATGATTGGGCCGATTCAAAATTCTCGGAACGCGTTAGTTTGCTCGCGCCGGATATTACAGTCGCCGCAATAGACCTTCGATCCGTGGACGAGGTCCGAAGTCTTAAACAGAAGAAAGTAACACCGAATGCGCTTTTCAAGACTTCGATAAGATTGAGAATGGCCAAACGAAATCGAGACATTGATCACAGTCGCAGACTGCAACAGGAACACATTAGCGTTCATGATCAGACCACGCACAGGACACAATGGCTACTCTTTGGCTGGGAGGATGTAAATCCTCTGTCGTTCTTTCCGAACCACAGCAGACTTCATCCTCCCAATAAAGCTGTTCCGTCGATGCCAGAGCCCATTTCAACACTGAAGAGTTCTATGAGTGGGAATTCAGTCAGGCGCTCCTTTGGGGTGGATAGCAAATCGGACTTCAGAAGAAGCTTCCTTCTGTCTTCCGATAACTCCAGTATGAACAGCGTCCGAAAACACCCAGCTCGCAACGTTAACACTGCGCGAGGCCGAACTCCAGAAATTGGGCGAATTCAGGCATCTGCTTCACCAGGCCAACGCGTGCATTCGTCGAGGTCAAATACAGCGCATCAGCTCGGAGGAAATAGAGTACACGAATTGAACGAAGATCCCTCAGCATTTTCGACGAGTACCTCGAATCCTTGGACAGTTCCCCCATTTCTTATTTACAGGATAGAATTGGACACGTCAGAACTTCCCTCACATAAAACTTTCGATTATTTCCAACAGAGGGATGCAACTGACAGGAGCTCGACTCTAATCTCTGAAGATGATCAGTCGACGCAAACAAACTTCTATTTCGAGTTACCCTTAGGAATTCAAGGATTTTGCACACCAAGCTCTCTGACTATTATATCGGCGTTGGTAAAAGAATTCCAGCCGACTCATCCCGTTGAAATCATTGATTCGCTCCAGAAAGAGGTGGTGTCGGATATTGTTGGTTATGAAAAGGCTATGGAAGATCCAAAGCAAACATCAAATTATGCGATCCGAGTACCTTCAGTTGATATAAAACTCGTCAATCCTTCCGACTCGCCTGAGGGCAATGATGTGAAGTTCCAAGATGAGTACAGTATTGGAGTTTCACAGTTGAGAGCTGAACTTCGAACGAAAGTTACAAGGCAAAAGGATGACCTTTTTGAAGGAATAAAGCAAAGTTATATTATACGCACAGATGCGAAGCGTCTTTCAGTATCCGTGGAAGGAAACCAATATGGCGCCTTTCATGAAAATGCCGGTCTCAATTGCCTATTTGGAGACATGGCTTTCTGGTTCTCGACGTCCCAAGCCGTTCAATCCCATCTCAAAGTGAGATCTTTTGAGACAGTGACATCGACTAAGTCAGTGGAGCATCTTGCATGTTTAGTTCGACGTACAGCGACTACAATCGACTCTGTCACGTCGTCCTTTCAACGAAATCTGCCTCTAAGTGACGAACGTCTGCGTGTTCTAGTCTACCGGCTTACACTGAAAGCTGCTGATATACCAGATCCATCATTCCTGACACGCATGTCGTCTGTGCTCAGGTTGGCACCCAATCACTTACGACAACATGATTCCTGGAAAATTATATCTCGTCTTCGTAATGTATACAAGAACCTGTCTTCCGTTCAACGACGGGATTTGGTCTCAAAGTGCCTTAGCCGTGACTTGGCATTACCAGAGGATGCCAAATCCGTCGTGTATTCGACATTCGATAAATGGCGAACTTGGGACCTGGCACACGTCGGAAAGAGCTACGTTATGCGGAGGGTCTGGGGCTCTGATGAGCCGGAGAGCGATGATGCTCTTCGCACACCGATGTCCTTGTCAGCGAATGTGAAGAGTTTGCGGTTTTCCATAGACTCAGGTCCGAAGGAAAGTGACTTCATCATTGAAGATCTGTCGACTGCAATAACATCCAAACCTAAACACTACGAGACTCAGGCAGGAAGCTCCATATTCGAAGGGTTGACTGTCGTACAATCCTATTGCTCGTCTGCGGCTTTACGTCTGAAATGGGAAATACTTGATCTTGTTGAGGGGGTCGCACGGATTATGTCCACTGTGGCATTTGACTCGACTACCAAAGAGACGCCACAACCGGAGGAACTGCATGTTGTCTTTGGGACTGATGTCGGATCTATTACCCTCGATGGCATCAATATTAAACTAGCTTTGCTCGGAAGGGCATTAAGAGGGTCCGTGGTTCACAGCCCTCGCCCTCTTGAGAAGATGAACGCTTTGACGGTGTTGCTCAGCGCAGGGGCATCTTCATATGAGTTTTCAAGTCTGACGAGGGTTCTCATGCTATGGAGATGCTGGAACCCATGTGGTTATCTTTCTCAGACTTCGAGGGAACGCGACGGAAAGTTGGTCAACGATTGGAGGATCGCCGGGTCTTCTAAGAAGGTCCGGTACGACGTGAAGGATGATCCGGTAAACTTGACCCATACGGCTGATCGACTAATAGCGGATGAGGTGCGGCAGGTTACCCAACTTATTAGGGATATCAATATACCAGCGAGCCACACGCAGGAGAAGCCAGCCGCGAAAATGTCCATCCATAATCATTTTCGTATCGCTTTGTTCCTGGACGATTATAGGATTAGGTTCCATCTGCTACCTTCCTTGGTTTATACCATCTCAGGATATGTGGCGAGAATGTCACTTGAACCTAGGGAGTCCTCAAAGTTCGAAGTAGATTTCGACTTGAAGGAGGCGTTTCATGTCTTCTCGTCGGAGAAGCACGGGAAGCTTCACAACCTTTCTGTTCTTGAAATTCCTCCGATCAATGGCCGAGTTCTTATAGAGCAAGCATCCAATCGCACTGACATCGAGATTGATACCACTATTGAACCCACTTACCTGGAAGCCGGCGCTATAAGAAGTCTCCTATCTATTTTAACGGACCCCGTCTTCTCTCATATGGTCTCCGATGCCAAGCAAAATGTTGAAATACTTAAGCTGCACCTTGGCGATGTTGTTGATTCCGACCAACCACTCGCACAGCCTGAGGAGCAGCGCACTGGCAACGAACTCTTTTACAAGGCTCGTTTCACGATCGCAGGCATGGAGATACATGTTACCGCTCCTGGGGTCAGCGGGGATAGTTACTCCGCGGACATGGGCTTACGTATTGGGCTCACGCAGATGCATCTCGACAACGGCATGGAACAAGAGATTCCCATGGAATATCCACAGTTTGGTGTTGATATATCCCAGGTACTTTTTGACCTGAGTAAACACGAAGCGACCGTGAGTCGGTCATACGGCAGTTTTGCCGTAGGTGCCAGAGCCGTTGGGACCTCCGCGGTCCTTGATAATGGAGAAGTTACTCGGGCTTACCACGTGAGCAGCGAGGCACTGGACATACAACTGTACGCCGAATCAGCTACGTTGGTGGTCGATATCGCATCCTATTTACAGGAGGGTATCAAAATGATTGATATACCACATGAGGTCAAACGTTTCAGGAGGTTGCGTCGACGTGGACTGTCTGACATAAAATCACAACAATTGAAGGCTCCGGACCTACAAGTTAATGAAGAACCAGTGACAGAGGATCTTTTCGACGCTATGTTCTCATTACAACTTGAAAACATCCAAGTTGCATGGAATATGTCTACCGCACCATCAACGATTTCTGGGTACAAGCCTGAAGACTTAATATTCTCCGTTGAACGCATCAACTTGTCTAACAAAGGGAAGAATACCGCCAAACTCCGCATCGAGAATATGCAGCTCCAGATGGTAGCGCTTTCTGCGGATAGACGAAGGCGCTCACTGAACTCGGCACTCATGCCAGAGATGGTCTTCAATGTAGCGCATTTCGCTGCCGAACATGGTGTTAGTGTGGCTTTTCAGGCCGCTGGGAAACCACTGGACCTTAGGCTCACGTCTGACTTCGTGCTTCCAGGGAGTATGCTGCAAAACTCTATTTCCTCTGCTAGCAAAATCCTTCGTGAGGCAAATGTCATTTCTAAGGAGAATCCTTCCCCAGGGAACGATACACCACGTAAACTTTTTGGTAATAAACGACTACAGTCTGTGCTGGTAGACATAGACTTCTCCGGAGGCATGATTGCAATTCAGGGCAGGCACAGCAACGATCAACAGACACGATTGACCGCAAAGATGAAAGGGAGTCAAATACCAGAAGGAAGGTTTGGAAAGTACGTGCAAGGAGATGTGGCAACGGCGGCTATGCTTCAAACTCCTGGAATAGCATTGAAGGTCCAGTTTGAGGATAAGGGAGGTGACGACTCTGCGCTGAATGCAGAGTTGAATGTCGACGCGTCGACAAACATACTGTATCCGACGCTTGTGCCTCTGATAAAACAGATGTCTGAAACCATCAAGGAGGTTATGGGTGAACAGCAGTCACCCTCGTCGCCATCAATGGCATCAAAATTCCAGTCGCAGACACTGAACCCAGAACCTCCAGATGAAGGCAAAGGAGCGGATGCAATCTTTGGGAAGTGCAAGGTCAACATGGGGATTTTGATTCGGAAACAGGAGTTCAGTCTAAGCTGCCAGCCCGTCGCCAGAGTGGCTGCCACGACGAAATTCGACAAGGTGTACATGACAGTGAACACTGTACAGTCAGACGAGCACGGACGATTCATCGCGCTTCTCGTTGCTTTCGACTCCCTACAAGCGTCGGTGAAACATGTGTACTCCAATGAGTCGACCGCACGTTTTGAAGTAGAGTCCATCGTCATGTCTATCATGAATAGCAAACATTTTGGCAGTATGAGTGGCATCTCTGCGGCCCTTAAGGTGAGCCCGATGACAGTGGCTCTCAACGCAAAACAAGTCCAAGACTTCCTGCTATTTCGAGAAATTTGGTGGCCATCAACCGACGATTCAGGCGATGCTTCTGATCTGCCTACATCGACATTCGATCCGCAATCTACCTCGGAAACCCAGCCTTATATTGTACGACGCTATCAGCAAGTTGCATCGGCACCGGCATTTCCATGGAACTCCACAGTTGCCATCGAGAAGTTGGAGATCCAGCTCGATCTCGGGTCGGCGCTCGGAAAGTCCAATTTTGCGATAGGTGACTTTTGGATGTCGTCGAAGAAGACTTCTGATTGGGAGCAGACGCTGTACGTCAATTTCGACACCGTGAAGATGGAGAGCAAGGGCAGAATGAGCGGGGCGATTGAACTTCGGAATCTTAACGCTCGAACCTCCATCCAGTGGCCGGACCAGACTTCCAATTCGGATCAGACACCGCTAATCCAAGCCTCGGCTAAATTTAATCGATTGCAGGGCAAGGTTTCTTTTGATTACCAGCCTTTCCTAGTGGCTGACATAGCCATGTTCGAGTTCCTGATGTATAACGTCCAGGGAACATCTAGGGCCCAGGAGGAACGACTTTTTAGTATCTTGGATGGAGAGAAGGTCTTAATTTCTTGCACAGCATTGACCGCGGCGCAATCAATGGCGTTGTTCCAAGCCTGGCAACGACTGGCACAGGACAAACAAGCAGCCTACGAAGCCTCTTTGAGAGACGTTGAGAGATTCTTACGCCGAAAGTCTTCAGCTACCCCCGGTAAGACAGATCTACATGACCTAGAATCGAACAGAAAGGCCGACGATCCCACCGGGAAAGCACCTATTTCCCTCCAAAGTAGCGTGGTGGTTACTATCAAAACGTTCGTGGTTGGAGTCTTCCCAAGCAGCCTCTTTGACAATCAGATATTCAAAATGGAAGCATTTGACGCACAAGCTCGGTTCGCCGTGTCATTTGAACAAAACAAGATACACAGCGCCCTGGGACTGACACTGGGCCATCTGGGTGTTGCGCTGTCCAACGTGAACCGCGTCGCATCTATGAATCTGGAAGAGTTATCCGTTACCGATGTTATCAATCGCGTAATCAACTCTCGTGGCGGAACGATTCTGAAGGTACCACGGCTGCTGGCCGGCATGGAGACATGGCAAAGTCCCGGATCGTCGCATATCGAGTACATATTCACGAGCACGTTTGAAGGCAAAGTGGACGTTGGATGGAACTATTCACGTATCAGCTTCATCCGCGACATGTGGGAAAGCCATTCCCGGGCGCTTGCGTCCCGACTCGGAAAGCCGATACAACCCTTGGCCGTGCGCATTACGGGTGGAGGACCAAGTTCTGACGGAGATGGTGAAAGACAGGAGCAGCAAGGGAAGATTACAGCGGTGGTCGACGTGCCACAGTCCAAATACACGTATACAGCGCTGGCACCGCCGATAATCGAGACACCGCAGCTGCGGGATATGGGCGAAGCAACGCCGCCGTTGGAGTGGATTGGATTACAGCGCGATCGACTGCCTAATGTCACTCATCAAATGATTATTGTGACACTGTTGGAGATTGCAAAGGAGGTGGAGGATGCGTATGGGAAGATTCTGGGATCATCGTGATATGGAGTTCGTTGGTGTTTCTTGTCGTTGCGTCGTTTCTTGTCGTCTTCAGTGATATCATGTATACTTTACAGTGTTGTAGGAATAGAGCTATAGTTTCGATGTTAATATTATTATCCATCCATCTCCATATGATGATAACATGTTCATTCGTCCTATTTCCTATTTCCGTCTTGTATGACGTTGTTGTCGTTGTTGCTGGGCCCTGGTGAGATTCCGTAGTGTAAGCGTTTTGCATATTGGAGATATTCAGGTTCCAAAAGGCGTTCGGGAACTTTCTATGATAACCAATTAAGGAACACGGTGGTATGACATGACTACTACTATGGATGTGTTGTTGTTGTCGTAGTCGTCGTCGTCTGTGCTCGTGGTGTTCTTGTCTGACAGCAAGTACCTATGTACGCGGTGACCAACGCTGGTACTGTACATAAGTAAGCGAGGGCGATCAGAGGTAGCAGAATCCATATGGCGCCTCTTTTTTTTTTTTTTTTTTTTTTTTTTTTATTAAGGCCAGCAGAAAGGCAGAGATGCAATCACAGTGACCACAGGAGTCTCCGAGTCTGAATCTGAGGAATAGAATGACTCACTGTCAGGCTGGTTGCTTGGTTGGACCGAACAGAAGAATCTTTGGACCGGCAGAATACATACTCCGTACCGGCAGGGCATATCATAATTCAAGTGCCTTCAAGAACACCATACAAAGGTGAAGACATAGTCTACATGTAGCAGTGACGATATTCGAAAAGCCATGACTCGAAAGTTGACTCATTAAAACCTCTGATTAAGAATAATGAAAGAAAAAATCGTAGGAGAGAAGGGTCAACTGGCAGCAGCAGCGGACAATAGTAAACTCCGTGGATGGCTTATTAACGATCGCTTGTCTCCCACACCCACCACAACCGGATTTTTCCCCTCCCTCGCTTCTCCCGCCCCGAAAACTCTTTCTTTTCCCACCTTTTTTTTCTTCTCTTTTTCTTCCCATAAAAAAGCCTCTCAGCCCTTACTCGAGCTGTGCTAAAAAGGCGTTCTTTTCCACCGCAAATTTTCTTCCAGGTCGAGCTAGTTCTCGATCCTGATCCTTTTTGTTTTTTTAATTGTACCTTTTCTTTCGATTGGTTTTTGTTAAACCGTCCCGGTTCCTTCAACCCCGCCCAAAGGGCCTATCTATCTGCTTAGGAGCAAGGAAAAAGAAATAGAAAACCGTCGAGATGGTTAAGTAAGTCGACTTCTTCAATCATTGCATGGCCTATGTAGTAAATGTTTTGGTATGTGCTGTGTGCTGACTGGCGATGATTACAACAGCTTCACTATCGAGGAGGTCCGTTGCCCTTCCCGTAACCCCCGTCCGTCCTGTTCGGCGGTCTTTGGGACTACTAGCCTTGAACAAGTCCAGTTGGTATTGATGTCAGCTGACACTATGAGTAGATCCGGTCCCTCATGGACCGTCCGGCCAACATCCGGAACATGTCCGTGATTGCTCACGGTATGAATTCATCTCGCCCCGCTACGGCTAGTGTGATGTGTTTGTTGGTTTCTAATCAAATGCTTCACTTGAATAGTCGACCACGGAAAGTCTACCCTCTCCGACTCTCTCGTCCAGCACGCTGGTATCATTTCGGCTGCCAAGGCCGGTGAGACCCGTTTCATGGACACACGAGCCGACGAGCAAGACCGCTGCATTACCATCAAGTCTACGGCTATCTCCCTCTACGGTCACCTTCCGGAGGATGAGGACCTGAAGGAGATCCCTCAGGCCGTCCAGGGAAATGAATTCCTTATCAACCTTATCGACTCTCCCGGTCACGTTGACTTCTCTTCCGAGGTTACTGCCGCTCTCCGTGTCACTGACGGTGCCCTGGTCGTCGTCGACTGTGTTTCCGGTGTCTGTGTCCAGACGGAGACCGTCTTGCGTCAGGCTTTGACTGAGCGTATCAAGCCTGTTTGCGTTATCAACAAGGTCGACCGTGCTCTGCTCGAGCTTCAAGTCTCCAAGGAGGACCTGTACCAGTCCTTCGCCCGTACCGTCGAGTCGGTTAACGTCATCATCGCCACTTACTTCGACAGCCACCTTGGTGATGTTCAAGTCTACCCCGACAGAGGCACCGTTGCTTTCGGCTCTGGTCTGCACGGATGGGCCTTCACCGTCCGTCAGTTCGCCGTCAAGTACGCCAAGAAGTTCGGTGTCGACCGTAAGAAGATGTTGGAGCGTCTCTGGGTAAGTTTTACCCGACTTGAAATTGAAGCCGTGTTACAGGTTTCGCTGACCGCATAATATAGGGTGAGAACTACTTCAACCCCAAGACCAAGAAGTGGACCAAGAGCTCGGAAAGCGATGGCAAGCCTCTTGAGCGTTCCTTCAACATGTTCATCTTGGACCCCATTTTCCGTATCTTCCATGCCGTCACCCACAACAAGAAGGAGGAGATCTCCAATGTGCTCAGCAAGCTCGAAATCAACCTTGCTAGCAACGAGAAGGACCTCGAAGGCAAGGCCTTGCTGAAGGTCGTTATGAAGAAGTTCCTGCCCGCCGCCGATGCTCTTCTGGAGATGATCTGTATCCACCTGCCGTCTCCCGTCACCGCCCAGAAGTACCGTGCTGAGACTCTCTACGAGGGTCCCCCTGACGACCAGTGCGCCATTGGTATCCGCGACTGTGACCCTAAGGCTCCTCTCATGCTCTACGTTTCCAAGATGATTCCCACTTCTGATAAGGGTCGTTTCTACGCTTTCGGTCGTGTCTTCGCCGGTACTGTCAAGTCTGGTGTCAAGGTCCGCATTCAGGGTCCTAACTACGTCCCTGGTAAGAAGGACGACCTTTTCATCAAGGCCATCCAGCGTACCATTCTCATGATGGGTCGTTTCGTCGAGCCCATTGAGGATGTCCCTGCCGGTAACGTTGTCGGTCTGGTCGGTGTTGACCAGTTCTTGCTCAAGTCTGGTACTATCACCACCTCCGAGACTGCCCACAACATGAAGGTCATGAAGTTCTCTGTCTCTCCTGTCGTCCAGCGCTCTGTTGAGGTTAGAAATGCTTCCGATCTTCCCAAGTTGGTCGAAGGTCTTAAGCGTCTCTCCAAGTCTGATCCTTGTGTCCTGACCTTCATCAACGAGTCTGGTGAGCACGTCGTCGCCGGTGCTGGTGAGCTTCACCTTGAGATCTGCTTGCACGACCTTGAGCAGGATCACGCATCTGTGCCCCTCCGTATCTCGGACCCTGTCGTTTCCTACCGTGAGACCGTCAGCAACGAGTCTAGCATGACTGCCTTGTCCAAGTCGCCCAACAAGCACAACCGTTTGTGGGTTACCGCCCAACCGTTGGATGAGGAGCTTTGCCAGGCCATCGAGACTGGCAAGATCACCCCTCGTGACGATTTCAAGGCTCGTGCCCGTCTCATGGCCGACGAGTACGGCTGGGATGTCACCGATGCCCGTAAGATTTGGTGCTTTGGCCCTGACACCATCGGTGCCAACTTGCTTGTCGACCAGACCAAGGCCGTTCAGTACCTCAACGAAATCAAGGACTCGTTCGTTTCTGGTTTCCAATGGGCTACCCGCGAGGGTCCCGTTGCCGAAGAGCCCCTGCGCTCCGTTCGTTTCAACGTCCTTGATGTTACCCTCCACGCCGATGCCATTCACCGTGGTGGTGGTCAAATCATCCCTACTGCTCGTCGTGTCTTGTACGCCTCCACTTTGCTCGCTGACCCTGGTCTCCTCGAGCCTATCTTCAACGTCGAGATTCAGGTGCCTGAGCAGGCCATGGGTGGTATCTACGGTGTCCTTTCTCGTCGTCGTGGCCACGTCTACGCCGAAGAGCAAAGACCCGGTACTCCTCTGTTCAACGTCAAGGCTTACTTGCCCGTCATGGAGTCCTTCGGTTTCCCTGGCGATCTCCGTGCTGCTACTGGCGGTCAGGCCTTCCCTCAGTCCGTCTTTGACCACTGGGCTATTCTCCCTGGTGGCTCTCCTCTTGACCCGACTACCAAGTCTGGTGCCATTGTTACTGAGATGCGTAAGCGCAAGGGTATCAAGGAGAATGTACCCGGTTACGAGAACGTAAGTTTATTGTCATCGCTTTTGTTTCTAAAGAGTTTGATCATCCGTCATGCTAACAACTCCTCTGCAGTACTACGACAAGCTGTAAAAAGCTTCAACGCAGGCCGGATAAACGTTTCATTTGTTTCTGGAATTTTTTCATGAGATTGACGAACGCAATGCAATTTCCAGGTTAATAAGAACAAAAAAAGAGCAATGACAGTACATAGATGACCTAATGAACAAGGTTTTTGCGTCTTGAAAAAGTTGCTGACAGGGCAATGCCCGGCCTCGCAGAGGGTCACTTGGCCTGTTTTGCTCTCAGCCTTTCCCCCTTCGGTCTCTCGTTGCGCTTGAACTGATCATATCCGGGGTGTTTGATGTTATTTTCCAAGAGTGATTTTCATGATGCGCGAACGAATTTTGGTAACGGTTTTTTTCTGTCTGATTTGTTGCTGGTTTGCTATGGGGTATTGGTGTGCACTATTTTTATATTTTTTATTTTTTTCTGGTTTTCGCCAGTTTTTGTTTTTACCAATGAGAATCTGGTGAATCTAGGAAATCTGCCTTGACCTCGTAGTAGAGTGTATGATAGACGGCGAATTCGTAGCAGTTCCTGGCCGACGATGGAGGTGTTCTTCCTAAGAACCACGATAAGGGTCACGTGCAAGGTTAAATAGGGCGGTCGCGTTTTTCCAGGACGATTTCAAAGCTTGCTCAGTTTTTCATCACTCGCGCAGAGACTCAGGATCCGGAACGACTGCTGTGACTTGCACGGAATTCGTTCCTTTGCTAGACTTTGCTATATTGGCGCGCTTCTACGCAGTTCCGATTTCCTTGCCTTGCTTCTGTTACAGCTTCGAGAATCGAGATCTCCCCGTTGATTTGAACTCGAGCTTTTACCTGCTGGTTCGGAGCTTGCACAGAGAATCGCTCTTTTAGCGCAGAGAGATTCCGCGGCTGTGCTTCATATAATATGCAGTTCTCGGAGGAGGAAGCTGCCGAGGTGAAGAAATGGGTAGTGAGGAAGTTGGAAGATATGTAGGTTTCCATACCTGGGCCCGGACTCATACTTCATTCGCTACTGGGGGTTCTGGGTCGCTGTTTACTCGCAAGTAACCTCCTTCTGACGGCACTGATCTAACGTTTTGAGAATTTACCAGCTCCGACGCTGATTCGGACGTGCTCGCGGACTTTGTACTTGCGCTGATTAGGTCGGATGCGCCTGACGATGAAATCCGGAAGGCGTCTGTGGAGAACCTGGAGGACTTCCTGAGAGAACGTCAGTGTTGTGTGCTATATCGTTCAGTTGGTATGGTTTTCTAACGGACAGATCGGGTGTGCAGATACGACCAAGTTCGTGGACGAGCTGTTCGAGACGTTTGGGCCCAAAGACCAGGAGGTTCCCTCGTCGACTTCGCACCCCCAGATACAGTCGCAACAACCTCCACCTGAAATTGCTCAGCCTGTGCCGATTGCTCCTCCACATCCATCTTTCCCGTTCAATGCGCCGACTGGTCCTGCAAGGGGTGCTTTTGGCTCGCCACCCATGGGAGGCTTCGCGCAGTCTCGCGGCCCATATGAGAGCCCGAACTTTAATCGAAAACGAACCTATCAGGACGGCTTCCAAGCCGATCAAGATTACCAGGACGCTTACCATAATCGGTCTTTCAAGACACAACGGCGCGGCCGCGGTGGTAGAGGAGACTGGATGGGGAGGGATGGCCGTACATTAGGCGCTGCTGGCCAATATCCACCACTACCTACGAGTGGCGTTCCAATTATGCCTCCTGGCTTTGCTCCGTTTGATCAGAATGATCCGATGGCTGCTATGATGGCGTTACAGGGGATGGGGTACCCTCAAATGCCTGGAATGCCGCCTATGCCTATCCCACAACCTACAGGAGCTCCTGCTCAGCAAGGCGCAAAATTAATGCAGCGTTGTCCGTTCTACGACACTCAAGGTATCTGCTACTTAGGAGCAACCTGCCCTTACCAACATGGTTCGGAAGTCACGCCTTCCAATGACGATGGTAAGAAAATCCACACTCGAGTTGGTTTGGTTTATATTGCAATTGCTAACATTTGTGTGTTCAGAATACGACCCGAAAACTTCCAACGTGGATATGGATATACACAGAACAGACAGAACCCTGCGCGGCGGCGACAGAGGCCGCGGTCGAGGACGTGGGGGAGGTGACAGAGGCGGCTTTCGAGCACGAGGACGGGCTGAATTCTCAGCGCTTGGGCCCAACGACGACCAGACGATTACGACGATTGTGGTTGAACAGATACCGGAGGAGAAGTTCAACGAAGACGCAATACGGGAGTTCTTTTCTCAGTTTGGTAATATCCTTGAAGTCACACTACAAGGCTACCGGCGCCTTGCTTTGGTCAAGTACGAAACGTATGCTGCGGCCAAGGCAGCGTGGTCCAGTCCGAAAGTGATATTCGACAACCGGTTTGTCAAGGTCTATTGGTACAGACCCAAGGAGAAGGCGGAAAAGAACGGTGACCAAGCAAGTGGAGAGACGGCCGGTGATGGCACGCCGTTCAACAGAGAAGAATTCGAAAGACAGCAAGAGGAAGCACAAAAGGCGTATGAGGAGAAAATGAAGAAACGCAAGGAGACTGAAGAGGCAAAGGAGGCTCTGGATAGACAAAGAGACGAGCTTCATAAAAAACGAGAAGAGGAAAGCAGCAAACTAATGCAAAAACTCGGAGGGAAGCCTACCAGCAATGGGACTGGCTCTACTAACGGCCAAGGCGACACCGCTGGAGATGGGGATACCAACGAGCAAACGAAGCAGCTTCGTGCGCAGTTGGAGTCTCTCGAAGAGGAAGCGAAGAACCTTGGACTCGACCCGAATAGCGCCGCAGCCGGTTCATCATTCTCGGAACGAGGTCGTGGGAGAGGGTTCCCGTCGTACCGCGGCCGGGGCGGTTTTGCACCGCGTGGTCGCGGATATGATCCTTCATTCCGCGGAGGACCCGCATATCGCGGTCGGGGAGCGCCGCGAGGACGAGGTGCAAGCGTACTCCGCCTCGATAACCGACCCAAGAGGGTTGCAGTATCGGGCGTGAAGATAAACTCGGAACAAGACGAGGCATTGAGGCAGTATCTGGTTGTAAGTTGAGCACCGTTACCGTAGACAGGGCATTCAAGGCCAGCACTAACCATCACCTCTGCTTTTCTTACAGGGAATCGGTTACGAATCAATTGAACCAAACCCAGAACAGCCAGACTCCTTAATCGTCAGCTTTAAGGAACGCTTCCTGGCCGAGAAATTCATGTACGGCCCTCGCCCAATCCCGTCAGTGGGCAATGTTGAACTATCTTGGGTCGCCAACCCTCCCCCAACCGCCGCAACCACGCCTGCTTCCTCGTCATCTCCCAAACCCCAACGTGGCCTCGGGGACCCAACGCCTCCTCCTACGGGAGACGATGAAGACACAGCCATGGATTCTACAGCAGAGAATCCAGACCCATATCTCTCGTCTGACACACGCAAGGACGGAAATGGGGCTAACGACGTTGATTACGATGTTGCCGAGGTGGATGACAATTGGGGAGGTTGAATTGAGCGTTGGTGGTAATTTGTAAAATCTCGGGTTATTTTTTGGCGCTATGATATTATTGCTCTCTCTCGTCGTTTCCAATCATTGTTATGTGTCATGGATGTTGCACATAGTGTGTTTTACTGGCTCTCATCATCTTAGGGCCAGTTGCTGCGCGGTACATTATTATTTTGCATCTACATATTCAGTTTGTACGGAGTACATTATGTAAGTAAAGAGATAGAAAGCTACATGTACGGTATCTCAGCATCTGCATCATTGGCTGATTGACTGATGATTCTTTTCGCTTGACTACATAAATTTGCGAAGATCGAGGAGTAATGTACAGTACATACGACAGTACGCAGAGCCCGCTGTTGGGGTGCCTTCTCTGCGTCTGTTCAACTGTTGATTGATAATAATAACGATTAGGTACATTTTAAACGTCTACACGCTCAAAGGTGGCATACGACAGGAAGCCAGATGCTGCGAATCTAGTGGACTCGCCATGAAAGCCACCCCGTGCGGCGTGAAGAGGGTGTGCCCTGCCTGGCTAATAATAATAAGTTGGACGGCACAGTGAGCGGTACTTTGTAAAGAATAAAAATAAAAATAAAAAAAAAGGAAAAAAGAATAAGCGACACCTCTGGGATTCGAACCCAGGAGGGCGAACCCACAGATTCCCTATCAGATGGTCGCATCGGAGCACGACCTTAGCTGCATAGCAGACCTGCGCCTTAACCACTCGGCCAAAGTGTCAAATTGACATTGAAGCTTACCACTTTTATGTTATATATCACATTTCAAGCAATGCTAAGTCCCATAACTCTATGAGCTGACATCGGTCTCTCCCTAATGAGATACATTTGTACATGTACGCTGTTGCTAACAACACAATTTGCAAGTCCTTGAACTTTTCCAGTATTATTACACGTCCATTATCACCAGTTATATAACGAGAAAGCAGCGAGCGGCAATAAAACGGCTCCTGAAACACACCAAAACGCCGAAAAGGAGATGCAGAATGCGATACCTTAGAGCTCCAAGATACATAGCACAATCCACAGGAACGAGTCCGCCGAGAAAGGAAGAATTAAGGCACTGTTAGGTCTAACGACACCAGGTGGTCGGAAGTAGTAGTGGTGCTTCAACCGCCTGCAATTGCTGACAGAAGGAAGGGTACTGGTGCGCCCTAATGAATACGTTTCAATCTGGCGCTGTTCATGGCAAGTCGGTCGTCCACATAATCGCTCTGTAGTAAGGATTAGCATATGCAAGTGAAAATCTGAGACTATACAAATGACTAGGACTCACCTTGCCAATAATCCGCTCCAGGTGTCTGTTCTGCTCGTCCAGTTCGTTATTGGTGGCTCGTGCGAGCCCATTTAGCCGGCCAGAAGCACCACCGAGGAGGTTCAAATTCTGATCTATCTCATCCTCCATGGCTTCATCTTCGCTGTCAGCCTCGAATTGGTACTTCTTACGCTCCAGCACGTGCTTCTTTTGCTTTTCTTGAGAAGCTTTTGACTGTCTGTCGATATCCCTGAAGTTACGGTCCATCCGTTGGTTGGTCATGTAAGCTTCATGTCGAGTGGCGTCACGGTTGCCACGGTCTTCTCGGTTCGTGTTGAGGATAGCCATATCACGGTCGCGCTTCCTCCGAGCGCTCGTAAACGGATTTGCCACGTGAACGTGGAACATGCTCTTGTTGAGAGTGTTAAGCTCCTTAGCCTTCTCTTCAGCAATACGACTTTCAATTCCCGCGACGTCCAAGTTATGCTCGGTGTCATGAATTCGCTCTCCTTGGTATCCCAGACGAGCAAGCGTATCTCGACCAACTTCTTCGGCTTGGGCAGCGGCTCTGATTGCGTTGCGGGAAGACGAAACATCGCCCTGCTTGACAAATTTCATCTCTTCCTTGATTGCTTTAATGTCTTCCTCCTCTTCTTCTTCTGCTGTAAGTTGTCGCTCTTGATACATAGCCGTGCTATACTCATTGGTACCACCGCCAAAGGCATTATTTTCCTGGTCCGAATAAGAGGGTTGGGAATGTCCCGTATGTTTATGTTGTTCCATTCTCTCTCGCGCCCCACCAAAAAGAGCATCCCTATCTGCATCCGATTCCGACGGATTGTTGGGGTCCACGCTGCCCAAACCCCCGTAACCGCCAGCGCCATACCGCGGGCCCGGGTCAACACTCCCACGTCCACCAAACCTATTGTTCCCATAACCAGTCGGACTACCATATCTATTCGGTGCGTAGCCGGTCGGCGGTATAGAGGGAGGTCCGGCAGGAGGAGTGCCAGCGGGAGGTTTCTGGCCCGGGTAGACCAGTTCTTCCTTCGGTGGCGGAGCTACTCCCGCATTTATCTTCGCTCTCGTGTACGGATCAATGGGCATCTCTTTGGCGTAGGGGTTTATCGGAGCTGGGCCCTTGTTCTTTTTCTTCATGCCGAAAAGTGCCCGTTTGCCCGACTCCTCGTCGCCATCTCCGGATTTCTTCAATCCAAACTTTCCCATGGTTGGTGTTCAACGGCTAACAGCGGTGTCGTAGAAAGTATTAATTCTTAAGAACTGAGGATACTCGAATGAAGACGAGATTCTCTGTAGACCGAAAAGATGCAAAGAAGGGGGATAATGAGTTATAGAGAAGACAGAGGGGATTCCTTCATCCAACGTTTCAACTTTCAGGAGTAAATGGATGCTGCCTAAAATAGTAATCAGTAACTTGTATCCGTAATACGCAAGATGCTCCATTTTTGGTGGTGAAGTTGAATACGTGACAATACCAGTACAATACAGTGTTGTGGCTGGTGTGGCTGGTGAGGCGGTGTCTAATTCATGCCACGTGACGCACGGTAAAACCGAAACTGCACTTCAGCATCGACCTCGCTCCATCTTCGCCAAAAGACATAATCACAGTCTTATCCCTAACACGACAGCATGGCTCCGTATTATGCATCTGATGCCGATTATTTCAAGGATAAGGCGCGTAGGGATCTGCTGAGTCTACTCGAAGCCGTGAGTAAGGCTCCTAGTTCCCTAACCAAGGCGTCTTCGCTGTTCAAATTCTCGAAGCTAATTGCTAATTTTCTCGGGCAGGTTCGCGGTAAGAAAAACATCGTGATAAGCCAGGATCTGACTGGCTCAATTGGACTTTTCGTCAAATTCTCCGTACTTCAAGAGTATGGCGTAGACCGTGTCTTCTTGCTCCAGAATGCCAACGTGGACTCGTCTCAACGGAATGTCGTATTTCTTGTTCGCGCCGAGAAGATAAGCCAAGTGCGGATGGTGGCAGGTATGTTGGTCTTTTTGGGTTTACCTTATATTCAAATTCCCATTTCAAATGCCCATTCAAGCCCAATCCTGCCAATGGGACAACAGTAGATTACGCAGACTGCTCTCCTTCTCTGCGTAATCAGTCAAGTTCCCTAGATTGATTCTCAAATACGTATAATCTACAGCTCATAATCCCTAAGGCTTTCTCTCTTGTTTCAGCCGATTGAATGCCATCAGAATGAGCTGACATGTCGCCCATTCAGAGCAAATAAAGCGCCTACAGCAGAATAGTAGCGTGGAGCACGAATTCTCTATCTTCTGGGTCCCAAGGCGGACCCTCGTAAGCAACTCGATCTTAGAAGAGAAAGGTATTATTGGAGACGTGAATATTTATCAATTCCCTATGTACTTTGTACCGTTGGAGCAAGATGTGCTGTCACTGGAACTGGAGGATTCCTTCAGTGACCTATATCTGGTAAGAAAACAGGAGGTCCCAAGCGCAAGAGTTTGTAAGATACAAGATACTAACTTTGTCTAGAACAAGGATCCCGGTTGCATATTCCTTTCTGCCAGGGCTCTCATGGATATCCAGCGGCGACATGGCCATTTCCCGCGTATAATTGGTAAGGGAGATAACTCGCGACGTCTTGCGGATCTCCTATTGCGGATGAGAAAAGAGCTTGATGCCGAAGAAAGCTCCGGCTTGACCGATCAGTCTGTCCGAGGGCTCTTGCCAAGTGCGGACACAGAGAATCTGATCATTATTGACAGAGAAGTGGACTTTGGCACTGTTCTCCTCACGCAACTCACGTACGAAGGATTAGTTGACGAGACTGTGGGTGTCAACCATAATCAAGCAGACGTTGACACGACGATTGTCGGTCCGGCTCCAGCGCCCCAGCCCCAGGAATCATCTTCCAGAGCATCCCAACAGACCGTAAAGCAAGGTACCAAGCGGAAGATCGCGTTGGACTCTTCCGATCATTTATTTAGCCAACTACGAGACTCGAATTTCGCTGTCGTAGGCGATATTCTGAATAAGGTAGCACGTCGCTTAGAAAGCGACTACGAAAGCCGCCATACGGCAAAGTCCACGTCGGAGTTGCGGGAATTCGTGACGAAACTACCAGCATATCAGTCGGAGCATCAGAGTCTCCGTGTTCACACCAATCTTGCTGAGGAGATTATGAGATACACGCGCTCGGATATCTTTCGAAAACTATTGGAAGTTCAGCAGAGCAATGCTGCCGGTGCCGATCCCTCATATCAACATGACACTATAGAAGAACTAATTGCCCGTGATACCCCCCTCAATGACATCCTTCGTTTGCTCTGTCTCGAGTCTTGCATGTTCGGCGGAATACGCCCGCGGAATCTCGAGAACTTCAAAAGACAGATCGTCCAAGCCTATGGGTACCAACACCTGCTAACATTCAATGCATTGGAGAAAATGGAACTCCTCCAACCCCGATCCTCGGGTACTGCGATGCTACTCCCAACAACAGGCATGCAAACAGGCATCAAGACCAACTATAACTACTTGCGGTCAAACCTCCGACTTGTAGTCGAAGAGGTCAGTGAGAGGGACCCAAAAGACGTCTCGTACGTGTACAGCGGCTTCGCACCCCTCAGCATCCGACTTGTTCAATGCGTTCTGCAGAAACCATACGTGTCTTCTCTTGTCCGAAGCAGCGGGCCGGCCTCTGCCGCATTAAACACGGCCAGCACGGCGTCGCCCGGATGGCTTGGTTTCGAGAATGTGGCCAAGAGTGCCCGCGGCGCGACGTTCAGTATAGTCCAGAAAGGCGATGACAAGGCTGTTCGGGCACGGCAGACGCTCAGTGGCAACAGTGCTACGAAGACGGTGTATGTGTTCTTCTTGGGCGGGATTACCTTCACCGAAATCGCGGCATTGCGGTTCATAGCAAGGCAGGAGGCCCCGCGACGGAGGATTGTAGTGTGCACCACGAATATCATCAGTGGCAACCGCATGATGGAGGCTGCAATTGAGAAGGGGAGGTTGCAGAGTAGTAGGGCTAGTACGGAGTAACGATGTTGACGATCCCTGGGCTGGCTTTCATGAAACTCGGTTGTAACTACGGAGTATGATATTTTGCCATCGATCGATCATAACTACACCTTAATGCAGCATATCTCAATAAATCAAGGCTGCCTTTTCTGGCACCGTTTCTCTTCGGTTCAACCGCCAACGGAGTATGATACACGAGAAATTAATAGAAACACACCGGCACTGAACTTAGGATGGCAATTTATAAACTCACTTAGGGCTTAGGGCTTAGAGTTATGAGACTTAGGGCTAGGAGTCATAGGTTTTGTCATGTCGAAGCTCCGTGCCCATTGATAGCTAGAACGAAGATAGAGCATTTAATGAAGTTGCTAAATCGCCACTGCCTGCCCTGGGAACTCTCTCAAGAGACCATATGTATGATACCTATAGACATAGTTTGTCTGCGTAAAGTAAGCCGAAAGTCTCGAAACTGCACCGACTGGCCCATAGCTACTTGGAGCTCTAACCCTCACTTCTCCAAGATTTATTCCAATGATACCACGAGCATAGTTTCCCGACGTTGTGACGCAGCATTGCTTCTGATATCCAGAGGCGAAGCAGACTCAGGTAGTCAGTCATATTCTCATTATGGACGTGAAGAGGCTTGGTCGGACGTAAGATGGAGCACAATGTTTTGCAATCTGCATGTTATCTCCTGTACGAAGTATGAAACCTCTTCTGGGTGTACGGCAAGGCTACCCCGGCCATTTCAGAGACATCGTTTGACCCGAGACAGTAGGCCGTGTTTCCCAACGGGACGCTCCTTGGTCGTTGCAAAAGCACATGTAACGCAAAAAGAATGCTTAGTACTTGGTTCTGTGTTTATTGAGCCCAAAAAAATCTAAGCAGCGAGTGATCCATCAACCAAAGTGTGAACTGCGCACACTAATATAGCCATGGACACGAAAGATCGGCAGCTCGAAAGTGTGCAACATTAAATGTAGATAACTGAGTATATAGATGTATGTAGTCCATTAGCCACAACTTGAATGAATACCGTTCGAGCCAATCATCAATACTTGAAGCCAGCATTTACCCCCATCAGCCGTCCTTGGTATCGCTCTGTAATCTCCCCCAGCTTGACCATGACACCGGCTGCCAGTGTTCTAGCCTGCTCCTGAGGATCGCTCCCGGCGTCATGCGAGGTCTTTCCCGTTGCAGGAATCCAATCAAATACCTCGCCGGTCCAGTCACGCAGTTCTATCACTTGTGTCGCAAATTCAGTTACGAGGCGCTCTTCACCGGAGGAGCCCGACGCCACGTTCAGGTCAATGATAACAAGAAATAGTGAGAGCAGAGCGGTCAAGATAATAGGCTCGCTTGCTACTGGATTTGAGTGGACGGAGAGGAGAAGGGTTAGTGTTTCCTGTGTGAGAGTAGGCAGAGCTGGGGCGTGAGGGCCGATTGTCGAGAGAATGAGAGTGAGGGTTTGGAAGAAGAGACTGAACAATTGGGGAGTCAGGAAGGGGTTGTATGAGGGTGCGGTTGACCTAGTTATAACCATTAGCTCCAAATCTATATCAAATGCTCTAAGTATACAGGTCGAACTTACGATGAAAATTGTATCATCATGATTTCAAACCGATTCTTCAATGAATAGAAAAAACCTTCCGACAACACCCGGTGTAAATCTTTGAGGGTTGACTTCTGTCTTTGCGCATCGCGACCTTGACGCCCCTTTTCCACTTCCATCCTGGAGGAAAACGTTCGCACTTTGAGCGCATTGGGACCAGAGAGAGTGTCCGCTGCATTAGCAGCCAGGGGTTGGAGCGATGCTTGGGAAAGCTTCTGAGTCAAGCTCGCCACAGGGGAATCGTCAGTCAGGTACATCGCCTCCATACTTGCGGACAGCTTCTTGGACGGAAACGAGGCGTCAGGCATAGTCGGAAGTCCGAGTCTCCGCGCATCTTCTTCTCCATGGCCAGCCAGTTCGCGAGAACTGAGGCCAAGAGCCGTAAGGATTGCTGACCGCTGAGATTGGGAAAGGTCTCCATCAAAGAATATTCCCGAGAACCACTTTCCCATTTTGAGAGGTTGGGACACTATAAGCGCAACCATACTTTGTAGCTTTAGTTCATGAAAGTTGGAAATCTTATTTTTCTCTTGCAAGCTGATCAAAGTGATTGCTAGGTCTTCTGCGTTCTCAACGAGTTCCGTGCCGAAACCGGTCTTACGTCGAATTAGAGCAGGTGCACTAGTGACACCCAGCTCGTAACGATCTGTATCGTCTGCATCTCGCAGATACGCTATTAAATCACGAATGTAGCTTGCTCCGTTGTCAGTATAATCCCTCAATTCGGAGGATTGGAAATACTCACACAGGGGCTGCAGGCTTTCCGCGTTGGATCAATGTGGGATCATCTTCAGAATCTGACGGATCCATGTCGGGTTTTTCATAAGGAATCAGATCATCGTCATCGTCGCTTTTCCTTGAATCATCGACTTCCTCTATAGACACAATCTTGACTGGCCGAGAGTTCGCATTCTGCCGGTGACGGGAAGACGATACAGACTTTTTAATTCCCGTTTCTGTTGCGCTCTTCTCTGTGTTCGCCTTTGGTCTTAGAGACTCCAATGAACCAACATCATCCTTCGTCCTGATGAGATTTATATAACTGACTGCCTCGTCACTCTCCATTTCTTCAATATCGAATTTCATGGCTTTTCCTGGCGGTTCAAAAAGTTGGGATAATGCCATTCCGACAATCATCCCAAGGAAGCGCGACCTGGAAGATGACGCTGCTAGGCGATTTGAAACCGAGCTGAGGTAGATACTTGAACGCCCTATTTGCTTCATAAAAGAACAGTCCAGTCGGTGAACATATCCAGCAGCCAGAAGAGCAGTTTGCGTATTTGCTTGAATGAGTTAGCAAAGCCGTCTCTCGCGAAGCCGGCGTTCAACAAACCTTCTTGGACCAGGACCGGTGCATGCTTGATATAGAATTTGTCACCAAATTGTTCAAGGCTTTTAGTAAGCAACGAGGCCAAGATATCTGTCGTTGTAGAAGTTAACGTCTAGTTCTATTATAAAGAGAGCGTTGAATCTCACCTTTGCGGGACGAGAAGGTGGCTATTAACGCCCTGCGAAGTCCGACGGTTTGTATCGAGCCTCCATGGCCTTTAGAGAGCCAATCCACGATACTGTTCTCTAGAAGCGGATTATTGTTCATAACCGTTGAGCACAGTGCAGCAACTCCGTTTATTGTCTCATCATTGCGCTTTTCTTCTGTGCCAAATAGTGCTTCTGAGAAATGTGTTTTCTCGACATCACGGAAGATAGCCTCCGCTATAACTAACTGTTCTGTCGGCCTCAGACTCCCTAAAAGTAGACCGAAGTGCTTAGGTGAAGTTCGGCCGAAAAGAAGCCCGGTATAAACTTTCCTTACTAGATGATCTAGAAGAGTTCAGTGCGTCGGCATTCTAACAGGGTTTGAAAGAAGATTACCTGTATATCCAAGGCTAAGTGACCTGCCTGTTAGAAACGCAACAGATTTCCAGCAATCCTCATTGTTCACGTCAGCATTTGAGGCCATAAGACAGATATTATCGCCTAACCAAGTAGCATAATAACGGCCGTCTCCGATCCATGAAATCGAATTTAAAACTTTTGGTTCCTTTATAAATGTAAGTGCCTCCGCTGCTGTGGAGAGCACTCTACCAGCAGCAATGAGAGAAACCAGCTCTCTCCAGGCGACTTGTCTCTGGGTTCCATTCGCGTAAATGGTAGAGATATCCGTGTATAAACGCAAAAGAAAATTGGTCGGTTTCAATAAAGCAGAAAGGACTGACAGGAGTGTTTGAATATGTAGGTGGCTACCAGATCCTTGTGCTTTCTGAGATGCAGAGCGGTTGGCACCTATCAGAGAACGTAGTTGCGCCACTATGGCACTAAGACCAGCGACGCTGCTGAAGCATCTTAGCAGCGCAGCTCTTATTTTCGTATTTCGCGCTTTGTATGTCTTCGAGCTTGTATTCAAGGCGTCCCAATGGTCAAAAATTGTGGTACTGGCCAAGACTTGGAGAACCTGGGCTGAAATGGGACTGGGAATTCTGATGTCAAATTCTCTGGCTTTTGCTTCGTCATTCGAAGGATCCAGTGTACATAATACTTCAGAAAGCTGTGAAGCATCCGGTTTCGATTTCAGCACCGCCAGTACATGCTCTGAAGATTTCGTGTCACGGCTTGGTTGAAGTTCTAAAACGGATGGGTGATGGGACTCCCTTGTCGCGTCCAGGGAGTTCCCGGAATCCCGCTTGACCGTCTGCACAGCTGTAAGAAGTCCATCCATTTCTTAAATCTCAACACTTTCAAATGTAGTATATTTGATATGAGTTTGAACTTTGAGGAAAACTTCGAATCCATCGACGGCCTGTTTATATAAACATTTTCCTAGGTCACGTGCCCGCGTTGAAGGTTCCACTTTTGGGTCTGGATCGATGAACTTGAAGACATCCATTCCATAATAATACTCTGCTTCCATACTCTGTTCACAAGTCTTAAATTGTATATTGCTTGCTCTAGGCTTTGAGTTTGAGCCAACAGCCTTCGTGGTCACCGACAAGGCTTGCTACAAGTATACCCGTAGGCAGATTGTTACCTACAGCGAGACGAACGTTTCAGATACCATGGGCTCATCAACGGTGGATTCTGGAAAAGCTGCTAATCAATGGTGAGAGGAATGCTCTTTTATTGCTTTAATTTACTCGCTGCAGGTGCTGACAGATGGCAGGAAATATCTGTATAAGGTTCTGAACAAGCCTGGTCCCTTCAGCGATGAAGACTGGGTCCCTGGGCCAGAAACAATCAGTGCCCTGGAGTCGTCCAAGATTTTGTAAGACCGCGAGGTACCATGCTGTGTATACTATTACTGACGTAGCGTGCAGGGTCATGTACGTTTCAATATGTCCTCTTGCAAATGGAGAGTGAGCTAACGTGGTGAAGAGGCGCTGGAGGACTAGGATGCGAAATCTTGAAGAATCTCGCACTATCAGGCTTTAAAGATATTCATGTTATTGACATGGGCAAGTAGTCATTGACGTGGACCAACTGACTGAGACTGACTTGATACAAACAGACACCATTGATATTTCAAACCTCAACCGACAATTCCTATTCCGTCAAACTGATATTGGCAAACCCAAGGCAGAAGTTGCCGCCTCTTTTGTTGAAAAGCGAGTCAAAGGGGTCAAGATAACTCCATTCGTCGGAAAGATCCAGGATAAGGATGAAGATTACTATATGCAATTTAAGATCGTCGTCTGCGGTCTAGACAGCATTGAGGCCCGTCGATGGATCAACTCCACGCTCGTTGGAATGGTCGACCCGGAAGATCCTGAGAGCTTGAAACCGCTGATTGACGGCGGATCGGAAGGTATGTGCATCTACGTCTCCCGGCCAACCATGACGATATTGACAAAGACAACATAGGTTTCAAAGGTCAAGCGCGTGTTATTCTGCCGACATTATCGTCGTGCATTGAATGTCAGCTTGATATGCATGCTCCTCGACCTGCTGTCCCTCTTTGCACCATTGCGACTATCCCCAGACAACCCCAACACTGTATCGAATGGGCACATCAGATTGCTTGGCAGGAACAACGTAAAGACGAGCCCTTTGACAAGGATGACATGGAGCACATCTCATGGATTTACCACAAAGCCCTCGAGCGAGCAAGCGAGTTCCATATCCACGGTGTTACGTTCCAAATGGCCCAGGGAGTGGTGAAGAACATCATACCAGCTATCGCCTCGACTAACGCTGCTGTCGCCGCTGCCACAACTTCCGAGGCGCTCAAGATTGCTACTTCCTGCAATCCGTATCTGGAAAATTACATGATGTATGCTGGCGAGGAGGGTGTGTACACCTACACGTTCGAAGCTGAGAAGAAGCCCGACTGTCCTGTTTGCGGTACAATCGCTCGAACGTTGCACGTAGATGCGAACAAGACTCTCGAAGAATTCATTGAGAATCTCGGAGAACGGGCCGAGGCGCAACTGAAGAAGCCCAGCATGCGTACGGAGGATAGGACTCTGTATCAGCGCTTCCCGCCTCAACTGGAGGAACACACAAGGTCAAATTTGAAGCTCCGACTGAAGGATCTTGTGGAAGACGGACAGGAAATTGCCGTCAGTGATCCTGCGTATACCATTGACTTTCGCTTTAAATTGGTATTTCAATGATGGCTTTTTCCATTGATTTTACTGAGAGATGAGACATGACAGCGACTTAACAACGACCTGGAGCTTCAGCTTGAGATCCTAGACGATAGCTCAGCATGAAGGGAACATTTGATAGCTCTATCGGAACTTCTCCATTCCTAACTCCCAGCATCCCATAAAATCACATAGACTCTAGCCAACTTTTTCGTAGTTGCGCAAGATAGAACAGACGGAAAGGACCAAGGAACCAACGCCGATCAATGCATTATATACCCGTACAGCAAAATCATCGCATAAGATCGTTCAAGCCTCTCTTCCACCTTGCGCATTTCAGCTTCAGCACCTTAACACTTTCCAAGAAGAGGGTATCACTTTCAAACTGGCCCGTGCTTTCTACGCTGAAAACAAAGTGGTCCCGGAATCGTCCAAGCTTCACCTTGTCTTTGAACTCGTCGTGTCTCAAACATTCTCTGCTGACAGTGTCCTTAAACGGGTCAACGACCACCGCCTTCTTATCGCCCTCATGGCCCTCATAGCCGCTTCCCTCTTGTTCCGCTTCTTCCCGCGAGACAGTTTGAAGATCAATGACACCTCTGGGGAAGCATTTTGCAAACTTCTTGGCGTCCTCGCCAACAATAGGACGGAGGATTTTAATATCAGGCAGAAGCCTATAAGTTGCGGTCGCTACCGGAGAGAACTTCGCGTGATCAGCCCCGATACCCTTAATGCAGTGTAATTCCATCTCAATCTTCTGCCCGGGGCGGAGTTTGGCGACCAGAATATCCGGGTTCACAGGCTGTATGGCATCGTCGCCAACAAAGATACTCTCCTGGCGACCGACGGGGTGGAACGAGATATCCCTCGCGTAGACATGGGCGTGGTTGAACAGTTTCCGGGGATCCTCCTCGTCAGGCGCGGCGTTGGGGTTCACGGTGCATTCGACGTCCAGGCGTAAAACGATGGTGTTGAAGTCACTAGGGTTGGATCCGCTGTCTGGGTCATCTTCTGTGGGTTTTTTGAACCAGCGCATCCAGTTCAGACCGTCCACGGAGCCCTTGAGGGGGATCAAACCGAGCCGTTGGGCGAGCACTTCATCCTGAATTACGGATGTGTTGTTGTGGACGAAAACGAATTCGATCGCAAGAGTGGGCACCTCGGAGATGAGGATTCGGCGGAATGCGTTCGCAATGGAGGCGTCGAGTCCGATCAGGGAGAATGAAGCTTCAAATCGGTCGTTTTGGTGGAATTCGACCCGGAAGTCCTGCTCATCGCGCGACAATTTAGCAACGGCTTACGACGCAGGGAGGTCACCTCCAATATAGCAGGCAATGCATACTCTTCTGAATTTGTCTAAAGACCATTTGTGCGACTCGCCAGGCCAGTGGCCCGGGAAATCTGTCGAGGGAATGTTGGTGACATTTTCTGCATGAATACCAACGGTCTAGACACGGAAGAAAAGGCAGTTAGCAATTGGCACTAAAAAATATCAATATGGATATACTCACTCTCCTCCGGTCCAGCTCTTCCTGCGACAGAAGTAAAGGCGCCATTTTTGCCGGACGAGGAAGAAGTTTGCCGCAAAATAAATCTTCAATCGGGGAAATTTGAAAACGGCAGAATTTTCTTCGGCGCGCTAGGCGGTAACCAGGGGCATTTATTCTGCAACACGCTAACCAGAAAGCTGCGGAGACCCCAGTCACCCCACGCAAATCAGGCCATAGTCTGTCATCAAAATAAAGGGGCCATTGAGCCAATCAAAAGCAGCCTGATGACCACTCCGGACCCACGATTACTTTCCACCGAGCAACACGTGATGTGGATAGCTCCTCGCCGAAATCTGTCGTTGTCGTGAAGTCGTCGGCGTTGCCACTCCTCACCACTGACTGCGTCCGGCTCAAGGACATTCGGCCGTATTGCTCCTGTCCTTAACATCCTCAAGACCATTCAGTATGGCTGTGCCTTTCTCGCGCTTGGTGGGCAATTCGCCCAGAAACCTCCGTCTCCGCCCTTCGACCTTCCCCAGATGTACTGCCATCCCCAGATCCCGCCCGATAACAACCTCTCTCCCACGTCATGCTGAGTCCACCAGCTACCAAGCCACGAGGCTTGTCCCTACCGACGCGGCATTTATGCCCGTCCACGAGAATGAGAGTGAGACCGGTGGTGGGCTTGAATCCAAGGCCCAGAGTATCTCTAACCGCAAGATTCGTCATTATACCGTCAACTTCGGTCCTCAGCACCCTGCTGCTCACGGTGTGCTTCGGTTGATCCTGGAGATCAATGGAGAGGAGATTGTTCGGGCGGATCCCCATGTCGGGCTGCTCCATCGGGGCACCGAGAAATTGATCGAATACAAAACCTATATGCAGGCTCTGCCCTATTTTGACCGATTAGACTATGTCTCCATGATGACGAATGAGCAATGTTTCTCGCTGGGTACGGAGAGACTCTTGAACATTGAGATCCCAGAGAGAGCCAAATGGATCCGAACGCTGTTTGGCGAGATTACGCGAATTCTCAACCATCTCATGTCTGTGCTGTCTCATGCTATGGATGTTGGTGCTCTGACACCTTTCCTGTGGGGTTTCGAAGAGAGAGAGAAGTTAATGGTATGTACTGTGTACCGGTCCAATTGGTTTAATTGGATTTGTGAATCACTAACAGCTAACTTGATTGTGTGAACAGGAATTCTATGAACGAGTTTCCGGCGCCCGTTTTCATGCGGCTTATGTCCGCCCTGGTGGTGTAGCTCAAGATCTTCCCCTTGGTCTCTTGGACGATATCTATCAATGGGCCACGCAATTCGGTGACCGCATCGATGAGACCGAGGAATTGCTCACAGATAACCGTATCTGGAAAATGCGAACCCAGGGGGTCGGTGTCGTCAACGCCGCTGATGCGCTGAACATGAGCTTTACGGGTGTCATGCTCCGTGGCTCCGGTGTCCCATGGGACATCCGCAAGTCCCAGCCCTACGACGCCTATGACAAGGTTGAATTCGACGTCCCTGTCGGCGTCAACGGCGACTGCTACGACCGTTACCTCTGCCGTATGGAGGAATTCCGCCAATCTCTCCGCATCATCCACCAGTGCCTGAACAAGATGCCTCCCGGCCCCGTTCGTGTTGAGGATTACAAGATCTCGCCGCCTCCCCGTGCTGCCATGAAGGAGAACATGGAGGCTCTGATCCACCACTTCCTCCTCTTCACAAAGGGCTACTCTGTGCCTCCCGGTGAGACCTATGCTCCCATCGAGGCCCCCAAGGGTGAGATGGCTGTGTTCCTGGTCAGCGATGGCACCGAGAGACCTTATCGCTGCAAGATCCGTACTCCTGGATTCGCTCACTTGGGTGGTTTCGATCAGGTTGCTCGCGGCCACCTCCTGGCTGATGCTGTCGCTATCATTGGTATGCTCTCTAGTCCATGGTTGTGAGTTCTTGTGTATTTCAAACGGAAATTAGCTAATACGCATTTCTACTCTTCCAGGTACCATGGATCTTGTGTTCGGTGAAGTCGACCGGTAAACGTCATCAACGAGGAAGAAACATATAGCACTTCTTGTTATTCAGGTTCTGTAAATACATCGACCGGGACACGAAAACAAAGAAACAAACACTTGACATGTCAGCACGACCGAATTGATATCCGAAAGACGGTGCTTGAG
The DNA here is from genome assembly GCA_900006255.1 of Xeromyces bisporus. Taxonomy (NCBI): domain Eukaryota; kingdom Fungi; phylum Ascomycota; class Eurotiomycetes; order Eurotiales; family Aspergillaceae; genus Xeromyces; species Xeromyces bisporus. The sequence continues at coordinate 248,930 of HG983340.1, forward strand.
ATTGACCACGAGCATTATCGTTCAAAAGCAAGCAAATATCACTAATTGTTTATGCTCCACTGCGTTTCTGAGCGATGTTGGCCTTCTTTCTTCCCTTGACTTAATTTGACTTGATTTGACTTGACTTGTACTTTTTTATCATTGTTTCTTTTCTTCCCTTCCCCCTTATACCCGGGTTTACCTTGTTTTCTTTTACCAGCCTTTTTTTTTTTTTTTTTTTTTTTTGTTGTTGTTGTTTGCGTTGCTTTCTTTTTCTGTCTTTCTGGCCTCTTTTGTAGGCCTAATGTTGTACAGTGAGTGCTCGTGTCCGTGCTATGATAGGGCGAAAAGATATACACTGGTTGTGTCATCGTTAGATGTCTTGATGAATTTGACGCTATTTAAAATCCCAAATAGTTCCATACTCTGTATTGATATTGCAGTGCTTTTTGTTGCAAAGTAAACTATATGCATGTAAGAATGTATGTACCAGCCAGTGCAGCTTGAGACCTCGACTGACTGACAGAACCCGTGCAGAGCAAAAGACATGGTTTCTTCTCCATGACGCTTGCCAAAGTCCTCCAATCCAAGTCGCTCGGTCACCAGTGCCACGGCAAGTTCGCGCCAGCGCAAAACAACGAGAGCAGCAACAAAAAGAGTCCAAAACCACCAGAACGACCAAGCCCGTTTATTTCCCACGCTCCCAAAAGACGGCGAAAAATAGGCAACAAGAAACCTTTATACATTATCATCCTCGTAGACAAAATTGATATCCCGAGGCCGCCGACGGTTGTAGGACACGAACTCTTTATCGCCGGGAGGACGCTCGTTCCGGGTATTGGCCGTCAACATGCTCTGGATACTCATGCAGACGCTCTCCACTGTCTGGACCGGGGACCAGCCTGCGTTACTCAATAAATCCAGACAGATGATGCCATTGCTATATATATGCGGATGCATTGGGATCGGACGGGGTGTATCCGAGACGGGCGGGTTCTGCTGGATGAATTGGACTTCTGGGGGCTCTAATACGAGACCGGGAGCGTTAGCTATAGCAAAGAAGTGGCAATTTGAAAGCCCATGAAGACCAACCCAACCCGGGAACTTTATCCGGAGTTGACCGAGAGATAAAAATCAAAATATGCGACAGGAGGGTAGTCAACAGTGGACACTAACCAATGGGGTACTTGCTCGTAAAGGTAAACTTGAGCCGATAAGTCTCATTCTTGTAGATAGGATTGTCGTCCAAGACCTTGATGTCCATCTGCCATTCCTCGAAATTATCCGACTTGACAATTGAGATTCCAGGCGGAAGATGCCCGTGCATCTAAGCATGGATAAGTATGGTATGTCAGCCTTTTTTCTAACCCCAGGCACTGCAAAGCAATCGAAGCACCAAAAACAAGGCACTGAAATCGAGGGAACGTAACACCGAGGACGTGTATTGGGATATTTACCTTCTGGAGCTCCTGTTGTTGCAAACAAGTCAGAAACGACACTCAGACAGTAGAGAAGGCCATAGCCATAGGACCCTGGAAAACGAGAAGCACATTACCTTGCCCAGACGCTTTCCTGCAAACATGACGCCGTCGTTCAATGTAGAAATACCTCTGTCAAGCGGGTGATTGTAAAGAAGGCTGCGGCCATGCAGTAACTTATAATAAAAGGGCCAATCCTAGACTCATGTATGACGTTTATAGCGCTGCTGAGGCGGAGGAGGGGACCGCTGATCGATGCGCAATTCGGCTTAGCGAGACAAGTGAAAGTCTGGGGTCTCAAGAAGAGAAGATTGCCGAAGGAAAGTAACAAGAGATATGGCAGAGCAGAATGGGATTAGGAGAAGTCAAGCGGATGGAGGAGAGAGACGTCAACATCCAAAGACCAATCAATTTGGTCAGGTGACCCACCCGGCAGCATAAATTAGGGCATTATTCATTGTTAGGAGGAAGCACTGAAAATAGCAGACAGAGCCCGCAGGCACAGAATTATGTTGTATATGCATGGAGTATATCTGATATCAACAATCAAATGCGAACGGGGAATCAAAAGAGATTAAGATCGAAATCATGAGCCATATCCCAGAGCACGGAGGCCAATAAACAGCAACACAAACTAGCCAGATGCACAAAAAGCACAGAAAACGAAGAAGTAAAAAGAGGCAACACACATCCAAGGCCGAGTCCCGACGATAACTACCAAATCACGAAGTAGTATGGCTATGACTCCCCTCCTCGGCTTTCTCTTTCACTTCACGTTCGACTCTCTCGCGCTCCTCATTCTCCTTCATTTCTCGAACCTTGGCAATAACAACTTCTCGGAAGATAGCCCCACGCGCAACTTTCCCCAAGCGACTGCCCTTCTTCGGCCCAGATGTATCTTCTCCGGACGCTGGAGCGGCCGATGCGCCAGAGTCGTTGGAAGGCTTGTCATGAGCATGTTCCGAACCTTGTCCCAAATCCTCGGGACTGGGTATATCCTCATCATCTTCCTGCATCTTGAGCGCTTGGATGCGATTCGCCAACTTGACGATCTCAATACCGCGCCTAAGACGAGCTCTGGCGGCATAGGCCTTGATCTCAGGTAGCAGGTCGCGGTCGCTGGCAGACTCTCCCTTCAGCCAAGGATGTTTCAATGCGACATCGGACGTGGGGCGCTTCGCTGGGTCTGGCTGAAGCAGAGAAAGAATGAAGTCCTTGGCGTCCTTGGAGACATCCTTCCAGTAACGCGGGTGGAAGATAATGCAACCACTCCGGCATTCTTCAATCAGGTCGTTTATATTCTCTGCACGGAATGGTGAATAACCACACAGCAAAGTGTATGTGATAACACCCAGGGACCACAGGTCGACGGCTTTCCCATGGCCTTCTTTAAGCATAACTTCTGGTGCTGCATAACCGAACGACCCAGCCATGCTGGTTAGAACCTCCGAGGGGCTATCCAGCATCTTGGCAATACCGAAATCAGCCAAGACAAGTTGAGAATCGAGAGAAGGGTTGAGGTAAAGAAGGTTTTCCGGTTTCAGGTCTAAACATTGGAGGAGATAAGTTAGCAGTCAATCCCTCTCCCCCATCCATGATACAACAGTCAACGCAGGACTGAACAAACCTCGGTGCACAATTTGTCGCTCATGTAGGTAATTGACCGCGTCAAGTACCTGTCGGATCGTTTGAGAAGCATCCTTCTCCGTGAACTTGCCATATTCGCAAATCCTGTCGAACAATTCACCACCCGTTGCTAACTGGGTGACAATGTAGAACTTGTCCTATATCAAGGAACATATATGAGAATCTCGCCCGCAGCCTCGAAGTACTCAAAGAACAAACCTTCGACTCGAACCAGTCCACAAAGGAAACGATATGCGGGTGATGAAGCGCTTGCAGCATTTCCAGCTCATCATAGACCATCTGCTCGTTGCCTCGCACATTCTTTTTCAAGATAATCTTGACGGCAACCTTCTGGGTGCTGCTCTCCGCCTCACGGACAATCCCATACGTGCCAGCGCCCAACGTTCTTCCAAACTTGTATAATGCTCTATAGTTGATGAGCAGGTGTTATGCAGATCCACGGGAATAGGAGAAGAGCAAGGGTGAAGGATATGGATCCGTACTTTCTGTCGTAACTTGCCGGCTGCCCGGACAGTTTATTTAACATGTTCGAAACTAAATGGTCATGTCGTTAGCACCTCGTAGCTTGAGCAAAGAAGTACGCCGAACCATAGCACCAAGCAAACATTAACGTCGCCCAAGCACTTGCAATATGATTGAGAAATGCGCAGGAGACAGCAAGGAGAGCCATCATAATCAATTGCAGTATTCGCGCAGATGTATGTCCATAAACGATATCTACTGAGATAAAGCAAGAAATTCCTTGAAAATTGCCCACGAGTGCGACAACAAGAATAACCAGGAATAACCAGGAACGAAGCAATGAAAAGCAAATCCCAACTCACAACTCATGATGTTGGTTGATGGGGACTAAGCTAGTCCCGAGCTCCTCCAGCTTTCTTGAGTAAACTAAACAATCAATAGGTCGCGACAGTGAATCGGAGGTATGAATATCGCGGACAACGTAAAGCGAACGTTAAATTAGTTATTATCAGACTCGAACAAACTGCTCGGCATGAAAGATTCTATTAGTATGAGGATCATTTTGAAAATATGCTACTCCGTAATTGACGCGGATAAAAGGAGAGCGAGCGATAGTGAGGGGCGTACGGGGGTCGCGGGGCACCCTTACCAGTATCTGCAGCAGAATAACCGGGTCAATTGTTCGACGTTCACCGACAAAGACAAGGTTACAAGGAGAGCATTCAAAATTAAGAAGAGAAGGAAGAGACGAAAGAAAGAAAAGACCCTGGCGAACACCCTTTTGTTCTATTGTTGTAAACACATGAGCCTCGTCAGTCCTCAACTCAAACTGGACTTGGCGGCGTTGGCGCCTGGAACCAGCAAAACACAGCCACACGCAGGAGGTGTTGGAGACTCGAGAAGGCGGGGAGTCGATCATCTACAGAGTTTTTCTCGATTCTGACTGGCCGGCATGGCGAGGGCTTCAGCCTTCAGCCGCCGGCTGAAATTGAGAGAGGCTGAGCATGTCAGGAGTGAGGTTATTAAGTCGTCGACGACGAGGGGTCGTTATTCGCAAAGGTCCAGATACAGCTCGTCTAAGACCGAACCACAGTAGGCTTGGTAGTACTCGACACCCTTCCAACCTCGTCTCTCCGACCTTATTCCAACCGTCTTCCATCCCTCGGATCGTAACCGGGTGATTCGCTGTTCCTTCGTTTCCACGACCGCAAAGCCGAATCCTGAGCGAAGGACTCTGCGCTCCTGTCTCTGTCCCTGTGCGTCACACGAACCTCCCGGTTTCACGGGACTAAAACTCCAAAATGAAGCGGAGCGTTGGAACTTGGAAGCTTTGCGACTTCGCTGTATCTCCGTCACATCCTCGATAATGGAATAAATAGCAGATATGCTTGAGGTTATTTGTGAACGCATGTACTGAATATGGTTGTTATAGCGTTTGATAGCTGCGGACTGGGTAGGCGTGAGTGGCTTGGTAGTGTCGTGTCTGACGACGGTTCCGTGGGAATTGCAGCTAAGCGAAGTCTTGTTCTCTGCAACTCTATCATTCTTTCTAGACGCGTTTGCTTCCTCAGACAACAAATGTCGTTCATGATCCATCGAGCGAACAATCTTAAGTGGAAGGGGCGGGAGAGGCCGAGGGCCTTCTGGATGAACCACCACCTTTGGCATGGGCTGTTGCTCATCTGAATCAAACTGATTGCTTGCTGATTCTGAAGCAATAGTGTCCGTATCCCTAGACGACTTCCGAACGCAAAGCGGAGACGGCAAGAGACGAGGAGCAAAAGCATCTGCTTGTTCGTCAGATAATAAAATATCTTCAAGTTCGAAACCTGTATCGACGACTTCGTTCTCGTCATTTTGAACCCCATCATCATCATCGTCGTCGTCGTCGTCAGAAACGAAGGGATCATCTTTGGGCTCATAAATGGATTTTTCAATGATGTTCGTGATACAATCCACAAGACCACCCACTGGCGAATCGGTCCTTGACGACTCGGACAAGAAAGAAGTCTCATTGCTGTCTAATGAAGGAGGACTTTCGTCTTTGGTAGTGGTGGTGGTGGTACTACTACACGCAGCAGTACTGCTACCACCAGAGTCAATTTCCACGACGGGAAACATTGACGGCAGTACCTCGCTACAGGCAGCAAAATGATCCAGCGCCTGTTGAAGCAAAGCAATTTTCTTATTAGAGAAATCATGAGCTGATCGCCCAATAATCTCATAGGATATGGCGCTGTAAAAGCAAAGAAACGTCTTATGCACTGGATGAACCTGTTCAGACTCAACTCTGTTACCATTGTCTATATTCGGTCTCTTTCGATATCAATCGTTTGCTGATGAAGGAATTGAAGAAACATATGACTTACTGGCGCTCTTGCAGATTGAAGTATCTCCGTGGCGCGCATAGCACAATGCTTATATTGGCGCTGGAGATAGAGCAGTTTGACATACTGAAGGGCGCGTTTCCATTGCTCTGGTGTCCTGGGGGGTAAAGGGGACTCGAAAATTGATGAGGTTGTCGAAATCTTACACGAACGTTTAGGCATTGTTTGTGGATGGACGTGAGTGAGTCTCTTGATGCAGGAATAATCTTGGGTTTAAGAGGCTCAAACGAAGAAAAAGCGTCAAACACGTCAAGACGCGTCGATTGCGACAATAACATTCAAATCAGTGAATGTCCTTACGAACAACACGAGCAGTTTGAGAGAAGGGCGAGACGAAGAACAGAAGAATTCTGGTTTTTAAGAGCCCTAACTTGGGTAGGGTACACTTCCTTTCATGCATGGATTTGTTATTTGCTTTGATATTGAACGCTACCGCGTGTACATACGTCTACTATTTCTATACTATTTTCATTCGTGACCGGCGGGACTTATCTCAACCTTATAATGCCCTGGTTGCAAACGTAGTGAGACATTTGCTCAAGCACTCGCAGTGAAATCTCCTCACAATGAGAGTGAGGCCGAGATAGGGTCTCAGACAACGGACGAGAGTCACCCTACCTGGAGTGGATGATGGTAAATCGCTGATATTCTTAAGACGAGGAAGAAGGACTTGACCATCCTCAGACATGGAAACTTCATTTCCGTGCGGTCAAGGATGAGACAAAATAGCAAAACAATCAAGTTGAATCAACTGTGTGCAACGCAGTACCTAGATGTGTCCATCCACTGCATTAAACCTCACCAAACCCAGCAAAATAAGCAAGAAATCACTCAGCAGAACTCCAGTCCGGACTAGTATCAACCCGGGACAAAGCATCCCCCGTCGCAGACAGAGCACCCAAAAAAGCACCAAGCAACCTGTCCACTTCGGCCGTTACAATCCTTTCATCTGCACCTTCGGTCAAGCTCTCAACGCTCGGAGGCACCAGATCGGGAAACGGAACAGACGCCGTACCATCTTCAATGCCGTTCGGTTCACCAACGTCAGCGGGAGTAGTCGAGGGGGACAAGTGCCTAGCGGTCGGCATGGGATCGACCATGGCAGAATTTCGGTCCAAGGAGGTGGTAGAAAAGGGCTGGGATGGCGACAAAACGTCATTTACGTCATCTGACTCCGTCTTCATGGGAATGGCCGTGGGAAAGACTTCAGGGTGTTCCGGGGTTGTCGTGCGACTAATGACGCTCTGGGCATCTTCCTCGTCTGGGCCTGGTCCATCCAAGATTACAGAGGGCTCGCGCTCGTTGGAGTCCCCGGAATCCAGAATCTCGGGGAAGTCGTTGTCGACAGAGACATTAGGCGGAGTTTGGGGAACCCCAAAGTGGAACAGGTCGTCGTCCGCCTCCGAAGAAACAGATTCTGAGTCCCCGGGTTCACCAATGCTGTCCCGAGCACTCGGAGCCGACTCCTCGGAAGGCGGCGGCATAGGAGCCCTGAGAGTACTGAACCTACTCGGTTCAGGGTCCCCGGCATCACCTTCTCCCATCATGACGGGGAACGTCCACTCCATGGTAGCACGCTTGTCGGCCCCCTCAGGATCCGGACCCTGAGTCGGTTGGGCCGACTCGCTACTGTCTTCAGTTTCCTCCGCATTTGGAGGTTGCATGAAGCCCGGAAAGCTCCATTCCATTGTTGGAGGGCGAGGGCCGCTTTGCGGTTGGTAGCCGACGTCTTGCAAATAAGCATTATTTGGCTTCTCAGTAGAAGAGTCAGACGATCTTGAACGTTGCTCGTTCAAATCACGGTTCAGGCGACTACTGGACCGGGTGGCACGAATGGTGTTTGCATCGGCGAGTTGGAAAGGTTGTGCCGAAGCTGGCCCAGCGGCGTAATGCGAGGAGTCAAATGAACCAATGTCAATATCAATAAATGTCGACATGACGGAGGACCGATCGGTGTCATTGCGGAGAGGAAGATCTGAATACCGCTGTCGGCTTTCGACCGGCACGAAGTCATTCTTTGTTTCGTACTTGTAGCTTGGCTTGTTTTCATCAAACAATCCTTCAAAAGCCGCTGCGCCGCGTTCGACACGCATGTCGAAGTTGGCTCGTTCCTCGGGAGTCATTTCAGGAACTGGAGAGGATTCGAAGTGGGTGTGGTCAGGACTAGCCTGAGTAGGAGTATTATTCGTGTCCAATTCAGCGAGAGACGCAGCCACTTGATCGAGGTCAATGACCGAGTATCTTCGCTCGAAGTTATCCGTAGTACTGAAATTCCAATCAGTGTCGATTGAGTTGTCCAGGTCTGGTAACTCTGCAGGTCCTGCGCCGCCAGGATTGAATAATGAAATTCGCTGTCCACCCCCCTGGGACCACTGGTAATATATCTTCACGAGCTCACTGAGTGAAGACGTCGGATAATCGTCGACGGTGTCGGCAATGTACGGATGAGTGAGGATGTCTGCCATACTTGGACGAGTAGCAGGGTTCGAATCGAGAGAATACGACACGAGTTCTTTTAGTTCGTCACTGTGTTTTTCCCCAGCCAACTTTGGAGTATTCCGGGACAGCTGCCTGCCAATCTGCATCCGCTCGCGAAGATTCGAGTTCGGGGGACTACCAGTAGCAAACTCGAAGAGCGTGCATCCATATGCCCAGACATCAATCTAAAATTGTCAGTATCACAAAATATACGTGCATTAGGAAGAGAGAGCCTCCAACACATACCTCACTTCCGTAATGGTAAGCTTCATTCCGAGCTGAGAACATTTCCGGGGGCATCCAATGAGGCGTCCCAATCCACGTAGATCGCTTATCTACCTGCGACTGCAAGACACCGGCAACACCGAAGTCACAAATCTGCAGCCGTCCTTCCTCGTGGATAAGAACATTCGCAGCTACGAGAAATGAAACGATTAGTCTTTTTGAATCTAACGCAACTCAGGCAACAATGACGCTTAGCACTCACCTTTGACATCTCGATGGATAATACCAGCGGCATGGATAGCGCGTAGTCCCTCGGCGAGCTCGCGTGCAATAGGGATGATAAATCTTTCTTCAAGTTTGTCGCCCGTGGCACGCATCTGGGATGTGCGTCAGTATTAGGATTCATTAGGCAAGATTTCAATTGTGAATGGACAAGTCACAAAGTAAGGTCCTAAGGGTTAGAAGGACGGAGCAAGACACCCCATACAACAGAAACTCACCAAAGTCCTAACACTCCCACCAGGACAATATTCGCACACCAGCCAGAGCTGCGTGTTAAGGGATATCGCTTCAATCAACGCGTTGACATTCTTAGCTCCAGCATCTCTAACTTGCGTCATAACCTTCGACTCATGGATGAAATCCTTTATTGATTCGTCTCTAAAATCGCGTAAGGATTTGTAGTCTAAGGTGTCGACATCCATGACTTTGATTGCCACAAGCTTGCGAGCAGGAATCTGCCGGCCTTTGTAAACACGCCCGTATGAGCCTTTACCTATCAGTTCTTCAAATTCATAAGGTGGAACGTCCGTCTTGGTGCGTCGGCACATCTCTTTCACGGCGTTCCCTTGCTCTTTGGCTAGCTTCATGGCTTCCGCTTTGTGCCTGGTGATGGCTTCCATGGCCGACGAAGGACCGGGAAGCCCAGAATTGCGGTGTAATGACATTGTGCCGTGATTATCAGGTGTCCTTGTAAGAAGCAACTGTGTATCAGGCAATATGCTTCGGGTTGGCCCTGGGAATAGGCAACGCTCGTCTCGTGGAATACCCTGAGAGGAGACTCCAGAACTGTTCGTGAATCTTCGACGACCTGTGCTAGGTGAAACGGAGCGCGAGTAGGATCGACGACTGTGGGGAATATCAGGAGCTTCAGCAAAACGCCGAGTGGCTGGTTCCGCCGGAAAGTCAATATGAGTTTCAAAAGGTGGATCCGAGCTGACTTCTATTAGAGATTCCAGCTGTCTTGTACGATTTTGCTCGAAAGAATTAAGTCTCTCCCGCTTCTTAGACGTATGGCGAGACGATCCTTTCCGGCGCGGTACACTGTCAAACCTGAAATTGCTACGTATGTCAGCAAGGCTGGGAAAAACAGTGTTGCCACTGGAGATGTCTCCACGTGAACGTCTCGCGTGGTCGTGAAAAAATTCTCTTATAGCAGAAGCGATGCCGCCAGAAATAACTCTAGGCGACCTGCTTGTCCTGTGCTTCCTTCTGAAGGGTTTAAGGCCGAGGGGGAAGGTGTCAGAGAGGTGACGACGTAAATGATGATGAGGACTCGAAGGGGAAGTTGATCCTGAAGCATGACAGGAGTTGTATGGCCTAAGGGGATAATAGGGAGGGGCACTGATAGGGGGTATGTGTATCTCAGATAGCGCCGGGCTGTCATGAGACGCGTATCGAAATCGTGATGATGACTGTTGAGAGGAGCTCCTGGGGTTTAGCAACTTACTATTTCTTGGGTGGTTTTCGTCAAAAGATGCGAAATATCGATCGTCAATCTCCCACTCCTTCTCGTCTCTACCTGGGCGAAAGGACGGAAATGACAGGCGACTTCCGGACGGGTTAGAAGAAGTTCCACGAATGGACGTGTTCTGTGTGGACGTGATCCTGTAAACGGGTCGCGGGCCCTTGCAACTGGCGGACCAGGTAATGCTTCGCTGGCCGCAAGCAGGGAATCCGTTATTCGAGTACGAAGAACGCTCCGGCTTTCTACCTCTTTCCTCACATTGATATTCAGTGGTTTGTGACGGCGACAAGGGAATCTGGGTAGTTGGGGATGCTTCCGGACAGTGACAATCTGGTCCCTTTGAGTTAAGTCTGGAAAGTGAACGCGAATGTACGTCTTCCAATTTGATCTCCGAGCCACTTGCAGCAGAATCCCAATTGGAGCCTGAGGATTGATACTCGAGGTCAAAGTTCTCCAGAAACGGTGGAAAAGATTCTAATTCGTGCTTCAAATGCTCGCTCCGTCCAAGAAAACTGTCATTAAGAATCAGTCATCTGATTTCGAGCCCTATGACTCGAACGTAGGACTTACCTGCCCTGGGGCGGTCTATTTCCAGCGACAGAAGAGTAGTTGTCCCTTGAAGACGTCTCGTCAAGGGAAACAATAGGCTTCTGCTCCTGACAGCTCGCGGGATGAAAGGGAGACTGATGAGAAGCCTTCTGCTCAACCACAATCTCACGATTTTGTATTGGTGAAAATGTATCTGTGTCCTTGTCAATACGTCTTCGGTACGCGGAGAGACACTGATTGTCCGGCTCCTTATTGTCGTCCAGCCCTAACAGAGTATTGGACTGTGCGGTATAGGCAAGCCTTTCTTCAAGTGTTCCTCTGCAAGAAATGTCAGCGTATGTCTCGCCCTCATAGACAGAACCTCATATATCATGGAAGGAAAGCCAAACCCGTAGGTGACCCTACAGCGTGCATGACCAGGTCTACGCCCTTCCATTTTTAGCAGCAGTATTAGACATGTATCAGGAATTAGGAAACAAAATGTTGTCATGAAATGGAGAGAGAATAAGCGAGATACTTAGGGGGAAAAGTAATCAAAACGTGGTAAAATTCACAGAGAAAAAAAAAAAAAAAAAAAAAAAAAAAACACAAACAAACACTTACGTGAATATTAAGAGATTGAGATTAAGAGAAGAAACCTAAAACTCTCTTCGATAGCAATAAATTTGACCCCAAATCAAGCCACGGCCCATGAGATCTCCTCTACCTAGCCAACTAGATAGACGAGCACCGTCAAGTCAATAAGAATATTAGCTATCAGATAACTATAGCAGTCCTATGCCATGTCAATCTCTGGCATAATAAGCATGCTCAGTAGGTGCCGTGAAAGTTTTCTTTGTTATATCCCAAGACAAGGCTCCAAAGACTTTCAAACTAATCAAGCACCATTTTCCACTGAAGTTGGTGCTGGAGATAGACGGCCAATGCTGGGAGACTGATGTGAACCAGCAATGATTCCTTGTGAGCACTGAGAAATAGTAACAAGTTGAGGCCTTGACTAAGTTGACTTCTCACCTTAAGTGAAAGTATAGGTTGATATATCCTTATCCGCTACGATGCAGACAGAACAGCTGAAACTCGAAGTCAAATTAAAGTTGAGATCGAAGTTTCGGGGAACATCACGTTACTCCACCGAACCGAAGTGTGGAACCTAATGTATTGTACATTACATTACATTACATCATCATCTACTGTATCCTGTCCCGTTATTGTCTTGGTTTCCACTTCACACATTTGTCGCGCTCACTTTGTTGGCTTCTATACGTTGGGCTCGCTAAGATGGACGGAGATGAAGAACTCGCTTGAACTTAGCAGTTCTATTTCTTCTTTGGAATCCTCTCCCGACGAATTGCATGCCCTCGCTGAGGATGCTCGAGACAAGGTCACGAATTACGTTCCTTATTGTGCAAGTGATATGACTCGGATGACCAAGCCCATCCTCTCAAGCTTCATAGATTATCTCCCATCTGATGGAAAGCGAGTTCTCTGTCAAAGTATAGTCAGCAACCATCAGCGTGAGGCCCTTTCTTCATTAGGTGACCATCTAGCGAAAGCGATACTGGCACCCAGTTTAGTCTCCTCTCGCATGTTTCGTTCAATCCTAACCGAAAATGGTATATTTCGGAAAAAATAAACTGAAAGTAGTATCAATTCAAAAAATTAGTGTCGTACATGTACATTATGCCAGACTAAAGATCCGACATGGCCGGGAGATCATGAGTTGGGGGGAGTTGATTAAGCTCCCCTTCATAAAAATCCGCAGTCTGGGTTCCCGAGACAACCTTTACCATCACTAGTTTTATTCATGATTCTATAACACTAAATCCTAAATCAGGAAGCAAACTCCGACTTCAAAGCATCCGCAAATCTAGCAACAGCCTCATGGATTTTATCTTCAGTCGCAGCTGCAAAGGTAGCACGGAAGAACATCTTCTCCTCCTTGTACGAGCTGTTGGCCTTGAACCAGCTACCGCGCGACAATAGAACACCACGGTCAATGGCTGCTCTGAAGATATCTTCTTCGATCTCGTCGCGGGTCTTGCCCGATGCCACTCCCGGGTGCTTGTGCCAGTCGATCTCAATCCAGTGCTGTTGGGTAATTGTTAGTGATGATCATGAATAGAGAGATTAGTGGAGAAGGAGTAAGACTTACAAACATCCCTGCGGCCGGCGGGGTCCAACTGGCAATGTCCCTAGGAATAAGCTTCTCGCAAGCGTGAACCAACATATCCCTACGCTTCGTGTACTGCATACGCAGGTTGATCAGCCAATCCAGATAACCCGAATGACCCCAGTGCTCATCCAAAAGCTTATAAAGAAGGATCTGCGAAATTCCACTGGGATGCTGAGCAGAAACTTCGGAAATCCTGGCGAAGCGCTCAATGATTTGCTCCGAGGCCACAATCCAGCCGACTCTAGATCCAGGCGAGACGACCTTGGAGAAGGATTCGAAACGACAAACACGCCCATCCACATCCAGACTCAGGTAGGAGGGAACCAAGGACTTGATGAACTCCTCGTGAGAAGCCGGCGGCGGGACCGGTTGGGCATTCTCGCCCGCGTACGGCTGCATCTGGAGGAAGTAGTACGGCTCGTCTTCGATGATGTAAAGGTCATGCTTCTGAGCGACTTGGTAGATGGTCTTACGACGCTCGCCTGATTGCGTAGCGCCAGTGGGGTTCTGACCGGTGGCGATGGTGTAGAGGATAAAAGGCTTGCGGGCGCCCCGAGCAGCCTCGTCCCAATTGGTCAAAATCTGGTCAAGAACGTCCGGGAGGAGACCTTGCTCGTCCATCTTCACGGGTTCCGCCTTAACGCCCAGCGGCAGCGCAGTTTCGACAGCGCTGGAGAAAGAGTACTCCTCCATTAGAATGTAGTCGCCTCTTTCGCAGAACAAGCGCAGCGCGGAATCCCACGAGTATGTACTACCAGGCGTTAGGCAGCATTGCCAGTCTCCGTACGGAGGGTTGTGGATGATCTGACAGTAACCGTCAGTGAAGTGTTCTTAAGGCGCAGAACAACTAAGTAGAGCTCACCTCCGTATGCTCCGTGACGAACCGAAGCAACTGGCCGGAGCCCGTTGATTGTCCATAATTGAGGGCGATATCGAGATCTATAGGGATAATCAACACTGCCCTATTGCTCTCTTAAACGTCCATGCGACTTACCAAAGATGCTCTTCCCTTCACGGACATCACCCTTCGCAGCCTTAAGAACGGTGCCCGACTGCCGGGTAGCCTCGGGAGACCAGCCAGGAGGCGTTGGAACCTTGACACTAATTTCTTCGAGCGGGAAGTATTCAGAAGAAGGCATACCACCACCCAGCGAAATCATATCTGAGACAGATATCAGTTTCGTCGAGTCTCAATTGCGCCCGAACCTTCCATGGTAGGTAACAATCAATTACATACCAGGACCCTTCAGAAGACGCGCAGCACCCTTCAGCGTCGACGCCTAACAGAAAAACAGATGGTTTAGCATCCCTGCATATTATCTGACCAATTCGTTCCATGACTTCGAACCTTCCGAGACTTGCCCTCCAACGAAATACGGTCTAAAGAGGCGATATATATCGTCAGTTTCACCTGTACATTTCAATTGCTCGCTCCGAAACAAGGAAAACTCACGATCCCATCGTTTCGCCTTTGGTTTGTGATGCGACGCCTATAACATTCCAATATGCCGTCAGCTCAACGAAATTCGATATACATCCACCAGACGATATTTGCTGCACAAATAACTCCACTACGATTTCCCAAGACATACCGGGCTCTTAAACATATCACTACTGGCACCAGCGGCAACACCGATAGGCATTTGCGGTGCCCTGCTCCGCCAGTCGGGAACAGTGTCGACAGTCAAGGGATCCGGAACGGGCACGGAAGAGACATCGGAGTCACCTCTGAGGTCAACGTCCAAAGGAGCGGGGGGACTCATGTTGGCGAACGCAATTGAGTTGAATCGACACGATGTGGTAGGAGTTCGAGGACCTGTGCTAATTGCGATCAATGTGTGAGTCAGTCGAGCGGATACATATAGCAATCCCGCAGCCACTGCTTTGATGTCAAAGACAAAAAGGCAAGAGATACGGGGTACGGAGCATCCGAGTACCAATCCTATAGAATCCGAAGAAGCGTGAGACTCACCAATGCAGATGTGATATAAAGAAGACTTGGTTGTGTGCGAATTGGAGTCTGTCTGGGTGGGAGTTGGAAAGTTTAAAGCCGATGCAGACCGGGAAACTCTCCGATATCTCTCCGATATCGATCTCTGGCGAACGGGTACCGTATCTTTACAATACGGAATTCTCGGTATCATCCTACAGTCCTTCACTCTTCTTGTCGCTTTCTCTTATTTGCGTAGTATGATAGCATGATCGAAAGCCTTTTGACGATAACAAAGTCCTCTTCTGTTTGGCCGTCTGGACGTCGTGTACTCGCAAACAGCATATTTCTCTTGTCTGCAACATGGTCGTGATAACCCCGAAGCTCTGCGACATAGGTAGTTAGGCTAAATGGCTATAGCGCCGACATGAGCCCTGGACTTTCGGCATTTACGGAGTATCATCATATCGCATCTCATCGTAATCGTCGGTCAACGGAAAGGACCGACTATGGTGACGGACACCTAGTCGCATCAGGACTGACATTTGGATCAGGGAAAAAATTCACGTGACTTTACCGCACTATACCAGTTTAGGCAGATACGCTAAGCCATTTTAGGCTTTATGCACGGTGTCATGCATGCATAAGGTGCTTTATGTGGGTCTTTATGCACAGAAGTGACGTTTCTCGCAAAAAGCCCAACTTAATATCTAT
>HG983340.1:265485-284861 GCA_900006255.1 Xeromyces bisporus
GAGCCTGCGACCGAGCGAAGCGAGGTCGTCAAAAGGCTCGTCTGTATGTATATTGAAGCTTTTTTCCACCATCCGCGTTTTTTCCCCTTTCTGGTAAACTCCGACCTCCGTGTTCTTCACTCCCAGTCTTCCACGCCCGCCGTAGTCGACGTTGAGCGAGCGGATATGGACATGGATGGAGATGGACATGGACATGGACATGGACTTTTTTGTATGTGATTATTGAACATGGATAATTGGAAATTGGAAATTTGATGGATATTTGTTGGATATTTGTTGCTCTCTACTCTTCCCCGCTTAAGCGGATGATACTGGCCTATGTCCCAGCAGAGCGGCGGCTTACAAGTTAAAGTTTGAGTATGGAATTCCCCCTTCTATCCCTCCGAGCGAAGCTCGGCCGAGCCTGCGACCGAGCGAAGCGAGGTCGTCAAAAAGGCTCGTTAATTATATCTCAACACCCAGTTCCTGTATGGAAAAAAGAAGATCGCCACGTTGCTTAACGGGCCGTTTTATGGCCGTTTACGATCCCCTTTCTGAATTAGATGTTGTTTTGGTGGAGTTATAAAATATGGTCCGAAAAGTTGATGCGACTAGGTGTCCGTCACCATACTCGCTACGCTTCCGTTGACCGACGGTTATGTATCATAGTACTCCGTACGTTGCTTTGAATAATCTTTCTGTTGACGATTTTGATCAGATAACACTCTGATGACAGCTCGGAAGTTGTTTTCTTTCTCGGTAACTAATGATAAGGGTCCACAGTCCTCTGTAGGGCTAGGTTTTAGGGCTTTGAAGTTTGAAGAGGACATCTTCGATCGACCTCGCTCTTCAACTTCCCGGAGACCTCTATTGTTATTAGTCCAGGTGATTCTGATACCGGGCAGATCTTACTAGCTCGATACTGAGAGCAGAAAATTAGAGAAATAAGCGGGCCAAGCCGGAATGTTGCTGACAAAATAATTGCAATCAATGCACTGCCCGGCGTCCGATGCTCATTACTGGACGTGCAATTAATTGCCAGACAGTACCAAGCTCGTATTAACGATCATGAACGTGATGCCCAGATATACGGCATTTACTAACGGGAAAGGGGTATAAAGACTAGGAATCCCCCTTACCAGCTTGCTTATGTTTTGCCTTCCCCGATTCCTTAGTACCATTCTTCTACATGTCTCCTAAGCTCTAACTTCCAGAGCTTCGACCGTCGCTAATAGTGCTAGATCTCAGCTACATAATACGGAGTACAGTACGGAGACGAACAATAAAAAATGCGTCAGACACTTAGAGCCTGCGTTATTACTTTGGCGTTACTCGTGGCATTGGTCTTCGCGACGCCGCTGCCCCTGCTTGAACCCGAAGATTCGGCCGGCAAAAAACCTTTACGGATCATGCCTCTCGGTGCATCTATCACCCACGGCACTCACTCGACAGACGGCAATGGATACCGTGAGGTTCTTCGAAATAAACTCCTGTCTGAGGGCTATGAGGTCAACATGGTTGGCAGTGACACGAATGGCACTATGAAAGACAGTGTACGTATACCAGTGCCAGTGTACGCATAGAAACTGTCAGATACAGACCACTACATATGTACTCCGTACATACTGCCAGACAGCAACAATGTACGTGTGCATACGCATGTACCCAACACTAACCCCTGAAACACAGAACAACGAAGGCCATCCCGGCTTCACCGTCCGAGGCGTCCTGGACATATCCAACAACGCCGTCATCAGAGCCCCCAACCTAATCCTCATTAACGTCGGCACCAACGATGCCTGTGCTGGGAAAGCCACCTGCAACACCTCCCGCACGAGCACC
Source organism: Xeromyces bisporus (assembly GCA_900006255.1). Taxonomy (NCBI): domain Eukaryota; kingdom Fungi; phylum Ascomycota; class Eurotiomycetes; order Eurotiales; family Aspergillaceae; genus Xeromyces; species Xeromyces bisporus. The sequence goes on from HG983340.1 coordinate 267,307, forward strand.
GATATGAACCACCTTCTCGACAAACTCTTCCATCACATCCCAGGCACGACCATCATCCTTTCCACCCTTCTCCCCAATCTGAACGCGACAGCGCAAGCGAGGATCAACGAATTCAACAAGGAATTCCGCAGCATTATTCATAAGCGGTCTATTTCTAAGGAGAAGATTGTCCTTGCTGATATGGCGAGTGTCATAAAGCCGAGCGATATCAATACAGATGATAAGACTCATCCGACTGATGAGGGGTACCGGAAGATGGCCGGGGTCTGGTGGGAAGCATTTAAGGGGGCTGAGGGGTTGATTACTTCGCCTAAGTGATGGGCGTTCTGGTGCGGTTGCCGTCGCCGCAGATTTTTGGTTTGATGTTGGTCTCGGGTAAGTAACGAGGATTCTCTTCTCATTATTGTCTTGAAGCATTGCATAAATATAGCCAGACTATTTTCGTGGAAAGTCTAATACAGTCAAACCTGGATATAAGAATACTGGATAAAAGAATATCCTGACTTATAAGAATAGGGGTCCCGGTCTCAAGATTTTTATAGTGGGAAATAAGAATATCCTTTACATAAGAATATTCTTAAGATTCTCAGTCTCAACCTTATTTTTGTAGTGTGATATTCTTATAGGGGTGGTCAACTGGTCAACTGGCTGGTGGTGTGGCAGGTGCGTGTAGGGATGGGGCCTGAAATTTTGCAATGAAATTTATTCTGAAAATTTCAGGAAAAATTACCGAAATTTTGCCCAAAATTTCGTCAAAATTTCAGGGTGTGTTAGATATATGAAATATATATATGTATATGTATGTACACTATCCAAATCTGATTGTTGACTGCTTTACAGACGATTTATGCACAATCGAGGTTTGCTCGCTAGAGTCAGGGACTCTCAGGGTCGCTCAGTGGAAAATCTCAACGAGCTTTCTGATCTGACGCCATACCCAAAACGGAATAGCGTATGGTCTCGGAAATTTTGGTGAAATTTTGGATTTCAACTTTTCTGAAAAATTGACCATGATTTCCGAAATTTTCCCAATCTTCGGTAATTTCCCATCCCTAGGTGCACAGTACACATCAAACCGATATATATATGCCACCAGACGATACATATCATCAATAATATCAATCCTACCACATCAACGTACCGCATGGCTGTACTTAATTTCTCCCAGTTAATAGTGTTAGGATACATGAAATTGGCTTTCGAGTCTATTGAAAGCATCATGCTTTGGTTCATTGAAGCAGCAAGAAGATGGACAGCTGGCAGCTCCAAGAGAATTTGAGGCGTCAATGCGAACCTAAGAAAGCGGCACAACGCAGTATCACAACGTATGTCTCTTTTAAGGCCGGAGAAAGTCGAGAAACTGTTCAAATGTACATGTACGGTACATAATCAAGGTCTACGGGCGTTAATGGAACGGGAATGGGGAGAACTTAGTATAAGAATAACCTGACTTATAAGAATATACCCCCCCCGTCGGCCCCACATTCTTATAGCCAGGTTTGACTGTATCAGGTAACAATCAAAACCAAGTCCCAATTCGTATAACAAGCTACAAGAACCTGGGAGTAACTTGTTATAAAAACCTCTAGCCAAGCGTGCTTTAACCATAAGTCATAGACCATCAATAACTCAGTCACCTGTCAATGGCCCTGAAGAAGCGGCGTCTCCTCAGATGCCTGCACCTGATTTCCTTGTCCATCATTAGTGCCATCATCACGACGATTCCCTCCACTCTCATCCGCTTCCACTCCATTCCTGACACCATTCACACCCTGATCCTGCCCATGACGATGAACAGTCTTCGGACCAGAAAGCTCAAAGTACACAGCCATGACAAGCAACGAGCCCTGCAAGCAAGCCGTCACAAGATACACTCCCCACGTACTCCATCCTTCCTTACCAAGCCGCGCCGCTAAACTGGCAGCCCACACGAAACTCCCCGGCGTCTGTACGCACATCGTCGGGATACTAAGACTGCCTACGCAGCGCAGACGCAGGGTGGTGTAGATCTGCGGCAGGTATTGGATTGATGCAAGGATGGCAGCTGTGACTCCGAGAAAGTCCGCCCATGCTTGGAGGGAGGACGGGTATCGGAGGTTGAGTGTTACGGAGACCAGGGCGACTGCTGTTGCGTGCAGAAGGGAGATGGCGCTGACGATTAAGGCGGTTTTGTATGTTGGCGGCTTGTTTTCTCTTGTTGGCGCGGCTTCAGAAACCACTGGGGATGTTGGGGATGTGGCTCGTGGGAAGTAGATGACGAAGAGTAGCAGGCTATGTCCTCCTGAGTTAGACTCATTTATCCTATAGTGCATTAAGGGCAAGCAAGAAACATACACAATTACAAAACACAACCATTGCACCCCAACCTGGAAGATGCCCAGTAGGGTCGCGAAGCAGGAAATACCGCTAATCTTCCTGCAGCACGAGACATCCCGAGAGGTTTTCGGGAGGGTCAAGATATTAGCAAAAGACGACGTGCCTGACGTCGCTCCCAACAGGACGAAAAATGGAGAGATCCCGAATGAGCTCCTCAGGGAGATGATCCTGGCATGCTGCGGAGCATAGGAGATGAGGATCCCAAAGAGGATGACACTGTAGGGTTGAATATTTGTTAGCTGCTAACTTCAACGCCAATGAGCTTAGATCGATTCATACATGGAGAGGATGAAGTTGAGAGTGTTGGGAGATGCCAGCTCCCTGCACTTTGAAGTCATGGAATCCATTGTGAAGGTGAGGAAGAGATTAGAGAGTGTGTTGTCACCAGAACAGACACGGTCTACGGAGTTGGAATGGCAGAGACTGCCATTGTTGATATTTGTCCTCTGATGGACGGAGTTGATAGATGAGTTGTTGACTGCTCCAGTCCATCATACATAGCAAGCTAGGTAAGGTACCAGTAATTACAGCCTCTGTTACGCTGTCTCGATGCGCCAATTTGCTGCGAACAAAGAATAAGTTACGGTACGTAATTTACATTACAGCTACAATAATGGCAGGTCACATGCCGATCTAAACGTCTTCTTCAACTTCAAGTCACAACTCACAACAAAGGAAGCATAACATTTCTAACATCCAGCCGCCACTGAACCTATGTCCCCTTTAAAGAGCGAAGAAGTCTGCAGCACCTGAGCTATGACGATAATCGTGCGACGTATGCACGGGCGTGCTTCCCAGCAGTCAAGAAGTCTCGGGTTGGCCCGTTCAAATGCATTCAGGATGCAAAACTGAGGCGCTTTGGAATTCATAGACTATCAGCCACCGAGAATCAATATCGCCATGGATGACTTTGCCTGATGACGCCAGAGTCAGGATCCCAGAGTGTCTCAATTTCACAGCCCAAACGCAACAGGCCAACCCGAAACTTCTTGACTGCTGGAAAGCACGCCTGCGCATACGTCACACGATTATCATCATGGTACAGACGCTGCAGGTTTTGCCAGTGCCTGGTTTTTTAAAGAGGGGCATTGGTCCGGTGGCGGCTACATAGCTGTTCAAATTGCTTTCTTCTTAAGTAGCTACGTTCTTGATAGATGCTGGATGTCTATCGTCGTTGTTGAGCTTGACTGACGAGGACCACGTACGAGTATTTATTGCATACGCATTTTGACTGACAAACGGACTTTTGTCACAAAGCGAGACTCCCACTTATATACCCAGAACGACAGTCATGATGAAACTCCAGTTGCTGATCAGCCTCGTGTGGGTGTTGGCGGCCACAGAGGCCTTCGGGGGGACCAACTGGTTCTCCCCTAAAGCTGGTATGTACGCTGCAAAGAACTTGACTATAGTATCTGCTGGATGCTGACGCGATAATAAAGTGTACAACAGATGGCACGAAACTGAACTGGAACGATGGCTGTCAGATCATGGTATGTCTCAGTCAATTCATACACTTTGGAAACCCTCTAAACTGACATTTTGCAGATGTCCCGTATCCATCGCCAGCGGACCGCAAGGACCTCGAGAATCAGGTGAAGGCTCACTGGAATTCAAAAGTTCAGCAACCAATGGGCTATGCTGCGGATTCTCTTGCCGATCAGGCTCATCACTCGAGAGAATGGATTTTCGACACGTAAGGTTTCCGGGTGGTATTAGGCAAGATATGCAAGTGGGATTTCTGCTAACTATTCAGCAGCTGGTCGGATTCACATCTAAAGGCCTTCCTGGACGCGAATGGTATTCCTGCTCCCCAGCCTCCTAGGCGTGATCTCCTCTTGAAAGCAGCTCGTGACAATTATGACACCATTGCCAAGAGACTTGGCGAGACCATCTCCTACCCTGGAAACTGGGTCTATGCACAGTGGAGTGAGTCTGACCTGAAGGCCTGGCTTGAAGAACACGGTTGGAAAGTACCGGAGCCAACGACTCGGGACCGACTTATTGCGTCGGTACGTCGCAACTCTCGCCTGGCTAGCCTGCAGACACAGAGCCTCGCCTCTTCTGCTTCTTCCTCGGCCCAGGCAGCACAGTCAACTTTAAATGACTCCATGTTTACTGCTTGGTCGGACTCACAGCTCAAGCGTTTCCTCGATGAGCATGGTGTACAGGTGCCACAAGGGTCCAAGCGTAACGAGCTAATTGCCCTTGCGAGAAAGCACCGTACGTCGTTGCTCCATAGCGCGTCGTCTGCATCTGATGCCGCAGCGTCAACGCTGGGGAATGCGTATGGAGCGGCTACTTCTCGAGCTAACAATGAATATACAAAAGCTACCGATGATGTAAAATTCATGGGTTACGATGCTTTTGACAAGGCAGTAGCTCTCTGGTCGGATTCCCGACTCAAGGAATATCTGGACGCTCGAGGTGTCCCTGTTCCGCAGGGAGGGAGACGCGATGAACTTCTAGCTCGAGTGAGGGCAAACAAGTACAAGGCGGCTAGAAACTGGACCCCGTGGACTTTTGACACATGGGACACTGAACACCTGAAGTATGTTGTTTATACATGTCCTTATTTGTATGAATCTTGGTTCTAACGCAGCTCTATAGAAACTATCTTTCTTCGATGGGTCCCTCCAAGGCCGCACAGCGTGCAGACGCTACCCGCGAAGAACTCTCAAGACAAGCACAAGACGTATACGCCAGAGCCTCGAAAGCCGGAGGCACGAGTTACGCGAGTGCTACCTCGAAGATCGCACAAGCCACCGGTGCCGCCAAAGACACCACTTTCGACAGATGGTCGGGCTCCGATCTTAAGTCCTATCTTGACTCTTTTGGAGTCCCCGTCTATCAAGGCTCGACTTTGAATGAGTTACGTGCCGCTGCGAGACGCAACTCGTACTACTTCAAGTACGGTACCACGACGCCTCAGAGTACCTTCTACGCATATATCATGAACTCTTTGCAGTGGGTTATGGATCAGTTGAGGGTTGGTGCTCTTATTGGTCAGGGTAAGGGCCATGATGCTGCTGAGCAGACGAGGCAGAGGGCGAATAGCTTGCGATCTGAGTTGTAAGCTTAATTATTTATGCCTGTTTCTGGTCCTGCAAGTTTACTGTCACAAACTGCAGCTATGAAGGTATCCCTTTCAAGTGTGTCTTAAATGCTTTTCTACATTTGCCTTGGGCGTGATATGGATGTTTTCGGGTATATTTTGGATTCATCTTGGATGTTTAATGAACGATGACGACTGGATTGGGAGTCTGAAGATATTGTACATATGGTGGGTGCTATTCGCAGTACGTAGGGCTGGGATGTTAAAGTTCGGACATTGATGTTTGACCTAGATTGATCAATTGTCTTAAGTACAAAATTTATATATTTTTAATCTTCAATTCGTCGATCATACAATTTGTCCTTCCCGCATGCTCCCCTTTCAAAGGCTCATACTAGACTACGATTTGGCCCCCTTCAGATCACCCTCCGCAACCAATTCCCCCACGACAAGATACTTCTCCGAAAACCGCTCCTCCCAAGACGCCAAATTCTCCCACTGATCATCATCAAGATCCTTCAAATCATCCAACGGCCCATGCAAATCCTTAGTCAACATATCCTCATCGAAACTCTGACATGCCAAACCCCTCGAAGCATCCCGACCAGCAAAATTCTCGTACGGCCCGCCCTACAGTCACACAAATGAAAGCGCGTTAACAAAACCAAACAAGCCCACCAACAACAAACGCAACGGCAACAACCCGGGAATAATTACCGGTCCATAGAAGCCCCTGCCGGGTGTGACGTCAAACACCCGACCACGCACAGCCAGATAAACGGGTTTATCCTGGGTGCCGTTGAAGGGCAATAGAGTCGTCGGGGTGAAGGTGCGAAAGACAATTGGCGGTGGTGCTTGCGGGAGGTTCAGGGGTGATTTCGGCCGGAAGTGTAGGTAGACTAGGACCAGGAAGAGGGATAAGAGGATTAGGTTGATTGGAGTGGCGAGGGGCATTCTGGATCGGATTAAGATGTGTCGGTTTATGTCAGTGATTTGGTGCTTCGGACAGTTGTTGCCGGAGACTGGGGGAGACTGACACTTCGGGGGTGAGAGGTGCTGCATTTTCTGGTCAGAGATGTTGATTAGTACTCTGTATCATTCGTGCAAGACAGTATGCCCACCTGGTGAAGCCATGTTGAGAACCGCGGGAGTAACTACGTAAGTAAACAGCAGCAATCGAAGTCGATTTGATTACTGTTCAAGACTTCAAGTCGAGAATTTCAGATCGATGTCATTTCTCCGCATGTCTTAGCAGCACGTGACTTGAAAGGCTAAAATTAGAAACCGTTCCCCAGAGTCCAGAGGTTCCAAAAAGGGCCTAGTTCAATCACATGACTACTCCGTAAAGATCTCTTGGCATGGATAAACCGGGGCAAGACTTCATTTTTCCGTCAAAGACAACGGCTGAGACAGGTTTGCTTTAACGCTGCCAACGGTTCGTTATTATCAAACCTAAACTGCTTGACAGGAACCACGCGGAGACATCCGTATTCCAACGCCCGTCGACGGTCGTACCACAGAAAACAATTGTGTCTTCTCATAGAAGTCGTGACGAGTTGCTCAGGATCTTATCAATTGGTCAGCCCGAGCCGTCGATTAGCCAGTCGCAGATCATCCGTTCCTCCTCGAGTCTAGGGGACGCCGAGTCAACGCCAACTTGGCGAAGCACTGACGAATACACCAATATATTGAAAATGATGATGACTTCGTGCCAAAAATAATACCCGGCAATAATCATTGCGTCTTCTCATTATGCGTCAATGACTCGAGTCGTATCGAGCTTGAAGACGTCACTCGGAGCGCGTACATTCGTATACTAAACTGCGCGGCCTTTTTGTTGCACAGGTCCTTCTTTGTTTCCTTTAATTGTCCTTTTTGTCCTCTTTGGCTTTATTTGAATTTCCTTTTTTTTTATTTGACTTATCCTCCCGTTTCTTCCTCTATCAATGTCGGCTAAATTTTAGTGTCCTCCGTACTGCCCTATATCTCAATAATCTTGCTTTTGGCGTGCGGCCTGGGCATCAGACGTCCCTACTCCTTAATTTTACCACATACATCTCCTTCCCCCGACATATTGCTATTTGCTAGTACTACTAATAATTCAAGATGTGGGACAGAAAATCCCAGATGCCACGGCCGCGAAAGCCCGTACCGATCGGGAAGCCCACACTACTCGACAAGACATTAGATGAGACAGTGTATCCGTCTTTGTCCGAGAACAAAACAGACAAGTCCTCTGAGCCCTCTATCCCTAACTCCAAATCACCTCCACCTGCGCTGCCTCGGTGAGTGTCGTCGCTGTTGTGCCGTGCTGTTGTTGACCCTGATTGCTGTAGAACAGCTCAGGGACAGCGTGCTATTTCGTACTACAAAAAGGTCTCCTTGCACTCGTCTGATGCTAACGAGTTGGTCCTATCCCAATTTTTTAGTAACTCTCCAAATTCCCCAGAGACTAGAACAATCTGCGCTGATCGTCCCATACCTCCTACCATTCCCTCGCTCAAGTCCGATGCCGATCATCACAGATCAAGACAGGGTCCCAATTACTTGAACCCTTCTTCTCGTGCGAACTCTGAAGCCTCACTCCCTAGCACGCCCAATTCCTCCAGTCAGATCCATAGTCAAAGCTCCGCGGAAGTGTCGCCGATTACCGAAGAGTTCTCAAGCAACGCGCAACAATCAAAGCCTCCTAATCGTGTGCCGGTATCGCCTGAGCAGGCGAACAGAAAGCCCACAGAGCCTGATAATCCATCACCTAGCCACAATTTCCCGGTATCTTCGAGTCAGGAAATTCCGAAGATGTCGGCGCCAGCAACTCCTGCGAGTAACACCTGGCAGGACTTGGCTCCCAAGTCCGGAGGATTCTTTAGAAATTATCTTTCGAAGAAGAAACCCACAATCGGTAAACCACCGTCAACTGCTACTAGTGATCCATGGACCGGTTCGACTGGACAGTCCATCGTGACGGCAGATTCGCCTCAGGACAAGAACACAATGCAACGCATACGTGCAAAGCAAAGCAACGACAGGTTAAGGGCTGGGGTCAACATGGCACCGGCGCCTGTTGTACCGTCGGTTGTCACCACAATTACTTCAGGCAAGGACAGCGGCATTTTGCCAAAGAGACACCCCTTCGGCAGGACGACCAGCCAACCAATTAAGCCAGCATCGGTAACCAGTCCCATACCTCCACGGATCGAACTACCAAAGTTTGGCCCAGTGGACGATGACATGTCTGAGTTAAGAATTGATGACCGACCGATGAGCCGTTTCAGTGCCACAACACACGGATCCTCTGACCCGGACAACTTGTCAGTGAGCGTGCATGGCAGTGCTGCCGCATCGACTGACAGTCTTTCTCCGGCCATGGTTAGGGATCGATTGATTCCAAAAGCCAGGGCGCTCGCGTCATCTTCAAAGGCAACGGCCCGGAAGCCAACTCCTATGCAGCTTTCTCAGCAACGGGAAACACCAGATTCCGCGCCCGAACATTCGCCTGAAATTCAACCCCAACATTCGCCTGAGATCCAACCTCAGGGTCCGCTTGAGAATCAGACGCAGAAACGCATCAAGGAGCTGCAAACACGCAGGGATAGCCTATGGTCACGCAGAAACAATATCCAAGACATGATCCATGAATTAACGCAAGTTGTTCAACCGAGTTCTATTTCATATGACTTGGCAGTCAGGGACGAAGTCAAGAAGACTGTCGCGAGTCTCAACGACGAGCTGGCCGAATTACAGAGGGAGGAACATGAAGTCGGAATGAAATTGGTTAGGGCTTGGAGGAGACGCGATGAAAGGGAACTCAACGGCGGTGGGTCAAGCCTATGGGTTAGGAGGGTTACTACCTGAAGAGAAGCAACTCTGACGAGCTCGACGATTCCTCTATTACTTTTTTTCTCTTGCTGACCAGCTCGCTATACTTTGTGTTCCCGTGGTCTTGAGGGCTACATATTCTTTTCTCTCTTCTTTATCTTTCACCTTTACTTATTTTTATTACTCTTCTATTCTTCTATTCTTCTATTCTTCTATTCTTCTATTCTTTTATTCTTCTATTCTTTTATTCTTTCCTCTATTCTTAAAACAGTTTTCGATTTGGAGCAAGTCGGCGTATGTATCCTGATATTCTTTGTGGCGCTATCGGTCTTTGTTGACAGCCTCTCCTGTATTACTACCTGGACTCGATACCCTTGCTCTTCTGTCAGTGTTATCAGAAGTCAGTCATTTTTAGCTTTACTTGCTGGTGATGCGTGGGCTACCTATTAGTAGTGTTGTTCCTTTCGGGAATTCATAATGTTGAGTTTTATCAATGACAGTCCTATACAGCAGTATTTATATTGTTTGGGCAGCCGAAGGACACAACTGAGAGCCCTACAGGCATTGTATGTCCGTATAGCGTAGCTTGTTGCACCGTAAAGCCATCAGGGATCGTGAGCTCGTACAGGGTCGTTCGTTTTCCCGGGCATTCCTGCGGGTATGGCGCCCGCTCGATATGATTTTGATTCCACGGCCGTCGACTCGTAATCGACTTAATCGTCTCGACTTATTTCTTTCCCGACTTCTTAATACCCTGGGTACCAGTAGTCAAAGGACCCTTGCCCTTGGCTTTCTCCTGCAATTCCTTTCGGGCTTTGGCATCTAAAAATCCGAGCGAGAATATCACCAATCAACGTTTCTATGCTCCCAAATCCCAATGGCAAAGAAGTTGCAAAACCAGCATCCCAAGAATTTATCTTCATACCGGCTTTCTGCTTTTCCTTGAACGCAAGATCATCCTCGTCAAGGTCTTTCTTGTCCTTCTTGGGCGCCTTGAGGGGCTTGGCTTTTCCGCCTATATGTTGATGAGAGAACCTGATCGTAAATGACTGCGCATTAGGTGTGGTACTGGGTCCGGTACACACCTTCTCTGCCTTGGCCACCCATTTTGTAAATTGTATCTGACTCTCTCCGTATGTACTCTGTACTTCGTATGATAGAAGTGGTGGTTTTTTTGACGATTTGTTTAAGGTGAGTGGTGATTCGCAGAGAATTGCGACGGTCCGTGCTGTTCCTAATTAGGTTAGGCGCAAAATCTCTATCATACGGAGTGTGGACTGCAACCCAACCTTCTCAATGTTCTTCCTTGGTTGGCTTCGGCAGCTTCATCTCTTCCCCCATCGCCAGCATATATCACTCGTGCTAAGTCAATGCTCGGTCTTCTCATCTGTCCTTGTTCATAGTTGTTAGCATTGGTTAAGGCTTCCGCGGTGTTAAAACGCGGATGATCTGTCCGTTCATTTAGCCGGTTGGACTATCTCAATACACCTCACGCCCCCCAATCCCAGCAGTCACTTGAAAGAGGATAAAAGATCTTTGCTAACCTGAGCCATTTCTTCTTCTCCATCGACTCTGAAAGTAATATTTGGAGAGCCGGTTGGAAAGAACTACTGCACCTATTTTGTGTACATCTGGTATTGAAATAATAAGGAGCGAACGCAGTCAGGAAACCAGACGAGTCATGGCGTCGCACAGGTCGAGGTCTCCATCGACCCCTTCTGAGGGTGAGATCATCGAATCAGGATCTGAGACGAAGGCAACTACGTCGCAAACTCCTCTTAATGGCATCAACGTTGACCGTCAAACCAGACCCAGTTTATCGTCTGCGCCCAGATCTCCAGCGTCTCGAAGTAGTTGGTCGCCACGCCGGCGGAGGTCGTGGACCAGGTCAAGGTCAAGGTCGAGGTCGAGATCGAGGTCGAGATCGACTTCGGTGACGCGCTCCCACTCCCGTTCCCCTTATCGTCGAAACCAATACTACGGTAGCAGAGGCTATAAACGCAGACGCGACGATGATTACGATTATGACTTCTACGATGAAAGACGCTCTCGTCGTGTATCACATATACCGTCGCGTCGTTTATCACATAGGTACGATGATGATCGGTACTACGATCGAGGTGGGCACCGTCGACGTCAGAGGTCTTACTACGACCACGATCGCGAGGACGGATATGGTTATCCGTCTGCCACCAGTGCTATCCGATATAGTGACGACTACGATCACCGGTATAGGGATTCGCATCCGTATACTGACAGCCGTTCGCATTACCAGGAAGTCAGAAAACCGAAGCAGTATTCAAGCGATGAAATGGATACGAAGGGGGACGAGGGCCCTGGCCCAGGTCGCTCTCGGAATAATCACATCGGAAGGCAGAGGTCTTCAGCTACAGATCAGTTAGTGAGCGAACGAGGAGCTACTCCAGTCGTCGCTCAGAGTTCTAGACATGATACTGAAATGAGAGAGAATCAGGTGCTTCAAGCTTCTTCCGATGCTAATCCTCGCTCAGTGAATGAGTATGTTATCACGAATCGTTACTTGGATGTTCAACAGCTGATTGCAAACCGCTTCTCAAGTCCCAGTGTTCCTCCATCTGAAGAGAGTCGAGAGCAGCCGGAACTTCACAAACAAGTTGACGAAGCAACGCAGCTGGAAAATCGTCGAAAGCGGCGTGAAGCTATAAAGGCTAAGTATCGCGCCCAGGCTACTCCGTTACATCTGCAGGCGTTGCACATTAAGAGTGAGACAGATTCTCCTGCTCCGGGTGCTGATACGTCTACCCCGATAAGCCACGAATCCTCAGGTAAGTAAACTTCTTTACCTTTCTCTGTCTATATAACATCGACTGAGCTAATTCTTTGTTTCATACCACATAGATTCTCCTCGGCAATCGCCTCACCCGGCGCTTGGTGACCAGCATGGAGAGTCCTTCCCCGACTTCAAGGTTGGCCAGGATGCCGATCTGGTTAATTCCAACGCACCTGTAGATGGCGTTGATCAAAACGAACCTTCAGCGGCGGATTATGATCCGACACTTGACATGAAAGAAGACAGACAGAAGCATGGTACCGAAGGCGACGTCTCGTCAGCCGCGTATGATGAGACGCAGACAGCAAAACAAGATGTTCTCCTCCCCGACGCAACTTCGCAACAGCAACCGCCACCGCCAGCAAAGGCCAAGGATCCCGACGACATGTTTGCTGACGATGACGATGACATGTTTGCCGATGATACTCAAGAAGCGCCGCAACCCACGCAGGCATCAGCCAAATCGGCAGTACCCCAAGCAAAGGAACTTGACATCAGCATGATGGATAATTGGGATGACCCCGAAGGATACTATAATGTACGGCTCGGTGAGTTGATAAACGGACGGTACCATGTGCAGCAAAACCTCGGCAAGGGGATGTTCTCGTCAGTGGTGCGGGCGACCGACTCAAAAACCGGGAAGATGGTTGCGCTCAAGATCATCCGGCATAACGATACCATGAAGAAAGCTGGGTTGAAAGAGGTTGGGATCCTGGAACAGCTTCACGAGGCGGATCCGGATGATAAGAGACATATTATCAAGTTTGAGAGATGCTTTGACCACAAAGGCCATTTGTGCATGGCGTTTGAGAACTTGAGCATGAATCTGCGTGAAGTGTTGAAGAAATTCGGACGAGACGTGGGATTGAATTTACGAGCTATTCGAGCTTACGCGCAACAAATATTTCTGGGACTCAGTCTCTTTCGCAAGTGCGGCATATTACACGCAGATCTCAAGCCAGACAACCTCCTGGTTAATGAGCATCGCAACGTGCTGAAAGTGTGCGACTTGGGCTCAGCTTCGCCGGCATCAGAAAATGAGATTACACCCTACCTGGTGAGCCGATTTTACCGGGCGCCGGAAGTGATACTAGGGATACCGTACGACTACGCAATCGATGTGTGGTCAATTGGGTGTACGCTTTTCGAGCTATATACGGGCAAAATTCTGTTCACGGGGCGCAACAATAACCAGATGTTACGATCGATCATGGAATGCCGGGGTAAACTCCCACCAAAGCTGATTCGACGTGGAAGCCTCACACACATGCACTTTGACGAGATGTTGAATTTTCATAGCACAGAAGAGGACAAGATGACAGGGCGGCTGGTGACGAGGATTCTGGATTTTAAGAAGCCGACTCGTGATTTGCGGACGAGATTAATGGGCAATGGGTTGCGGGGGATGACGGATGGGGAGGTAAAAGAGCTGATGCTCTTTGTGGACTTCTTGGATCGATGCTTGAACATCAACCCGGAAAGACGGCTGACTCCTACGGAGGCACTGAGGCATCCATTTATTGCGCGGAGGGGGCAAGTATAGAGCGCAGTTGGGGTGAGGTGTTTTGAGGACAAGTGTCCGTCAGGTGATAGGCAGATGAGGAAAATCGGTGTGGTGATTCCGGTGAAGTCAGTGATACGGAGGGGTAAGGTATTTGGTATGACATATACTGCATCACTTTGAACCATGAGCCATGACTCCCATGAGGTAACATTTCAGCCTTGTAATAATAACGGGGTATAATACACGGAAACAATACGAGCAAACAAGGAGAATAGCGGTGTCACCCTGTCAGGTGGGAAGAGATGATTACCGGTACCATGGTGTGTTATGATACATCTCCATAATACCCATAAATTGGGTTAGATCAGGCTTTCAGGCTCTTCGAATGTGATTGGCTGAATTCAAGGTGAGTGGCGCCTCGGCATTTCGAAACACATCAAACCTTCTCCTTTCTGGTTCCGAACAGGAAGTGATCGGCAAACCACGTTTCAACCGATACCGAAAATTAAATACGCCGTACAGACCTCAACAGGGCCAACGCGATAATCACCCCAGTGACCCCACCTGACGATAATAATCAAAAAAGTGGCTTTGCATGCAGCAATAATAATGCAATGCAACCATTGACAATTGACGAGGGGCGAGGCCCGCCTGGGTCCTGATTGGCTGCTCGAGGGCCCGCCCCGGTTGGTTGGAATGTTCTGGGTTACTGTTCTTTTTTAGTCGTGCTCCACTTTGCGGGTTAGTCATCGCCATCCTTGAAGTTCAGTCTTGCCCTCGATTTCACTTGATAACCTCCTGGCTTCTTCTCTTCTTCCGTTTTTCTGATCTTCTTTCCCGTCGTCAATCTTCTTCCTACAAGCGCCGTCTCTACTCTACACGACTCAATTCACGCCATTACGCCTTTCACTACCCGGATCTGTCCCAGTGTTGAGCTTCTTTTTCCCGCGGATTCCCTGGACTTCCTGACTATCATATTCCTGGATTGAATTGAATGTCTTCGTGAATTTTTCCCTGGTTCTGGTTTTCCCCCTAGGTTGCTCCTCCAAGCTTGCCACGGACCAATTCTCCTGGAGGTTTTCTTTTGCTTTATTTTCTTTCTTTTCCTTGTATATATACGTTCTTGCTTCCATTTTCCGGAGTTCCTAGGAGTCGGACTTTCATAACTGCATATCATGTACCCTCCAATGCTTCCTAATACTTTTAACCAGGGTCAGCAATTCTCTCCTTGTTGTGCTCCACAAAGTCGTCTGGGGTTTCTCCTGGCCAACTGGTTAGAGCTTGTCGGAATCCTCGGGGTTGGTGCTTACGGTGTTGTCTACACCGCCGTCGACATTCATACCAACATCCCCTATGCTGTCAAAGCTCTTTACAAGACTGGCCTGGATTTCTGCCAATTGAAATACCAACAGCGGGAAATCAAGCTTCACCATCTGGCCAGTCAGCATCCAAATGTTGTTTCATTGATCCGTATCATGGATTCCGCGGATTGTACCTATGTGGTCATGGAATATTGCCCGGAAGGTGACCTATTTTCAAGTATAACCGAGAAGGGCAACTACGTCGGGAATGATCTTCTGGCCAAAAGTGTTTTTCTGCAGATTCTGAGTGCCGTGGAGTTTTGCCATAGTATTGGGATCTACCACAGGGATCTCAAGCCGGAAAATATCCTGGTCAAGGATCAAGGGACTACGGTCAAATTGGCCGATTTTGGGCTTGCTTCTAATGATTACTATACGTCGGATTATGGCTGTGGGTCGACGTTCTATATGTCACCTGGTTTGTACTTTCCTTTTTCCCCTCTGTCGTCTCGCTTTCAAAACTTCTAACTAACCCACGATATAGAATGTCAACAGTCACATCCCCGACCCATGTCTTGCTACGCTACCGTCCCAAATGATGTATGGAGTTTAGGTGTGATATTGATTAATTTGACCTGTGGTCGCAACCCTTGGAAGCGTGCCTGCTTAGAGGACTCCACTTTCCGTGCATACGTCAAGGATCCTTTCTTTCTCAAGTCTATTCTGCCTTTAACGGATGATATGATACGCATTTTGTGTCGCATTTTTGAGTGTGACCCTGTCAAGAGAATTTCTATCCCGGAGCTTCGCAAACTGGTCCAACAGTGTCCCAGACTAACCACCACTTCCGTCACTCCTTGGATCACGCCACCTCCCAGCTTTGTTCAGAATCCTCTTGTTGTGTCTAACCCCGTGGTGCCTGCTAGTAGACAGCCCTCTGACTCTTCTTCTGATGCCTCTATGAATTCTTCCACCTTCTCTGCCGTTTCGGAGGCGTCTTCCTCCACAGAGGATTTCTCCTATATGGAAAATTTGTCCCCCGCTCCATCGGCTGGGGCTGCACCCGGGGTATCTGACAAAGCTGACAGATACGTTTTACCGCTGATGGGATTCAATTGCTCCGGTCCGTCTGTGCTACCAAACCAATATTTCAGACCTCTTGTCCCGGTTTCTTAGCGTCGCCCGTTCGGTTTCTTTTGCTGTGATGCCAAGTCATTCTTACGCAGACTTACGATTTTCACGTCAGATTCAACACTGATCTTGATTTTGGTCGCATCTCGTTGATTGCGTTTTGCAAGATGCATATGCACATATATTTTACATATATACTCATTTCCGCTTGTTTTGGATTTCCCAGAACCGGCGGCGGTTTTTATAATTTTTAATTTGTCTTGGAAAAGGTCGGAAAAAGCAAACGAAAAAATAAAGGGCTGGAGCTGTCGGCTTCGTTTTGAACATACGTTTTTCTTTGCATTTCTTGGATCAGGACCTGCCATTATTGACCTTTGAGGAAAGAAAAAAGCAAAGAGGCCTGGGATTACCGGATTTGCTTGAACATACGTTTCCTTTGTTTTTTCTTGGATAAAATTCTGCTTTAACGTGCCCGATGGAGTCTGCGTGGATTACCGGAGTTTTTCGCTTTCATATCTGTCATGTGTCTGGATCCTTGCTTTGAGCCGATTTGCCACGTTGGATATCGATTGCTGCGACGGACTCTGTTGAACCTCCGTCACTACCGCCGTGTTCGATCTTACAGGGTTCTTTTGATATACTTGTCGTGCTTGGAGATTGTTTTGGTTACAGGGTGGTACTTATTGTCTAGCATTGGGGTGTTGGATTGATTTTACAGAGAGAGGCGGCAAATCCTTTGGAAGGAAAGGAAACAGCGATGAAATCGACTACGGATTTGCATGGAGTTCTGATTATGGCCGGGCATGCCGGGAGCAGTCTGGTTTGGTGTTGTTGGCTTCATGATTTCTCTTCTTTCTGTGTTCTTGGGTGGACTATCTGCAATTTTCTCTTGTGTTTTTTTACTTGACTATTTGGGACTCATGTATATCCCTTGTTTCTTTCGCAAATACGTGCCCGTGCCGATGCGTGGACTATCGACTACAATACGACTTGACCTGGACTGCACATGGGTCAGAATGATCCCTGCGGTCTATATATGTCGACATCTGTGATAGGCGCCTGTACAAAGTCTGTACAGTGTATAATAGAACTGACCTGATTTGTACAGTTTGGTGTATATAACATTACGTGTATTTCCAGACGTGATCTTCCTGTTAAGCGCGCATCTGCGAAACGTGTTTTGCCCTTTGTCCTCGACATATGGTCTGGACTGGTTAGTAGACCATGACTTCATGGACAAGCACTAACTATCTGAACCTGGCCACATGACTTGCAAGTCCAGTCCAGACAACTGTATGTATGTGCGGGTTATGCCTCACTATCCAGGACAAAAAGAAAACCTGCTACGGAGTACAGTCGAACCTGGATATAAGGATACTGGATAAAAGAATATCCTGACTTATAAGAATAGGGGTCCCGGTCTCAAGATTTTTATAGTGGGAAATAAGAATATCCTTCCCATAAGAATATTCTTAAGATTCTCGGTCTCAACCTTATTTTTGTAGTGTGATATTCTTATAGGAGTAGTCAACTGGTCAACTGGCTGGTGGTGTGGCAGGT
>HG983340.1:284987-314377 GCA_900006255.1 Xeromyces bisporus
ATATATATGCCACCAGACGATACATATCATCAATATCAATCCTACCACACCAAAGCACCGCATGGCTATACTAAATTTCTCCCAGTTAATAGTGTTAGGATACATGAAATTGGCTTTCGAGTCTATTGAAAACATCATGCTTTGGTTCATTGAAGCAGCAAGAAGATGGACAGCCGTCACAAGTGGCAGCTCCAAGGGAATTTGAGGTGTCAATGCGACCCTAAGAAAGCGGCACAACGCAGTATCACAACGTATGTCTCTTTTAAGGCCGGAGAAAGTCGAGAAACTGTTCAAATGTACATGTACGGTACATAATCAAGGTCTACGGGCGTTAATGGAACGGGAATGGGGAGAACTTAGTATAAGAATAACCTGACTTATAAGAATATACCCCCCGGTCGGCCTCACATTCTTATAGCCAGGTTTGACTGTACGGGGTATATAAGCGCTCATCTGCGGGATATGCTATTACTAAATACGTGCTTTTGCCTGGTTCGAACTGCATGTTCATGTGATAAGTTGATAACAACAACGCGAGTGACTGACTGATGCTAGGGCTGCTGCGAATGCGATATCATTCGCTGTTCCTAGGTACATGTATCATACTCCCGGGTACATATCAATCGTACTCGCAGATTTTGAGGTTGCAAGCTGAAGTCTCGCGAATAGGTTATCATCATTGGTCGATTCAATGTTGCTGGATGCCTGAACTAATGAATGGTTGTGCAGGCACGGAGTACTCCGTGTGTTTCACCAGATTGATATGATTCGACTCTTGAGCAAGGCATTGATGGCAATGGCCATGGCAATTGTAATAATAAACGCTCACTCGTAAAATTGGATTTATTTATTATTATTAAACCGTATTTGCCATTATTAGCCGGCGAGCCCTAACTAACGAAGTCTACGGAGTACAATAGTAGTAGTGTAGTTTAGTGTTATATGATGCATATCATATATAGTCATGCCCTTCAACGATCTACGATCAATTACCTACTATTTATACCCTAATCAGCCATTCTATGTACATGGCAGGTATGATCAAATGATACCTAGGGTACTCCGTAGGCCTACCGACCAAGAGCTTTTCACTCCAAACCTAAGAATAACTCATAGTTAGTCTTCGCCAGGGCTATATATTTGTATATTTTGATGAGTTAGGCTAAGCGGCTATACGGAGCCCAGCTGTCAAGGTCAAGCAAGGTCAAGGAACTATTGATGGTGATTGTCCGGGGGATTGTTGAATGCAGCTGGTCCAGCCGTACTGTAGTCAATAGGGTTGTTTTGAACATTGAATGGCTGAATAGCCAACTGCTTTATATGTATTGATTGTGTCTCATGTCAGCATCAATTCATAAGTTACTATCAAAAATGCATAGTTAAATAATTCCCTAAATCAACGATGTAGCCTGGTGCCTGTTAGATCAACATCCTGTCCTGTCATGTCATTAGATTATCAGCTCAAGCGGTGCGAAAATAGCAGATATTAGCATAGTTATCACTGAGCACGGAAAAGAAGCAGCCACAACGCCATCATCAATCATACCAATCTACCCAAACCAACCCGACCCAGCCAAGTCCAGCCCAGTCCGTCAAAAGCAAAAGCAGTCCGCCGGAACGATTCGCAGGAGCCCATCCACAACATTATCACAACGTGCAACCATCTGACAAAGACCATCCGAATCATGGATGCCACAGGAAAACCCGGTCAGTCCAGACAACGACGACGATGACGACGATGACGAAGGAAACCATGCCGCACCACTGAACCGGTGCGGTTGAGTCACCAACGTCTCATCGTACAGGGACGACGGGAATCCGAACGCATCATGGCGTTCGAATCCTGCCATCTTGTCCTGCTCAGTACTAGCATATGTAGCGATTGCTTTCCTGAGCATGGAGAGAATTTCCTTGCATCGGTTTAGCTGGTTCCGGGTGAGATAGTTGCGGATTCTTTGGCTTTCCTCTTGGCTGGGCTCGTAATGACCGTAGGCGAGGATGTCATCGTGCTGGACGGACTCGGTTTGGGTGGGTTTGTGCCTGACGCAATGGTCAAGCAGATGTAGTGCAGTGCTTAGTACGAATAGGGAGAAAGCGATATTATTACTGTCTTTGTGACAACTGGTGCATCGGATGAAGGTTCCGCAGGAAGAAACTGCCAGCTTGATACCTTCAAGGCACTCATCGAAGCGTGAGTAGACCGGGTCGGATGTCATCCGTATTAGCCGGTTCACATCCAGTGCTTGGTTTTCGGAACAGTCGCATGCTGGGGGGGAGGTGTACGAGGGTAGGGGGAGTAAATGTGTGTTCGACGTCTCCTTGGAAACCAAGTCACTTGATAGAACTCCCATCGATGTAGACATCGGAGGGTAGTCTGTCCCCGGTGTCAGATGGCAGGCAGAATCATAATCGAGCATACCCTTCCAGGACTGGTTTTCGAACCCAAATCTGAGCTCATCTGGCACGACCGAGGTGTCTGATACGGGAGCGTTCGAGGTATCACGGTCGTCAACAGTAGCGATGCTCGGACTTTGTGATAGCGTTCTCATCGATGGTTTCTGTACACGGACGCATTCCAAGAGTCAGAACACCCCACTTCAAATATTGATGTCACAATACAAACCAGCGGAAGGCAGGGCAAGCAACCTCTTCAGCAGTATCCTGGTTAAGACCCATCTGGTCAACGTGCTGCTCTATAATAGCAGGCCTCGATTCAACTACGAGCAGATCCCGTCTCTTTCCTTCAGCCGTCTTGGCCATAGGCCTCCTCCTTTCTTCTTGCAGCTGCCCCATCTTCCTCAACGTAGCTCTGTTTTTGCTTCCTTTTGGCTTCCCTGATCGGTTGGCAAAGCCGTGCTGACACTGTAGTCCCTGACGATGACAGCGAGTGCAGGTACCCTTGCCAATCAGGTTGCATTTTACCTTGGATTGCCTGCAGCTCTCACAAGCTGTCCTTAGCTTTGGTGTTGTCCTTCCGCTATTGCTAGGTGTTTTACTATCTCTTCTCGTGAGCATCCCGTGAGATCTGATAAGGAAAGAAGGTAGCTGAGTCCCTAGAACTGTGCTTTTTATGTCAAATGTGAATAAAATAGCTTCATATAGAGTCGATGAGTTTCTTGCCAAATTCTTGGATCTCCAAGCAAGTAAGTCTGATCTTCTCTCGACCCATTTCAAAAGAGAAATGTACTGAATCAAGTTATAGATACGTGTCTCGTTAATATAGAGAAAACGATATCTCAACCCTGGTACATAACCCGCACTGGCATCGCCAAAGATATAAGCCAGCCTTGTGTAACCTGGAATAACTCACCTGACCAATCTCGCAGAAGATAGAGCAAGCGCCTCGAATAATAACCACTGCTGGATAATCGATACACAGGACCATGGTCTGTATGGATGATGGCCTTCCCAAGTGCAAGAGGTATCGTCTGCATTGCTCAACCCAAGCGAAATATTTCTCATTCGTAGCATATAACCTTATGGGCGAAACCAGGCTCGAATTACGGTGGAGTTGTATCCTACAATAGAACCCTGTCGGCGAGCAAGGTCTATATGCAGTCCGATTTCGAATCCAGTGGCCAATCCTTATACTTTGTCGGGCCCTTGATAGGACAGGAGACTGCACTTGCTCAACCGGCGAAGCGTCGAATGAGGAACACTGTGGCGTCTCGCCGATAAAATGATGCACACCGTATCATGCCCGACGTAGGGAATGAAGCGCTTCCTGCTTCACTAGGCACCACGCCAGCCAACCAGCCTACTCTTCGTGCGTGTTCTCAGTGCAGGTTTCTTTGCCTGCTTCAGCATGGAGCAACTGCCATCCAATGTCTCTCGATCAGCTACGTTGCACGTGCTCGAGTCGGTCGTCAGCAGCAGAAAAGTCAAGACGTGGATAATTCATTGTTGTTGGTTATATAGATGATTCTCATTGACTGTTGCATCTGTAGGCGTCAGTCGGTCAGCGTTCTATCAGCACCCAATACAATGCGCACATTCTACCAATGCTACAAATTCTCCAATCCCACATGTTTGAGTTTCGACAATTCACGCAAGACGCAAAGCCTCATATTCATCCCACAAGACACACTCCCGCAAGACCACTGTGCCGGTAATCGAACGCTCTCAACAAGCCGGTCAGGTGTGCCAGAGCCGCGCAGACAACGAGTACGTGAAAAATCTGATGGGAGCTTCCGTAAATATCAAAATGGCCAGGCATCAAGCGTTCAGGAACCCGGGCTGCATAAATCGTAGCGCCCAGGATATATAGGAATCCTTGCAGCAAAACCCAACCAAGGCCGATCTGCCGCATCATTTGACCCGCGCCGAAAAGCTTCAATCCATGGATGACTGGAAAAACCGCTGACAGACCCATACCGATGAACATGGCTGCGCGAAACGGCCGCCACGCCGGGGTCCGGAACTTGGGTAATATAGAAACGCATATACAGCCGAAACCGATCAAGCAGATCATGCTCCAGTACAGCCGTTGCAAATCGGGCATGCAATAAAAGCCATAGTAGATACATGGAATAAAGCTGCCCGTGATGAGACCTACGATCCCAATATAGTCTAGAGCATTCCCTATACGGGCAATGGCCGGAGAATGGTTCGAGATGGTGTGATAGGTCGCAGACATTCCAAGGCAGAAGACTGCCCCCGCAAAGAAGCATAGGAATACAGTGATATCAGAATCATGGGCGGTTTCGTAGCGAGGAGCAAGAGCGCGATAGATCTGGATGGCAACGGGAAGTGCCAATGCACCCGGTAAGAGATGACTGTAAATGTTGACCGTCTCGTTATGGATGTAGGTCAATGAGTAAAAGGATCCACGAAATGAGAACGAAGCCGGACGGTATCCCGTTAGAATATGCTGGTTATCTCGCTGCCAAGGTGGCAGCTCGTTCCAATTGAGAAGTTTCGTTACAGCTTCTCGCGGTTTCTCCACGAGAGCAGCTGCGGAGGATCGACGTTGCCGAGACATGTTTATGTTAAACAGCAGCTGATACATGTAGTGTAGAAAAGCATTGGCAAAACCTTGGGAGAGACCGACGCCAGTTTTAAAACCAATTGCCCAATATTCTGTTGGGATAACGAGAGAGAAGTCGCGGGACGATGCACTGTACGGTGCCGTGTCTGTACCTCGGAACTCAGGAAAACGAACAATGCAAACATACTCCATTTTACAGGCAGAATGACACCGCCAATATTATTACCTCGAGGGCTTTATCGCGAGGGCGGTGAGTACCTTGCGTCACAGTCTCTCTCCGATTCAGCGATGGATTGATTCCATTCCGAATCCCTCACAAGATCAACGCTGCAGTTCACAGGCTCGGCTTAACGCCCTTCCCGGCATGGCTGGCCCAACGGTCTCGGGAAAGTCGGCTGGCAACCGTCTGAAATCACCAGTTAAATCTCTGGAGAGTGTTGGATTTGTCTCCAAGGGCGACAAGATGTATGTCCGCATTCGCGGTGCTTGGGCTACAGTTTGTGCTGACATTCATCAAAAGATTATTAGATTACAGGGCACAGGAAGAATATTACAGCAGAATCGTAGAAAGATACATGCGTTTCTGTGCCCAACATGCTAAAGACCTCGATGCGGCTTTCTCGTCCCTTTTGACCAGTCCTACCAGTGATGCTGCTAGCAAGAACGCGCCCGCATCCTCTCGTTCACGCTGCAAACTGAAGCGGGAAAAAGAGCGGATTCCACGTCCAGCAGATGAACTGTCTACCATCATTCTCTCCCTTCGCAAGCTTCGAGAAGGTATCAAAGCGACCACGTCCACCACCCCCATCCAATTCTCCCAACGGGTCTATATGTTCTCCATTCGACTTTGTATTCGCGCCCAGCACGATCCGTCGTATTTCCCATCGCTTTGTCGTCTTCTCGAAGAGCTGCATTCTCCATCCCATCCCCTTCAAGAGTTCGACCTGCAAGAGTTCACCTCATACCTGATCCTTGATTACGCCTGTCGACAGAAGTGTATGGTAACTGCATATGAAGTGCGTGCGCGAGCCCGAAAGGAGTACAACTTTAAGTCTCGCACAGTTGATCGTGTGCTTACTGCCCTTATGCATGACAATTGGGTCGTGTTCTGGAACATCCGGAAAAGCGTTGATTCTTATGTGCGCGCCATTATGAACCACGCTGTCGGCGGACTTAGGAGACACGCTCTGAAGGCGGTTGGCAGCGCGTATATCAATGTTGATCTGACGTGGATCATGGAGAACTGTACTGGAGACAAAGATAGTTGGACATGGGAAAAGTTGGCGGAGGCGGAACGGATTGGGTGGCAGAAAGAAGGCGATAGAATTATCATTCGGAGGACAAGGCAGCGGCCCGAAAAGAAACTCAGCCCGATCAAGGAGGCTACTTAGCCTGGTTTTCATCCGTAAAAGACACTCGTTACGTGGCTTGTCCTTTTTCTGGGGGCGTTATGGTTCCTGGCGTCTGTTGTCTAGGTAAAGGTTTTCTGGTTGGGCGGTGTTGGTAGATGCCATTTCTATTCATCGGTTGTTCATAGAAAATATTATTATCAGGTTATGTGACTGAAGCAATTTTAGCACTCAGAAGCCAAAGGAGGGTTGAGCAAGAACCCTATCACAGTTTGAAATCTGCATTGGGTCGGTCCAAGTTGGCATCACCCGAGATAGGCTGTTTTGCAACGGCTTCTGCAAGGGTTGTCTTCAATCTTGAGGACTTATCAGAGCAGAGTTCGTAGATGGTCGACAAGTTAAATGTCAAACTGGCAAATGATTGGTTTTCCGAAATCAAAGACTCCAAGAGTACTCGCGCCTATGGCAATGGGAACTTTTAGCACTTCCACTCAAAAGACATTATAAACCGAAGGAACAATCGCCTACCTCGTTTAGCTGCCCAGTATATAGCAAGCATACAGCCAAATTCTGAGAGAACATCACTTCATCAGGCGTCTCAAAGCCGCTTTCCAAAAGGGCCTTCCACCCAGCCACGGCGTCGTTGTAACGGCCATCAGCCATGTCGAGCAAGGGCGCAACTATAGCCGCTCCATGCTCACTGGATTCACCGTAGACGCGCTTAGCAGCATTAAGATTGCCAATTCTGAGGAACAAAAGTGCCTTTCTCAATTTATGAGCTTCGTTCTCCGGTTCAGAGGCACTAAGGTTATCTAGCGATCGTGTAGCCGTATCGAGGTCGCCCATCTCTATTAGCATATTCACACTTCTAATTCCGAGATCAGCTAATCGTTCTCTCCATATCTCCCTTTCGAATTTGGGGATGCCCGGTCTTAGTATCTCCCTGCGTGCCTCCATGCCGATCTCGTATAAGCCGCCGATTCCTCTACGGGAGTCTCCGAATCCTATACATTGGAGCCGCACTGCTAGAACTCGCAGTGGCCATGGCGCAATATGACGTGGATATGGTAGATGGCTGGCATCCGTCTTGGGGTTGGACGCCTCGCTTGGAGCAATGTAGTAGAACTCGGAGCTCAGATCCTCCAAAGCTTTGGATTCCTGAGCTGCAAAAACAGCATTACCCGATAATTGCAAGCACGCCAGTCGCATATAAAAAAGAGCAAAAATCATCCGACAGTCAGTAGGCGATATTAAGGAAGACGTTAGGACTGCTCCGCACAGATGTGCTGCAAGCAAGAAATGGCCGTCGAGTAGTAGCCGCTCCAGTCGGCTTATTAAGGACGGTAACGTCTCATCTGACATTCGGATAGAGATCTCAGTCCGTAGCGCTGGTGGAACATCTATCTGGGAAAGAGGATGGTATATTTCGGGTCTAAGAAGGAATGATAGGTCTTTCTCCACGGGCCCATCTAACGCCAAAGGGTCAAACGAGGCGAATGTCTCGGCAGAAAAGCCACTCGAGTCCATAGGAGATTGGGTTCGAAGTCCAGAGGAGGGCGTCGTGCTCTCTGAAGCTTGGGACCTTTTCAATTGTCAGGAGCCATTTACTCTGAACCTGGCTGGCAGTACTGAGCGACCGGGCCCTTACTCATCGGGAAGATCCAAGGGACCCCTTGTTGCGCTACGAGGACGAGATGCTGGGATTTAATCAACAACCGGCACAAGACCAATCGAGCAGCGAATATTATATATTGTCTCCTGGAGGCTTACTTTTGGAGGGCGTATGACGATGCTTGGATACCCCGAGCTCCATATTGACGGCCCTGTTGCTCCGAAAATTGTGACCCTTGGGAACGTCCGAGTAATTGTAGATTCCGATTGTCAAGTAAGCGGTTCCCTGTCCTTCCAACAAGCATATAACCTCCTTGGCAATGATTCATGCAAATGCCGTGCTGTGTGACGGTTGTGAACTTGTGATCCTTCTCCCTGGCATGCCAAAAGATCACCGCAAGTCTCAATTCTGCCGAAGGCGGTGACGAAAGGAGTTCCGACGAACTGTTCTTTCTTCGCGAAAGAGTACATACGGAGTGCTACAAGAGAATCAAAACTTAGAATTTCTCTTGTCATTTAATAATTGGGCTGGACGGACTTTATACATACAGTTGCCATTGATCTCTGGGACTAGCTATCAGAATGGGTGCCGGAGGAGACAAATACTCGGTCATTCTACCAACCTACAACGAGCGGAATAACCTCCCTATTATCTGTTGGCTGCTTGAGAGGACTTTCAGGGAGAGGTGAGGCCCCTTCTACCTTACATGACCCTTATATCAGGTAACTTCTGAGAATACTAACTGACAGTCCTCAAGTAACCTTGACTGGGAAGTAATTATAGTCGATGACGGATCCCCAGATGGCACGCTCGATATCGCAAAACAACTCCAGAACCTCTGGGGTCCCGACCATGTCGTTCTCAAACCTCGTGCGGGCAAGCTCGGTCTCGGAACCGCATATGTTCACGGCTTAGAATACGCAAGAGGCAACTTTGTCATCATCATGGATGCCGACTTCAGTCACCACCCCAAGTTCATCCCCGAGATGGTCAAGATCCAGAAGGCGACCAATGCCGACATTGTGAGCGGGACCAGGTATACCAGCCGCGGAGACATCAAGGGTGGTGTATATGGCTGGGATCTATTCCGGAAGTTTACGTCGCGTACTGCGAACCTGATTGCCGACGTTCTGTTAATGCCTGGGGTCAGTGATTTGACGGGAAGTTTCCGGTTGTATAAGAAGAATGTGCTTAAGAAGGTTATCTCCAGCACGGAGAGTAAGGGGTACAGCTTCCAAATGGAATTGATGGTCCGGGCGAAGGCAATGAGGTTCAAGGTGGAAGAGTGTCCGATCACTTTCGTTGACCGTTTGTATGGAGAAAGCAAGCTTGGGGGCGACGAGATTGTGGAGTACCTTAAAGGTGTCTTCTCCCTGTGGCTGAGGGTCTAGAGCCTGTCGAACTGTGGGACACTACTACATCAAGCTGGTATGATGGCTAAGGGGGTTCTAATGCTAATGGCATGTATATACGCTCCTGGATTTTGTTTAATGATGCTATTTCTTTCAGGCGTACTGCGGTATGGGGAGGTGATTGGGTTTATACGCCACGGTTATTCTGTATAATACTACTATATATTGACTCTAAAATGGAATCTTATAATTGTTATACGTTATTGCAATTCATATAAACCAAAGTGCCAGCCATCACAATCCAGAACTGCCGTTACTCGACATCTAAATGCTGCTCAAATAGCGGGTAACTCTGGAAATCAAATCGCGTTGTGGCGCTTCGCCTACGCCTCTAACATTGTGGCTGGCCCCAGGCACGATTCCGCTACCCTCGTCGTACCATTTCTGCTCGTAAGCGTTTGCGGCAGCCTTCCACCTCTGAAGCAGTTTCTCTTTGTCAACCCATTGCGGGGCATACTCGTCACTCCCTGAATAGAGGACCAGTAGCTTGGTACGCAGTAGCTCTCGAGAAGAAATCGTCCCGAAAGTTTCTTGCAGACGCTGATCAGTAAGGTCCGAACTGAATAAATCATCCTTAGACGGCTTCTCCGGGCTATCTGGGCTGGCCAGACTCAAGAACCTCCGACTGCAAATTGGAATATCAGACGGCAAACCGAGTTTCGCGGTCAAGGAAAGCGGCAGTACAGCTTCGATGTTGTCATCGGGCGTGTATTGCTGGTTCAAAGCGAACCCGACTAGCTGATCGTGGCACATGGCAAGCTGGTTGGGGGTCCACCTTGGAGATCCAGTTTTAATTATATCAAGGAAGTGCTCTCTGTCTGAAACAGGTGCCTGCAGAATGGCTCCGTCAAGCTCTGGACGCACGACACGCTCGAGGGCCGGTTCAGTAGGCGCATTTTGCGGCAGGGGGTTCGGGGTTATCAGATAATGCATGACGTCCTGACTGCCCGTGGAATGACCCATGATCACAAGCTTCCCTGTTTGGGGATGATGCGAATGCTTGTATTTGCGTACGAAGTGCGCGCATTTACCGAGCTCATCGACATCTCTATCGAGACTGCCCATTCCAAAGCCGCCATATGAAGATGACAACAAGACATTGAACAGTGACCAATCTGTCGGTTCGAGTGCTTTGGCAAGCTCAGCCACGTAGGGGACCGTAAGGAGTCCATCTGTCAATCCCCCGACGAAGATTATGCTGTTAGGTTTGACATCCGGTGTTGGCTTAAATTCAAAAGCGACCAATTGAGGAGCCTGCGTTGGGATATTATCGATATTGGTCAGTCGTGAGCTCAATCCTCACTCCGAAACTCCCTTGTAAACATTGCGTAGGGAGAGGCGACGGGATTCATACATAGTGGTGCAAAACACCGGGATAAGACATTTTCCAGCGTCGAGTCTTTACAGTATGAGACAGCTAATTGCGACAAGGATGGCAGTGGCTTTGATTTTTACTGAAGTACCGTGATGACCAGGGTATGAAGAGAGCAAGATTGAGGGGTGAGAGTCGCGATCTGTGACGTTCAAGTTGTACTGTAACGGCGGGGTCTCTGCGTTACGCAAATTACGACCTTCTCCCTGCTTAACGGTATCATACGTTGGTATTCTACGTAAAATTACATTCTCACAACAACCCGATGAAAAATCAACATTGAACAGCTCAGAGAAGTACGGATACTATACCTACTCATAATTATGGCCGTCAGAGCATTATAATTGCAGCGGCGGCAGCGCAATTAATTTGTCAACCCAAGCATTGATTCTGAAGACATGCCTGTCAAGCACCCATGATCAGTTGAGTTTCCGAGACAACTCGTCTCCCACGCCTTGCAATAACTGAGATTCATCATGGCTCCGGTACGCAGATCTACGCGCGTATCAGGCAACAGAGCAATATACACAAACGATGTATTCAAGGTAGCCGGAGTTAGTGATGAGTCTGCTTCTGAAGAAGAGACAAGCACGGCACAAGAGAAAGGGAAGGAGGCCGTCCAAGATGAGGCAGATCTTTCAGACGATGACTTTGTTAATGACAGCGCAGGGGACTACGAGGAAGTAGGGGAAGAAGAAGAGGGAGGAGAAGATGAAGATGAAGATGGAGATGAAGGGGAGGGAGACGAGAGCGAGATCTCAGAAGAAGCTGATGAAGAAAAACCTAAAAACCCCAGTCGAATCAAGAAAGTCAAAGCCAAGCGTGCCACGAAGGCTTCAAATTCGCGGATATTGGAAGGTGTTGAGACACGTTCAAGAGGCATCTGGGTACCATCGGAACATTTCGGAAAATTCCTCCAGCTAAAACTTCACATTGGCACTGATGAAAGAGATTTACTGGCCATTGTCTATGCGCGAGACCGATGGTGTCAAGGAATTGACTCAACGCTTCCAACTCGCAAGACTTTGGATGAAGCTCAGACTGTGCCTGATTATAGATATGGACAGTCTTTTGGCGTGCAGCCGGAGGAGATGGAGAAAGAGCGTACGCGCGGCTGGGATTGGTACTATGATGCTGATGTCGGTGGAAGGTTTAGGAACAAACAAAGGGTCGAAGAGATTCAGGATGAAAATACTCGCAGGACTTATATGCCGTCGCCCAAGAAGCAGAAGCATACGATCATCATTGGACCGGCTGGCAAACAAAAGGTCTTCGAACTGGGTCAGAACGAGTTTGTCAACTTTGGTGACGCCTGGGAAAATATGAAGCCACGAAATAAAAACAGTTCCAAAAATGACACAGCAGGAGGCCCTGCTGGAGGAAATAGGAAAATTCGAGAAGGATGGATTTTCAACATGGGGAATAAAATTCAATGTTTGGCCTGGGCACCAAATCAAGCCGGCCTCACTCAATACCTCGCTGCAGTTGCTCCAATTACTGACGAGCAGAAGTCCCATTACTCCGGTGCAACAGAGCCCAAGGCGGCCCCTGCATTTACTCCATCACCACCGTATGCCTGTGCCCTACAAATATGGGCTTTCAAAGCCAGCAGAGATGGCGCGCTTACGAAAACTCTCGACGCAGGATTCGCTCCTAGACTACGACTGGCACTATGCACGGATTGGGGCGATCTGAGACGTATATCCTGGTGCCCAATGGCTCGAGATGCGCGAGATGAAGACGAAGAAGATGCGCTGAAAAATATTGGACTTCTAGCTGGCGTGTGGGGAGACGGACGAGTTAGAGTACTTGATATAAAACTGAGCAGAAGTTCTAACACGACTGAGTTTTGTGAGAGCCCTACTGGAAGTATTAATCATCTCCTGCTAACACATCCAACAGACAAAGTCCATTCTCCTGTATTTGAGGCTAAACCGCCTTCAACGGTGTGCACCTCTGTAACATGGCTGTCTCCGAGCGACATAGCCGTTGGTTGTGCCAATGGGTTTGTCGCCGTTTGGAACATATTGCCTTCGCAGACCACTCCGCTCAATCCTACTCCGTACTTCTACCAGCAAATCCACATGAGCTATATCTTGAATGTCGGGTCAGCTTACCCGACGAATCCTCATTTATTGTGCACTACCTCTATGGACGGAGGGACATATTTAACTTCACTTCTTGATCCTCAGAAAGACATGACAGGGCCGAATCACATGCGAATCGCCCTGCCGCATATATCATACTCTCCTCTTTGCCAAGCATTCATGACAAGTGACGAAAACGAATCCGTCCGTCTCCTTTCTGTGCGACGCTTTTTCGCGACAACAGCCGTGGCGAAGCCCCACAGTACAGTCTCGGCAATGGCCCCCTGCAGCGTCTGGCATCCGTCTGTCTTGGTAGGGTGCACGGATGGAACTGTTATTGCATCGAACGTCCTTCGGCGGCTCATCAGCTCGAAAGACAAGCGATTGCAGCAGACTTGGTTCATGCATGAATGGGTCCGTGGCCGAGAAGCCGGCAGTCCTGGTGTCAGTCGATTCCAAGACGGATTCCCGGCAGGCTTGGCTACTTTGCAGCGTAGTGAGCGGACTTTTGCCAACGGCGTCGCCATGCTGACTATATTCGAGGAAAATAACCATATCACAGCTGTGGCGTGGAATCCAAATCAGTCTTGCGCTGGGTGGGCGAGTGCAGGTATGGGATGCGGACTAGTTCGGGTAGAAGATTTGGCTTTATAATTACGACGAGAACTACAAGAAGGACTGCAACAAAGACATCAACTGGGAACGCGCTTAAGCATTACATTTCAGCCAAATACACTGGCGATGGACACGGAGAGCACGGTCACCTTAGGGCTCGTCTGATTCAAATGTAGGTAGATACTCAGTTAGGCAGGCGGAAACATACCTACTTCCGTTGCTGGGGTGACCGCCTTAGCACCGAAGCAACTCAACGTAACTGGCAGTTCCAACCTCCATGTCCATCATCGACTTCCCATGGCGATTGCGCGTACCAGAACCAGTCCCTTCCGCTGGGGCAAAAGTTCCGACTTCTTATGCAATTATCACTCTATCAGAGATGGTAGAATCGGCAACTACGACTATGGCTCAGAGATTTACCAGCCGTCAAAGTCCATCGGGGATTACTCCCGGTCGAATGAGTTGGTTGGGACGGTTTCCGTTCCAGAGTGCTTCTTGGATTGAGACCACGATGGAAGAGTAATACTTCATATCCTCTTCATATCTATTTTTCAGAAGTGCTTTTGGTAGCTTCAGTTCTAGTTCGCCTATGTCACACATACCAAATGCTTTCGTCTTTTTCGAGTAGCTATAACACAGCTGCTTCGTCTATATAGACTGCAGAATACTGCTGCTTCTGCGTCTCGGAGACCGGCAATTCAAACAGTACGAATTCTTGGTTCAGTGTCGTTTCTCTGCTTTACTTACCTTAGAATTCTGCTTTAAACCATGCTCTTCTCGTCTGCGGTTATCTTCTCCGTCCTGTCGTCGCTCGGTATAGGATATGCTGTACCCTTCGGCCAACAGGCGGAACACCCTATCGTACGGAGGCAAAGCCAGTCGTTCCCTATCACGAGTGCCAGCGGGACTACTCAGGCCACAGTCTCGCCGGTGGCAGTTGCCAATTTGCTTGCCGTTGCATCTCCTTCAACTGCTGCAGGCCCAACAACTTCTGCAACAACTTCCGCTCCGGCTGCAGCGACTTCCACTTCAGCAACTCCCGCTGGTCCCACATCGGTGGCTGCTAATGCATTAATTGCTG
This sequence comes from Xeromyces bisporus, assembly GCA_900006255.1. NCBI lineage: Eukaryota > Fungi > Ascomycota > Eurotiomycetes > Eurotiales > Aspergillaceae > Xeromyces > Xeromyces bisporus. Next base: position 299,503 of record HG983340.1, read on the forward strand.
CTGCTGCACCCTCGTCTCAAGCCACGTCTTCMATTCCAGCCACATCCTCAGTGGCGTCGCCTCCTGCAGTGCTTCTTGCTGCACCMTCGTCTCAAKCCACGTCTTCAATTYCMGCCWCATYCTCAGYRGCGWCGCCTCCTGCAGTGCTTCTTGCTGCACCMTCGTCTCAAKCCACGTCTTCAATTTCCGCCTCATTCTCAGCAGCGTCGACTCCTGCAGTGCTTCTTGCTACGCCTTCCGCGATAGCAACTTCACTGGTGGCAGCAAATCCGACGCTTAGTGCTGCAATCTCAACTGCAGCTAACCCTGGCGCATTTTCGTCGATACCAGCGAATATACTTCTTGCCGCTGGAACTTCTTCCACCGCGGCAACCCCAGCTTCACCAGCCTCAGCCGGCGTCACATCTTCAACCGTGGCATCTGCCGCACCGGTTTCCGCTGTAACCTCGTCTCCTGTAGCCTCGGCGGCGACAACCACTCACGCGTCTTCGTCGTCGGCATTTTGCCTTCCAACGACAGTTACCGTTACTGTCACTGCATCCTGCCCGATCTCCACATCTACTCCGACCAGAAGCATCTCCCCTCTTGCAAGCAGTAGCAGTACACCGTCTGCTATCGTCCGCAGGAAGTTGGGGAACATGCGCGACTTCCCGCTCCGGGCTTGAGGGTTTCACTATGGCCAAACATGGTGAACTTAGGCCAGTTCTTCTATCATGGCGTATGTGCTTGTTGACTAAGAAGGAAAATATTGTCTTCATCATTGATTGAATAGTTCAGACAAGTTGTATTCCTTGTCAAAATCGTCAAAAGATATTGTATTTTCGCTGGCGTGACTGTATTACTGATGCAGATGTATTAATATGCATCAGCTTTATTTGTTTTTACATATAGGATAAGACTCACACTAAAATACTATAGATGTTTTTGAATCAAGACTTCCGTTCAAATGCCTCGCATTCGTTTACCAAGGAGGTGTTATTAGATATCATCCATGTTTCCATCTCGCAGGATATGCCAAGGCTTTGGCACTGCAAAGGCAAAGTCACTACTTTGTAGTGTGCACTCTGTTCAGTCAAAACATGACACCGAATGGCATCGACTTTGGAAATGAACGCCGAAGAACAAGATGAAGTGAAGTGAGGAAGATGATGAAAGTCGGTGTCCACTCGGTGTCAGAGCGGCAAGGAGAACGCTATACCGAATGCGGAAGGAGTACCTATGTTATCGCCGCGGGATCGGAGTTATCATAGAAGAACAGCTTTCTACAATTCCCAGAAACCTCAGCGCTGTGAACATCCTCCGTCGTCTTTGCTTTTCCTGTCTATGGATTGGTGATTCTTTTCATACCTTCTTGGAGTGCTTCATAGTCTCAGAAACGGTCCATTGAAGCACTCTCCAGGTGTCCACCGGTACCTATATACCGCCTGATTTCCACTTCTCTGCGTGTCACTTTGTCCCAGGTTCAACGTTGCCAATATGTCGATTGTCCCCGAAGACCAGAGTCGGCTTCTCGAGGATGCGCTGGGGGTGGTGCGGCAGCAATCGCAAATGATGCGAAGATGCCTTGAGACTCCTGGAAAGTTAATGGATGCGCTCAAATGCGGGTGAGCTGAATCTGCGATCTTCTGCTGCAATCAACCAGCCGAAACCTGCTCGCTGTCGCTTTTACTAGCTGATTGCTTACTTTTCCAATGGAATAGGTCTACCTTCGTCTCTGAACTTCGGACACCGAGCTTAGGTCCCAAGCAGTACTACGAATTGTACATGGCGGTTTTCGATGCGCTACGGCACCTGACGGTGTATTTGAAGGAAAACCACCCAATTAACCATTTGGCGGATCTCTACGAGTTGGTGCAATATGCTGGTAACATTATTCCGCGACTCTATCTTATGATCACCGTGGGCACGGTATACATGTCTGTGGAGGATGCTCCGGTCAAAGAAATCATGAAGGACATGATGGAGATGAGTCGAGGCGTGCAACATCCAATACGTGGCTTGTTCCTCAGATATTATTTGTCTGGCGAGGCTAGGGATTTCCTGCCCACCGGAAGTGATGATGGCCCGGAAGGGAATCTGCAAGACTCGATAAACTTCGTCTTGACCAATTTTGTCGAGATGAACAAGCTATGGGTTAGACTTCAGCACCAAGGGCCCTCCAGGGAGAGAGATAGAAGGGTTCAGGAAAGGCGCGAGTTGGAGTTACTCGTTGGCAGTAATATTGTCCGTCTTAGTCAGTTAGTAGACTTGGACACTTATAAATCGGGGATTTTGCAGGCGCTGCTAGAACAAGTTGTTCAATGCCGCGATGTCCTGGCGCAGGAGTATCTACTTGAAGGTTGGCAGATATAACGTACTGTTACCTACCACGATGCTGGCTGCTAATCGTTCACATAGTTATCACCAAGGTCTTCCCGGATGAATTCCATCTTCACACTCTGGATTTGCTGCTCTCTGCGATTGCTCGACTCAACCCGTACGTCGATCTGAAGAAGATTGTCATAGGTCTTATGGATCGTTTATCATCGTATGCAGCGAGGGAAGCAGAGTCCGTGGACCAAGAAACGCGGAAACAATGCGAAGACGAAGCTATAACGAGATTACTTCAAAAACTCGAGATTTCTGAGGAAGCAAAGAGAGAAGGACCTGCAGAGAATGCAGAGTCAGCCGCTGCACAAGAGAACGGTCTGACGGCACCTGCCAACGAAGCCGAAGGGTCCAAATCGCCCGAGGAAGAACGCGCTACAAGTGAAACCGGCAAAACGAGGACTGGTATTCCGGAGAATATCAAGCTGTACGATATCTTTTACGATCAAGTCACCAACCTGATCAAATCGCGTGCCTTGCCGATTCAAGATACTATGGCTTTACTGGTATCGCTTGTCAATCTCGCGCTGTATGGCTATCCTACATTCCCTGATCTAAATTCCGTTGATGGCGTTGGCTGACTTTTGCATGAAAGAAATATCTACCCGGATCGACTAGGTGAGGAATATGAATTTTGGTTCCCTGTTTATATGAGCTAACTGCTATTGCAGAATACGTCGATCAAATCCTTAAATATGCTTCAGAGAAAACCACCGAATATGCTGGCCATGCAGACCTACACTCCGTTCCAGCGCAACAGAACCTTCTACATCTTCTTTTAGCACCCCTGCACTCTTACTTCTCTATTTTCACCGCATTGACATTACCACACTATATTCCGCTCCTGTCCTCTCAGTCATATCACACCCGAAGGTCTGTCGCTGGCGAAGTTGCCCGTGACATCCTAAAGAATAAGATTCAAATAACGACAATAGAGAACCTAGACCGGGTTCTTCAAACTATTAAGGTATTGATTCGCGACGGTGCGCAGCAAGGGACCGGATACCCCGGATTGCAAGCGCAACGACGAGGAGGAGAAACCGATGAAACAATAGAGGAGCAAGGATGGCTTGCAAGATTAGTCCACCTAATTCAGTCTCCAGACAATGATACCCAACTTAAGGTCTGTTGGTATATGCAGCTTCGCAGGGCCCTTTCCCGCTGACTATGCTATGTACAGCTTCTCCAAGCAACGCGCAAGGCATATTCCGATGGCAACGAGCGCATCCGCTACACAACCCCGGCTCTTATAACCGCCTCAATACGCTTGGCCCGAAAATTGAAGTCGCGTGAACACTTTGACGACAACTGGCAATCACAATCGTCGGCACTTTACCGGTTCATGCACCAATGCGTCAGCAATCTCTACCAGCGCGCGAACGCTTCGTGCGCCGACCTGTCTCTGCGCTTGTTTGTAATGTGCGGCGAGATCTCCGACCAGACGGGCTTTGAAGAGTATAGCTACGAATTCTTTGCCCAAGCGTTCACGATCTACGAAGATGCAATCAGCGATTCTCGTGCTCAGTTCCAGGCCGTGTGCATTATCGCGGGTGCCTTGCATGGCACGCGGGGTTTCTCGAAGGAGAACTACGACACGCTCATCACCAAGGCCGCGCTGCACGGTAGCAAGCTGCTTAAGAAACCAGATCAATGTCGAGCAGTGTATCTAGCAAGCCACCTCTGGTGGGTCATTGAGAACCCGCAGCGAGAAGAGGATCCCAAAAACGTACGTCCGGCCCTGTCAAACCTTACCTTACCTCTTCAACCTACACAGATGATTGCCCCGTAACTTGACTGAAACCAAAATTAACACATGATCACCAACAACACAGCTCTACCGCGACGGAAAACGCGTCCTGGAATGCCTCCAGCGCGCCCTCCGCGTAGCAGACGCGTGCATGGACACAGCCGTCTCGGTGGAACTCTTCGTCGAGATCCTCAACCGCTACGTCTACTACTTCGACCAGCAGAACGAAACCGTCACGACCAAGTACCTGAACGGGCTCATCGAGCTGATCCACTCCAACCTGCAGACGAACGAGGACGAACCCGCGCCGAACCTGGAGGGTCCTAAGCGCCATTTTCAGCGGACGCTGGATTATATCCGGTCTAGGGAGTTTGAGGGGGTTGTCACGGATGTTAAGCAGTGAAAGGTCTGAAAGGTCTGAAAGGTCTGATAGGTCTGATAGGTCTGATAGGTCTGATAGGTCTGGAAGTGGATTAGGTAGTGTTGTGTTGTGCCGTGCTTTGTGTTTGTGTTTTTCTAATACCTACTCTTGTTCGTGCTGTGCTGTGTTTTCTTTCCTTTCCTTACATTATTCCATTCCGTCTGTCTGTCTGTCGGCTCATTGCTCTTTCTTATCTGAGTCCAGACATCAACCGCGCAGAACTGACTCTGACTCCCTCTGGTCTATCTTGCCTTGCCTTGTCTTGTCGTATTGTCGTCTCTTTAACCAGTCCTGCATCAACTTTTCATACCCGTGCTAGTTACATATCATATCATATCTTACTTCCAGTCTATGTTTGCTTGGCCAGTATGTTCAGTTCATCAGCGTTGATATTACATGTAGTATAGTATTGTTGACATACCTGTGGTATGTATGATACTTCTTGATCTCGAATACCGGTATCAATCAGTCTAATCCAGTCCAGCCCATTCAAACATAGTTACATACATAGAGTTAAAGGGACCGCATCTACCTCATGCCTTAATTTATGTAGGCCGGGATGGGCGAGATATTGATCCTTCGGATTCGCCAGATGACCAACACTGTAACTTAGGGTTTACGGTTTGACGGGCTGGAATACACTTGAACAGAGTGTCTTATACAGTAGTATAGTTACCGGTACGGAAAATTTGGCCAATCCAATGAAATAACGATACTGGCTTCTGCATGAGAATCAACCCTAATACTCCATTGATCAAGTCAGTCGACTTCTCTCCCAAGGAATGATGGAAGAACCGAAATGCCCCATGGCATTTATGATAATGATGATAATAATTTATGATAATTGAGACTTCAATGTTACTCAAGACACGTGTCATTTCAGTCAATGCCCTAGTTATTCTGCCCTAGTAGGTATGATAAGGCGAGAACTACACTAGACGACAAGCAAGCAATGTCAATAAGCTACTACACAGCAATGTAGTAAACAGGCGAGGGAAGTATTCGAGGTCAAAAGAAAAGAAAAAGGGAAGGCAAAAACAAAGCCTTCGATAATAGGAGGCAGGCACCGTGACGTGAAAAAGAAAGGGAAAGGAAAGAGAAGAAAAGAGAAGACATCGCCATTGATGACGGATAGATAATTTCACCATTCGATAATGCAAATCATCCAACCTGAAGCGCGGGAATAATAAAAGAAAAAGGATCAGATAAAGAAAAGCCCAGAGAGAGAAGGTATCCATAAACGCAAACGAGACACTGTGCACACAGCCAGCCAGCCAAGCCAGACCCAGTTTCAAACAGTGTTTTGGTTGGTATTTTTACGAACACCGAAAACGACGAGACAGACGAGAAAGGAAGTCCAATTAATAACCCGGTGAAAAGAGGACGAGAGAAAAGACAATGACGGAAAGAAAGCTATCAGAGGAAAAACGCCTTAGAAACCCGTAGGAGAAGATATTTGTCGGAGCGTTGACGACGACGTCGGGTGGACGATTCCGCCAGACACGGGGATGCTACTGCTCGGAACCGGACTCCCTATTTCGCCTGGAACGATGCTTCCGCGGTGGCCCGGGGCAGAGCTGTTATTGTCGGGTTCAAACTTGACAGATGGTCGGTTTTCCTTATCATTGCTAATCATGAACGAACCGCCCCCATTCTGCGGATTGCCTTCGGTATCACAGATGTCCAGCATTTCGTTCAGTGTAATTGGGGCTTCGCTCATCGGGCGCAACTGCTCGACCTGACGCAGGACGAGGTTCACATCGTGGAATCCACCGGTACCCTTGACAGGACTTAATGAATTGAGCTGCTTGCAAGCTTGGATCACTAGTAACCGAATCGTAACAGGCCGTGATGCATGAGCGCGGTGGTGACCCCCAGCACTGAAAGCATTATGAGACCAACCGCTCCCTAAATATAGCTCGTTAACAACCAGTTGCAACCATAGTCATCTAACGAGCAAGTACTCACCAGGCCCAGTTCCCCATGGGGGAGACCCCGGGAAAGAAGGAGGCCCAAACGGGATCTGCGGTCCCCAGGGGCCTCCCATTCCAGGTCCAATTGGGAAATTGGTATGTTTTGAAGCTGTAGCACGCTTGTCAGTCACTATATTATATGTAGTTGCTAAAGGTTATGTGGTTACTTACCACTGAGAGGGTCCGGGAATAAGGTCGACGCTCCGATGCTGGCACGCGTTGGTCCTGGGATAGGTGCCGGAGGAACCGTTACGCCAGGCAACGACTGTGACAGGTTCGAAGTGTAGGGAACGGAAGAATCATCAAGGAGCGCGCTGCTTCCAAGATGGGTGCTTATATCGTCCACGTCCTTCTGCGTGGTGTGATCGGATCCTTTCCGCTGGTCCCGCGGAGTGGTGCTCAAAGGTCGTTTAATAGGGCTTGGTCGGGAAATTGGGAGTGGCTGGGTTTGGGTGTCAAGAGGAGAGCGCTCAAGCGAGTTTGACGCTTGTCTCGAATGCGTTCGCGGAAACGCGGTGCGTTGTGGAGAGAATGCATTCGGCGTCGGCTGCTGCAAGTGAAGCGAAGGAGTCTGCGGCTCAAACGACAATCCCCAACCCGAGTATTGGATTGGACGAGCTCCATTGATTCCGGGAGGCGCGGGTATGCCATTTGGTGCAGGGAAACCTCTGAACTGACCATTCATAGGCGCAGAGTGCGGCGGATACATAGGCAACTCGTTGCCAATTGGCGGTCGTGGGACCATACCGGGAATGCCAGGAGGATGAGACGGTAATCCACCGAAACTCGGGAAGCCAGGGGGAGCTCGACCCGATGCTCCAAGAGGCGACAAGGACAAGGGTGAAGAAGGCTGAGGATGATGAAGGAACGGCTGTTGTTGTTGCTGTTGTTGCTGTTGTTGCTGCTGTTGCTGCTGACCAGGACCCTTTACGGAAGTCGCACTCGACGAGCCTGACGTTTGCGATATTGGAACGGATCGCGGGGAGGCAGACAACTGTGAAGGCGCCGCACTGGCCGGCTGAGAACGTGGCGAAGAAGCGTGGGAGCCCTGCTGGGATGGTTGACTTGGTCGGACAGGCGTTGTAGTCTTGGGAACAACGGGGGTCACTGTCTGGACATGGGGAGAATGCAGCGAGTGCTGGAGAGACGAGGGCGTCGAAACCGGGCCGTGAGAGGCTCGTTTAGCTTGACCTTGTTGCGTAGCAGGACGATCATCACGCTCTCTCGGCCTCTGCGCAGGCTTGCCCTTTCTTGCCTGTCCTTCGCGGACCGCATGCTCACTCTCCTCTTTCGCTTTCTTTTCGCGGAGCTCTCTTTCGCGCGCCTCGCGTTCGTTCTTCTCTTGCTGTTGCCTGGACTCGTCACGCTTCTTCTTTTCCTGTTCCTTCAGTTCGCGTTGCCTTCGCTCCATTTCCGCTTGCCGATCTCTCTCTTCTCGATGACGTCGCTGTTTCTCCGCTTCCCTGCGGGCGCGCTCTTCATCCTGAGCCTTCTTCTCGGCCTCCTTCTTCTTCCGTTGTTCCTCCCGCTTTTTCCTTTGCTCCTCTGTCTTCTTCTCCTGTTCGATGCGCAGAGCCTCTTCCTCTGCAGCCTTTGCGGCCTCTTTCCGAGCCCTTTCTTCTTCCTTTGCTTGTTTCTGAAGTCGCCTCTTGTCCTTCTTCTTCTGAGCGTCCCGGGCTTTCTTGGCTGTTCGTTCTTCGTTCCGGGATTCTTCTTCCACTAGTTCCTCGATTAATTTCTGTTGGCGCTGCCATGCGACCTTCTCCCGATATGCAGTCAGTACTCGTTGCTCAAACATTCTGGCTGCGAATATCTGAAACATTCGGCGTCCCTCCTCCATGCGCTGTTCCTCGGTCATGGCGTCCTAGAGACTGCTGTCAGTACGGAAGGGAAGTAAAAAGGAACGCCGAGTACTCTTTCAAAGCTAACCATCTCATCTTCTTCGTAATCATCCTCCTCCTGGCTGTCGTATTCTTCGTCCTCCTCCTCTTCTTCTTCCTCGTCCTCTTCTTCTTCATCCCCTTCATCTTCTTCGTCGTCATAGTCTTCATCGTCATCAAGGGGGCCATGACTGTGACGATGAAGCGCTTGCTGGGCAGCGGCCATTCCGTACTGAGTATCTTCTTCACGCTGCATCCGACGCTCGGCCAACTGTTCCATCATGTCGATGAAGTGTTTCCCATCGTTTTTTAGTAAATCGTCCGCTACCGTGAGAATGCCGTCTGTAAGAGAGAAAAGAGATAAAAAGGTCAGCAGGGGAGGCCCGAAGCAGGGGGAACGGGCCAGGAAGTCAAAGAAAATAGTAATTACCCTTCACAGTTAGACTGTTCCCAAACGCGAAGAAATCGGCACGAGCTGCACGGGTAGCATCATCCTCCAGATCCTCCTCGGTGTAGGACTTATTATCGCCCTCATCGTCTTCGTAATACGCGCCTTCTACGTTATTTCGATCCGGCAACTCTTGGAGGCGACCGCGGGGAGGACGGAAATGGCCGTGGGTGTGCACATGATGAACGGGAGGGCGTATTGCGTGGGAGTATAATTGGGGAGGGATGGGCGCACCCTTCTCGAAAGCACTGTGATTATTGTTGGCATACTGTTCGAGTTCTTCGTAGTAAGCGTCGTACAACACCTCGAGTTCCTCTTCGATGGCAGTCCGCTTCCGACCACAGACGGTGCAGCTGCATGAATGCCTCTGCTGTTCCTTCATCTTCTTCAACACGGCGTCCTTCTCCACCTTTACCAGTTGTCGGCGGTCGTCTTCACCTAACTCGAGCCAGAAAGACTTGATGTTCTCACGTTCCTGCTGAGTGGTTGTATTCCATATACTACGGGCCTTCTTGAAATTCCGAGCGGACAAACGCGAAACGTGCGACGCGAGACGAGGAAGAGGATGCGACATTGATAAGGGTGGGGCGGGGATGGAGGAGGGAGTACCAGCCACGAACGCGCGAGAATCCAAAGAGCTTCTTGGCAATTTATTCACTTTGGTTTTAGTAGTAGTAGTATCCATCGCGTTTTGATGCTGGGGTGTATTATTTCGCCAAGCAGTTTCTGACGGTGACGGTGACGGCAGGTGTAGATCGTAGTGGGGATCCATCGCGTCACGTCCTTCGTCGTAACCCTCGTCAGTAGGGACAGGGGAGTCGTGACTACCGTCGTCGAAAGTTCGTGTATCGCCAGCATCCAGGTCGTCGACAGCAGACTTTTGATCGTTCCCTTCAGCGACGTCGGTAGAAGAATAGCCGTTTTGATCCTGATGGCCAGCGGCCAAACGGGCAGCCTGTTTCTGTCTCCGCTTCTGTTTCTTCCGGTTCACTGCAGCGGGCATGCTGTCGTTGTTGTCGGTAGAAGGATGTTTTTGATGATGACGATGATTAGAGTCCACGCGACCGTTCATGGCAGGAGTCGGAGGAGCAGCGGGAGATGAAGGAGGATAGTCAGAGGTTGAGGAGGAGGACTTGGGAAGGCGAGGAGGGATGATGGAGTCGTGGAGGGATTTGGAGGAAGTGCTGGTTTTCACAGACACGGACAGAGGCGACACATTTCTGGGAGAGGTCAAAGCCTTCCGTCTAGGCTCGACAGGCATCACTGGAGAGAGCGGTAGATGTAGGGTATATGTAGACCTCTCTTTTTTCCGATGAGATTCTGATAGTTGAACTCACCAACTACCTATAGCTAGCACCAGGAAGGTAACTCAGAAGGAGAGAACAGACTGAGAGAGAAAGAGAGTGTGAAGAAGAAGTTAACCAGAAGAGTAACAAAAAATAGAAAAGAAGAACGTCTCTTCTTCCCCCTGTCAAATCCAAATTAGGAAACCCGGGAATTGACCCGTTGACCCCTCCACGGTGGGAGAGGATGAGAGGGCCTGAAGTAGCACTAAGAATGGGCCGGCCTGCGGGAGGGGAGCAGCGAGAGCTTGGGAGGGTTCTCGCGGGGGATAGGGAGGAAGCCAGCGGGGGGTGTCGGCAGGTTTAAGCAGGTTGTTTCTTCCTCCCAGTAGAGAGTCTACTGTATCTGTAGATCGATGGTTAGCTCTGGCGATGGCTTAGGCGCAGAGATAGCCCGTAACCGCCGCAAGCGAGGGCGGTGGGTAACTCCAAGGTCCCAGTAAGTTACTGCCACTGCCCACCCCAAGCTGCCACTAACCACCCCGGCCCGGGCCTCCTCCAGTGCTCTCTCTCCTCCTACGCTCTCTCTCCTCCTACATACTTCTTCTTTTCTGGCGCCTTCGTTTTTTTCTTGTTGTTTTTTTTTTTTTTTTTTTTCCTTTTTTTCCCTATTTGTTATTCTTATTTTGTTTTGCTTGGATTTTGTTTTGTTTATTTACTGCTTCCTCTTTTCTTCCCTATCTCTCGTTCAGTCAAACCTCCTCCGGCCGTTGCCCCCATTCTCCCAATTGACAGCGGACCACTCGCACCAAACCAACAAATCGCCCGTCTTCGATTCACGCCCGCAGCACGGGATATCTAGAGGCTAGAAGACCAGACCTTACCCCAGGTCCCCAGCACAGCCTCTATATATAAAAGTGGCTGATCAGTCCCGTTATTCGACCTGCATATAAAAAGGAAAACACCAAGTCTCCCGTATTCTCATCGATTGCCTTCTAGACTTCCCTGTCTGCAGATCACAGTATTACGTATACTTACACTACTTTATACATACATAAGGGGGTGACAGCCTACAGGGCCTGAGTTGTTGTTGGCCCATCTCAATCGCTCGCTTGCTTGCTCGCCTTTTCGTCCACGCTCGAGGCTTGCTGTCGACGGGGCGGGGTTTTTCTCATATCAATTCCAATTTTTCTGAGGTGTCTTAATTTCCGTTGCATTCCAAGCTCAGACCGTCTTCCTTGAATTGGTTGATATACAGAGTATATCTGCGTCTTCTACTTTTCAAAACAAAAAAAGTACCGTCGTTGTTTATTGTCGCAAACCTTTCCGCCAACATGGCGCAACAACAGAATGATAATGTGATGCGAAGGTAAGTAAGTGGTTTGATTATATATAAGGGTGGGTTGTTCGTGAGGGAGGCGCATTCGTTTACATATACATATCAATACCACTCCGCGAAGTGCCTGGCCAAATGAGGCATGTTGAAGGATCGGATCCATTATCGAGCAAACGTCGCTCCGAAACAAGACAACAAGCGGGGACCGTTCAAACAAAACAGCCAGCCAGCTTCGGGAGCACGGTCCAGTTATCAGTTGTCACCCATTCCCTCTGTTGTCGTGGGATTTATTTGGATTGGAATGGAACAGTCGGCTTTACGAGGAGACAAAAGGCTAACCTCGTCATGGAATCTAGGAAGTTGGTGATCATAGGAGACGGTGCTTGTGGGAAGACCAGTCTTCTCAGTGTATTCACCCTAGGTTACTTTCCAACCGTGAGTCTTTTGCCATTCTGTCCAATTCAGCACCGATGAAATCAGACAACTGACGTATCGTTTAAAATCCTCAGCATTATGTTAGTGACGGCTCCCCTTTCGGCCTGCTGTGGGAGAAAATAAGGGAAAAAAAGTGCATATCATCTGACTACTACCGCTGATAGGTTCCTACCGTTTTCGAAAATTACGTGACAGATTGCAGAGTGGATGGTCGATCGGTTCAATTGGCATTGTGGGATACTGCTGGTCAGGAAGACTACGAACGATTGCGACCACTGGCATATTCAAAGGCTCATGTGCTCCTGGTGAGCTTTTCCGTGGACACGCCGGATTCCTTGGAGAACGTAAAACACAAGGTTGGTGTGGTTGAGCCGGTTGCTTCCTATATTCTGTAGAATATCAGCTGACTTGCTCGCTCGCAGTGGATAGAGGAGGCACACGAACGATGTCCCGACGTCCCCGTAATACTAGTCGGACTGAAGAAAGATCTCCGCGAAGACCCTCTGGCAGCCGAAGAAATGCGAAAAAAGTCTCTACGGTTCGTATCAACGAAAGCCGGAAGCGACGCCGCCGCGGAGGTTGGAGCGCGGAAATACCTCGAATGCTCCTCACTGACGGGCGAAGGCGTTGACGACGTTTTCGAGGCGGCGACCCGAGCTGCCCTTCTGACTTTCGATAAGCGCAAGAGCACGTGCTGCATCGTGCTATGAAATGAATCGTTATTAACCAACCGTCCGTTGAAAGCCAACCGATCTCGCAACCTACCTGACTCGTGACTTTGGGATTTGCATGCTATACAGCTTACGACACGGATCTGTCCTTTTCTTCTTGTTGTCTTTTGTTTTCTTTCCTTTTGAGCAGTTCTTCCGCACCGCACCGCACCGCATAGCGACTGCTTTCTGCCACTCGGGTAATCATGTCATGATAAGGGTCGAATCTTGTCTTGTTATTTGGGGAGGATTGATTTATATACATACATCACTACTACCGCTATGTTTGTATTGGCATTTACTGGCGTTGGGTGTGAACTGGTTTCTGTTTTCTGTTTTCTTTCTATTGTTGATTCGTGTGGTTTTGAGCTCTGGCTTGATTTGGTTTGATTTGATTTGATTCCCTCTCCTTTCATTTATTCCAGTCGAGGCATGCCATGGCCATGTATGCTGCCCATTTGAAGTGTTCAGATTTTGCTATGTTGCTTTTATTCTTGACATTTAGCGAGCTTTTTTTCGTTTTTCCCTCTTTTCAAGTTGACAATGCTTCGTTTTTTTTTTTTTTTTTTTTTTTTTTTTTTTTTTTTYTTTCCCATGGTGGCTTCTGTGAATATCAATTGCTCTGTTACAGCAAGTTACATTAGATTCAGCACCAAAAGCGACTCACTCGACTTCATCAAAAGCAATCAATCAATACATTGAATACAGACAAAGCAAGCAAGCACACCTATTTATACGAACCATTCAACAAAGAAATCACCACTTCCTCCCCCCATCCCTCCTCCACCCATAATTCCACCCCTCCCTAGCCGGCCCCTCAGTCTGCAACCGCGCATACTCAATCGGAAACAAATCCCCAAAAACCCCCCTCTTGTTCATACTCAACCGGAACAGCTTCCCCCCATCCCCCGCGCCCGTCCGCAGCTCCTCGCACGCCGCCGCCATCGCCTGGTACTGCCGCTGGAGTTCGAGTTGGCGCGCTTCGCGCTGCGCGAGGCGGTGTAGTTGGAAGGCGCGGTGGATGGTCCAGTGCCGGAGGTAGCGGGTTCGGGAGAGGCGGAGTGGGCGCGGGGTTATGGGGTGGGAGAGGAAGTAGCGGATTAGTTCTGTTTTTGGTTAGTTTTGTGTTGTTTGGTGTATTTGGGTGAGGTATTGTGTTGGTTGGTGTGTTGGAGGTGACTAACTTATCCTCCGATCCCCCTTCCCGACCATTCCCTTCTTCTTCTTGCCTAATGCTGGTGTTGAGGAGAAGGGTCTTGATGTGTTCATGTTCGCGCTCATGTTCGCATTCGCATTCGCATTCGCACTCATAACACCCTTCGACAACAACGACGACGACGATACAACTCCCGGACGAGCAGCTCCGGCTCGTGTCACGCTCACTGTTGACATCGGCGCGGTCCGCGTCCGCGTTGAAGGAGAGGAAGAGACGGGGATTCTGAAGACATTCGCCAGGGAGGCAAGGATTGGGGAGAGGGGGCGTGTTTGCATTTGCATTTTGGTGGTTTCTTTCTTTTTTGGTGAGGTTGGGTTGGATTGGATTGGATTGGATTGAACTGGTTTGTTGTTGATTGATTGATTAATTAGAGACGGTAGGTTGGTCTCAGACGGATAAAACCTAGTTACATACGCCCGATTGAGGCTCTGTTGGAGACGCGCGGTTAGCTTATTTTATATGTGGATGGACATGAGTCTTTGATTAAGCGCGGTGTGGTGGAGTGTATTGTAAGATTGTATCATGTGTATTGTACTGTATTTCTGCCTGCGGTTTAAGGTGTCCATGATTTAATCCAACTTCAACTTCCAACTCCAACTCCGAGATCGGGCTGAGACCGGCGAGTATGTACATACATAACGTATGAAGAGAATTATAGAGTCTAAGTTTTTTGTAATCTGTATTGGATATCCACGGGCATCATGCATGTCACCCGCATGTTCATGTTCAGTATTATACAGTAGTAATAGTGAAGAGTAAGGAAACAAACGCTGACCATAACGGTTTAACCAGTCCCAACAACGCCAACCAGAATGCATGCCGTGCCATGCCATGCCATGCCATCACGGCAACGGGTAATAGGCACGGGCAACAGACAACGGGCAACACGATATTCATGATCATATCATCACAGACGGGGAATAACTTAGAGAGTATGATAACCACCAACATGTACAAATCCATCCAACCAACCCATGCACGAATGACACACGAGCATAAGAGAAAGAAAAAAAAAAAAAAAAAAAAAAAAMAAACTACCYCCCCWCAACCTTCTTACTT
>HG983340.1:314397-331811 GCA_900006255.1 Xeromyces bisporus
AACCCATGCACGAATGACACACSARCAYAAVARAAAAAAAAAAAAAAAAAAAAAAAAGAAACAAACTACCTCCCCTCAACCTTCTTCTTATTTTTCCGATCATAATTCAACACCCTCCGTTTCCGATGCGTCTGCGCCAGTTTCCAGCGACAATAAAGAACCAGCGCATCCTTTAGCAGCACAAAGATACACCCACCAATCACACTCCTCCCCCACCGCGTTTGGAGGAGTGTCGGGCGGCCTCGTTCAAGTATACTCGACGAAGAGGAGGAGGGAAAGGTGGAAGAAGAAGAAGAAGAGGAGGAGGATATCGCAGTCCACGACTTCGGGAGGACGTATTTCAACAACCCGCCCATGCCCGCCGAGACGGCCGGGAATACAAGCGCGCCCAGCACCGTGTCGAGCAGACTGCCGGTGTCCGCGATGAGTTCGTTCTGACCACGGCCCAGTCCGAGCATTTGGCCGTTGTTGTCGCCGGGGCGTTGGCGGCCGCCTCTGTCTCCGCCTCCGCCTCCCTCTCCCTCTCCCCCTCCCCCTTCCGCTGGGGCTTCTTGGGCGTCGTCTTCATCTTGGCCTAGTCCGACTTGTAACTCGAGGTCGATCTCCATGAGGACTTGGTCGTTGTTGTTGTTGTCTCGGTCTAGTGCGGTGTCTTCTTGATGCTGTTGTAGTTGTTCCTCCGTTTCGAACTCGCCCGCTCGCGGCTGCACCTCTGCTATCCACCTGCGCTCCAACTTCCCAAACAGCTTCTCGTAAAGCGTAGCGTAAAAGCTCTTCACATACGGAAGCGCAGCAAACGTCACCGCCGCACTGGGCGGCCACAGATCCACCTCCCGCTCCGGCGCAGAACCCTGCGACGCGAAAAACAACACCGGAATAGCAGGCAACAGCCCCTCCGCATACCTAGTCCTCGAAAATATCAACACCAACGGAATAAACGGCAGCCCCAGGTTCAACCCGGGATTCCAGTACCCGTCCACAGTCACGCTCTCCTCGAATATCCGCCTCGCCTCGTCCGTCCCGAACACGAAGTACATCGAGTACACCCCGTGCGCGCAGCACCCGGCCCACACCGTCCCCGCCAGCGTAAACGCCATCCCCGGCAGCACCAGCCGTCCCGCCATCCGCTCCAGGAATCGTACCAAGTCGACTACGTAGCTGCGCGGCCGCGTCACGACGATTTCGGACTTGCACTGCGGGCATGTCATCTGCGCTGCGCGGGCGTTGCGGTTGCGTGCTCGCGGGTTCTCCATGTCTGCTAGCCAGTCGAGGAGGCAGGCTTCGTGCGCCGTCAGCGCGCAGGGGCAGGGAGAGCGCCATTCTGCATTAAGTGGCGAATCCTCCGTTTCGTCTGTGTAGCAGATCCAGCATCTTCGGACTTCGTTATCGGTGTCGGCGACCGACTTGGGGGTATTATTAGTAGTAGTAGTAGGAGTTGTTGTCGTTGTCGTCGTTTCTGGTGTTGTTGTGTCTGTTGTTGGGTTTTGTTCGCTCAGCGGTTGTTCTCTGTTGAATACGACGGCTTCCACTTCTTCGATTTCGGAGTCGTTTGTGGCTCCTGGAGCTCTTTCTTGTTCGCCGTCGGTTGCGTCTGTCGACCTGGTTCGATGACCGGCCGAGTATTCTGGCATGGACGCCATGAGCAAGAAGGTACAATGTAGGACAGAGGAGAGAGACAAGCACTAATTAAAAGACTAGCAAGCGGTATTTAAGATCAACATTCTGCGAAGTAACTGTACATTGATGGTATGCAGTGGCTAAGTATTGACAGGTTCTGGTTCTGGATGTCGACAGCTCGTGACTTCAAGTGGACCGCGGGCGACAAACAGTCACGTGGCCACAGCCGCGGCGAAAACAAGACAAACAGTTGACGGCGAAGATTCACAGCAGGTCCAGTTGACGCTTCCAGTTGGCTATGTATTCCTCCCAAATTTCTATGCAAAAAAAAACATAAACAGCTCAAAGGAAAAGATTATGTACACATCAAAATGCCGGTAAAATAACGATCCCTGAGAAGAAAGAAAAAAGAAAATAAAACAAGTGGAAACTTTTCGAAAGCTGCATCACTTTTCCTTATTCCACTTTTACCTTTACGCAATGATGAAAAACCCCGAAGAACGCCGTTGGATATCAAAAACAAAATGCCCAAGTCCATATGGCACAGAACTTTTAGCCGAATTAGTACATATTAGAACTTAATGCCCCTCTTCCTCATCAGGGCTTTTCTCTGCTTTTCTTTCTCTGTAGAGGTAGTTAGTAAAGTGTCGCTTCTCGCGGATACTAGGGGACAAGTAAGTAGACATACCATCATCGTAGACAAGGGGCTCGTGCAGAGCATTTCCACCAGGAACCATAGGAAGAACAGGTACCTTCTGGTCAGTGCAGACCTCAAGAAGCGCGGGACCGTCAGTCTCCAGAAGCCACTTCAGCTTCTCCTCGACCTCAACGGGTTTGGAAACACGCTGTGCTTGTACACCCATGGCATGCGAGAGAGCGACAAAGTCCGGGTTCTTCTGGTGCGTATGCGAGTATCGGTCCTCATAGAAGAGGTTCTGCCATTGCGTAACCATTCCCTGTTCCTCGTTGTTGAGGAGGATAACCTTGACTCCAATGTTGAACTGGCTTGCGGTTGACAGCTCGGTAAGGGTCATGTTAAAGGATGCATCTCCGTCAATGTCGATAACGAGAGCTTCAGGACGAGCCACCTTGGCCCCAATCGCAGAGGGAAGACCGTATCCCATGGTACCCAGACCGCCGGAGGTGATCATGGTGCGCGGATGGCGCCAGCGGAAGTGCTGAGCGGCCCACATCTGGTGTTGGCCGACACCGGTTGTGATGATAGTTCGATCCTTGAGGGGTTCGGCGAGCTTGTCGAGCTTCTCAATCACCGCTTGCGGCTTGATACCACCGTCAAGAGTCTCTCGCTCGTACAGAGACAGCGGGAAACGCGACTTCCAGTAGTTGATCTGGTCAAACCAAGGCTTTCGCTCAGAGACAGGCTCGACGCGAGGAAGGAGAAGACCAAGGTTGGCAGCGCAATCACCCTCGACGGCCTCGTTTGCCTGGACCACCTTGTTGATGTTCTTGGGCATCACTTCGAAGTGTACAATACCTCCACGGTTCTCTGAAGCAGCGAGTTTGGCCTGCGGCGCAAACTTGCCGACATTTCCAGTGACACGATCGTCGAAACGAGCACCAACGGCAAGAATCAGGTCAGCTTCCTGCATCGCCATGTTGGCATAGGCGGATCCGTGCATTCCCAGCATGTGAAGCGATTTGGGGTCCTGCTCGTCGAAACCACCCAAGCCCTGCAAGGTTGTGGTTACGGGAATCTGGGCCTTGTCGGCCAGTTCCTTGAGAAGCTTCGGGCCTTCCTCGGTGGCGAGGATACCTTGACCGACGTACAGGATGGGCTTCTTGGAGACATTGACCAGGCGAGCGACACGGCCAATGATGGCCTCGAGATCCTTCTGAACCAGTTCACGGGCGGCCAAGCTAGCGGCACTAGGAAGCGAGGGAAGAGTGCTGTTCATCGGAATAGGCTTGCGGAGAATGCCTGCGGTGATGTCTTTGGGAAGGTCGACCAGAACCGGACCGGGCCGGCCGGTGGTGGCAATCTCGAAGGCCTCTTGGATGCGACGAGGAAGTTCGGCAACGCTCTTGGCCATGACATTCCACTTGGTGCAGGCTCTGGAAACACCAACGACGTCGGCCTCCTGGAACGAATCGGTACCGATGGACGAGGTGGGAACCTGGCCGCAGAAGACGACCATCGGGGTGCCGTCAGATAGGGCATCTTGGAGAGGAGTCATTACATTAGTGGCACCAGGACCGGAAGTGACCAAAACAACACCCGGCTTGCCAGAAGCACGGGCATAACCCTCAGCCATGTGACCAGCACCCTGTTCATGTCTTGGAAGAACGAAATCGAAGTGGTTTGAGTTGTGAATGGCATCGAAAACGGGAAGAATGGCACCACCAGGGTAGCCAACTAGCAAAGAGAGTTAGCATACTAAAGTTCATATACAAAGGAACCATGAGACAACAACTCACAGACATGCTTGACACCAAGACGCAGCATCATCTCGTGAAAGATTTCACCACCGCTAAGACCGACAAACCTGATACAGACAGATCGTTAGTATTACATCGATTAACCAAATCACATAGGAGGCAGTAGGAAAAAACCACATACGAGTCATCAAGGTCGGGAACGGCGCGGTTTTGAAGCGGATGAACCTCATTACGCTGCGGTTCCTGATTGAATGCAGGGCTCGGGACGGGCCTTGTATCACTGAAAACGACATAGACAAACCAACGTTAGAACCACCACAACGGTTGGTTGGTTACCGAGAGATCAACTCACGGTTGCGCAGTAGCAGTACTCTGGCTTCGCTTAGCAGTTAAGCCGGACGAGTTGCGGGGCGAAGCAGAAGCCGCTATGGCGGAGGAAGAAAAGGGACGTCTGGAGGGACCGGCGGCGAGGATTCTTTGGCACTGGAGAGCGCGCATGGCGCTCTTTGACGGTCTTAGAGGCATCATCATCTTTTTGGAGGAAGACGACAGCCAGGAGGAGAGTGGAAAGGGAACGGGAGGAGAAAAAGAAGACACAATAAATGAGTCAGAATGAATTCCTCGGGAAGAGAAAAGAGGGAGAAAGGAAGCCTTAATATTTCTAACTTTTTGCTGCGGTCTGATTGGCTGGTGGTCTCCGATCATCGGGGGTGGTTGATGCCTCGGTAGTCAGGCATCTCTACATCATCCTCCTTCACCATAGTAGTTGTACCACATCACTACTACAACATAGCAAGTAACACTCATAGTCTTTGGCTAGTCCTCACTATCGGGACTATCGAGTGATTCCTGACCCGAACCAGACTGCAGAACGAGCGCTGACCAGTAAGTTGACAGTAACCACCGGCATCTCACTGAGCCGGAGGGCCTCGACCACATTGACCTCTTCATAGACTTTACAGAGTACCTAATCAGGAGAGAAGAAATTCAATTTGATCTTCCTTATATACCTACATATATTTCCTTCTTTCTTTCTCTCTATTATTCCTCAGTTGAAGGACTACGGACTACTGACCTAATCACCCCGCAATAACTATGGCAACCCCGCAAGAACTCGTTCCCCAGACTGACTCCATCGTCGACGTCTACTCTGCCGACCCCTCGGCTCCCTCCATATCCTCCCAGGACCAGTCGCGATGGAACGCCTTGATCTCCCAATTTACCAAACACTATGGCCATCGCCCCGATTTCGTCTCTCGTAGTCCAGGTCGCGTCAACATCATCGGAGAGCACATCGACTACAATCTCTACGATGTGCTTCCCACCGCTGTCAGCGTCGACGTTCTGATCGCCGTCAAGGCTATCCCCTCCAATGAGGCGGATCATGGCTCGGTCGTCAAGATCTCCAATGTAAACCCGGACAAGTTCCCCAGTCGTCAGTTCACGATCCCTCGTGACTCTGAGATTGAGATCGACCCCAAACATCACGACTGGACGAATTACTTCAAATCCGGTGTTCGGGGGGCTATGAAGTTCTTGCGCCAGAAGAACTCGGATCAGCCTGTTACTCCTGCTAGTATGGAGGTTCTGTTGGATGGCAATGTACCTCCCGGCGGTGGTATTTCTAGCAGTGCTGCTTTTGTCTGTTCCAGTACTTTGGCTGTTACCAAGGCGAACAACCATGATATCTCCAAGCAGGAATTGCTGGACTTGGCTGTTGTTTCGGAACGTGCAGTTGGTGTCTACTCTGGAGGGTAAGTCAATTCTAATCTCTTATGTGAGTGATATACTGATCATTGCTATCATAGAATGGACCAAGCTGCTTCCATTTTCTCTGCTCGGGGGTATCTGCTCTACACTCAATTCTTCCCCCGCTTTGCCGTGCAGCATGTTCCCATCCCCAAGGCCGAGCACGAGATTACTTTCCTCGTTGCGCAGAGCTTCGTCTCGTCCGCCAAGGCCGATACGGCTCCTCGTCGCTACAACCTCCGTGTGGCAGAATGCACCCTTGCCGCCGTTGTGCTGGCGAAACTAAACGGTGTAACCCTTACCAAAGACAACAGCTCACTAGGCTACAGCCTCCGCAACTTCCACTACGAATTGATGCAGAAAGAAGGCCGTCTCAACGACCCACTCGAAAACCAAGTCGACACCGTAATCCAAGTCGCATCCAAGCAACTCACCCAAGAGAACGGCTACACGCGCGAGGAAATCGCCAGCATCCTAAACCTCACCGTCCCCGAACTGGAGTCCAAATTCCTCTCCACCTTCCCCGTGCAGGCGGACCGTTTCCAACTCCGCCAGCGCGCCCTGCACTGCTTCACCGAGGCCCGCCGCGTGCTCGACTTCAAAGCCTGTCTCTCCAACTCGTCGACGCTTGACGAAAACCGCATCCTCTACCTGGGCCAGCTGCTCGATGGGTCGCAGAACTCTTGCCGCACGCTCTACGAATGCAGCAGTCCGGAGGTTGATGATATTTGTGCTATCGCTCGCCGCGCTGGTACCTGGGGTAGTCGGCTGACTGGTGCCGGGTGGGGTGGTTGTACTGTTCACATGCTGCCGCAGTCGAAGGTGGAGGCTGTTACGAAGGCGCTTAGGGAGGAGTACTACTATAAGTGGTTCCCGGGGATTAGCGAGGAGAAGATGGCGGATGCTATGGTTATTAGCAAGCCTTCTAGTGGGTCGTTTATGTGAGTGCACGCTGCTGTATCTGATGGTTGGAATAGGGCTAACATTTGGTTCTAGGATTACTGGAGCTGCGATTTCTCAGGTTCAGGTTTGATTTTAGCCAACTTGACGCCGTCTGGCATTTTCATGGGAGGTATTGTCAATTGAATTAACTTCTTATGATACGACGAATCTATATAGAAGCAAAATAACATACAAACCAACCTACTTCTTCCCAAAAAAATCACTCATCTTCTTCATCCCAGTGGTATTAACCTTCTTCAACTCCCTAACCCCCCTCGACTCGCCCGCCCTCTTCTTCTTCTGAAGTAACTCCTCCGCCTCCTCGGCCTTCCTCTTCAACAACCCGCGCATCTCATTCCCCAGAACATGCTCCTCCTTCAGCGCCTGCTGGATGTTGTAATCGGTCAGATCGAACGACCCCACGGCCTCGGCGCGGAGGGCGGCGAGGCGGTTCAGGCGGTTCGTGAGGAGGGTGAAGTCTATCGGGGAGTTGTTTTGGGTGAGGTGGTGGGTGAGGTTGGCGGTTTGGGGGGGTGGGAGGTAGGTGTTTAGGAGGTGGGTTAGAGCTGTTGAGAGGCGGAGGAGGTGGGTTATTTGGTTGTCTTGTTTTTTATTTTCTTCTTTGTCTTTGGTTTCTCTTGCTGGTGCTGGCGCTGATTGGGAAGTTGAATCCATTTTCCCTGCCTCATTCTTATCCTCATCTTTAGATCCATTCTCACCAACACCAACATCCTCCCTCTTCTCACTCATCAACGGCTCAGCAAGCGCCCGCCTCACAAACCTCTGCTCCAAACTCGGCGGCAGCCCCTGCGCAACCACCCTCTCCGCCTTCCCAACCAACACCCCCAACAGCTTCATCTCACTGAACCGATACATCCGCTCCTCGCCCGCCTTCACGGTGTCGCAGACCGCCTCCACGCGCTCCCGCAGCACATCCCGCATGGCGTCGTGGTACAGCACGTAGCGGAGGTGTTCGTGCAGGTCGTCGGCTTGGGAGTCGAGGATGTCGTCTAGTGGTTGGAAGAGGGTTTTTGGTTTGTTGGTGTTGGTGTTGGTGTTGGTGTTTTTGGTGTTTGAATTGGGCTTTGACTGCGACTCGGTTGGTGCTGGTGTTGCTGCTGGCGTTGGTGCTAGTAATGGGATCATGAAGAATGCGATGTCGACTGGTGTTGCGATCCAGAGTTCGGCGGTGCTGGTTATTGCTCCTCCTCCTCCTCCTCCTCCTCCTCCTTCTCCTCCTCCTGCTTCTGGGGGTTGTTCTTCATTCTCCTTATTATCTGCTTCCGCGGTAGATTCATAATCCTCCCTTTGCGAAAACGTAAACAACGTACTCCGAAACCTCTTCGGCGGCGCAGAGATAACAGTGAATTCAAACAACCCGGCGCAATCCGGTGAAAAGAAGTACCAATTCAGCTCTCCCGAGCGCGGATCGGGGAGGGTGAGGAGTCTGGCGTTGGGATCGTTCTGGGCGGTGGTTGGGAGGATGAATGTTTTGGTGGGTGTTGGTGTTGGTTTTTGTTCTGGTGGTGGTGGTGGTGGTGGTGGTGCCGCTGTGGTTGTGGTTGTGGAATTGGCCTTGGATCTGGTGTTTTTGGGAGCGACTTTTGCGGTGGATGTTTTGCGTGGTGGCATTTTCTTCTTCTTTCTTCTTTCTTCTTTCTTCTCTTCTTCTCTTCTTCTGGTCTTCTGGTCTCTTAGTAGAATGAGAGGCGTTGTTGAAGTTGTGAAATGTCAGTGACTTCTCCAGACTCCACCAAAATCGAATCCACCAAAACGCGTCGAATTCAGGAACGGAACGCGTTTCGCGACGGATTCTCGCGACTTCACTATTACTGTAAGTAGTATAAAAGTCTCAAAGATAACCTGTTTATTTGTTATTTTGCAATGATTCTGCGATAGGCGCATTACCCATATCTACACCAGTTGGTCTTCGCATGCGACAAGTCTCAGCGTATGACCAAATGTAGCTTGTTCTTGAAGACTGGAAGGAAACTATCTATGCGACATTGAAAGAGACATAGCAGCAATCTCAGAAACCAGTGCCAGAGACTCATGAAAATGGCCGACATCTCCTGGCCCCCAACCTCCCCCCGACAAGCCCTCCTAACCTCCCCAGGCGGCCGAAGAAAGTACCAAGAATACCAAAAACGGCGAGAAAACAACCCAAACTCACCCCTGAAACACGCAAAGAGCACGCCAGACGCACGCTCAAAAGCGCGCCAACTACTGCTCGATGAAAACGACGGTCCCGAAGAAGCTGGCGCCGATGATGACGAGGAGACCCTACAGCTGAAACTCCAGGCCATCGAAGCGCGATTGAGATTGAAGAAACTGCAGAAAAGCAAAGGCAACCCTGGTGACCATGGACTGGCTTCCCCGACTCGACCGTCGTCGTCTCGGTCTCATGATCAGGCTCAACCAGGTCTTTCGTTTCCTGTGAGTCCGAGTGGTGGTGGTGGTGGTGGGAAGACGGAGACGGAGGAGGTTCAGGTCCCGCTATCACCTGCCAGACGACCTGCTGCTCCCGCGCCTGAACCCGCGTCGCCTAGTAGGTTTCTCCTCGGTATCGATAAGGGTCTAAAGGGTCACGACGTGTCTCTGAAGCGTCCGCCCAGTGCCAAGTCTGGGGTTTCGGCGTCGGCTGATCGGGCTGGATATCGAACTTCGCGGGCTGGTGATCCCTTTTTCTCCAAATCGCAGTCGCAGTCGTTTCCGGGGGATGAGCACGACCGTGGTACGACAACGATGCCTATTAAGAGTTTCAGTGAACGGATGGCTGAGAGTCGGTCTGCGGAGAAGAGTCGACGAGAACGCGCGGAGCGGCTGCGCACGAATCGGAGTTCTGCTTTCCAATTCGACAAGAAAGAGGTGGAGGGCTTCAAGACTGCTGCTGCTGAAGAGAGGGCGGATCCGCGACACCAGTCGTCGGTCCCGGAGAGGAATATGGAGTCGTTTAGTCGTGACGAGGTGCTACGGTCTTATCATATGAATTCGTCTGCCTTTAGGAGACGGCACACTTCGCCTAGTAGACGACAGGCGGGAGCGCAGCTGCACGGACGAAACCACAGGTCTGAATCCGGGACGACGAGCTCCTTTGGCAGTGAAGGGGGAAAGACACCCGACTCGACCAAATTCGAGGGCTACTCGTCACTACATCTCTCGAACCGCATACTACCCCATTCCTTCTTAAGCAGGACTCTCGAAGGCAAGAAGGTGATGCGAATCCCCGACCTTCTCAGAGTAGTCAAGGGTCCCGAATTCGAACTCCCCCCCGAAATCGATGGAGACTACGTAGTCTTCGGCATCGTCGCCTCCAAATCCGCACCGAGGGACATCCAACAGCCGAAGAACCGAACAACAACAACAACCGACCCCTTCGACGACGGCCGCAACAACAGAGACAAATACATGGCCATCACCCTAACCGACCTCAACTGGACCATCGACCTCTTCCTCTTCAACACCGCCTTCCCCCGCTACTACAAGCTGTCCGAGGGCGTCCTCATCGCCCTCCTCAACCCATCCATCATGCCCCCGCCCAAGCACAAACTCGACACAAACCGCTTCAGCCTCGTCCTCTCCTCCTCCGACGATAAGGTCCTCGAAGTCGGCTTCGCCAGGGACATCGGCTACTGCAAGGCGGTTCGGAAGGATGGCAAGACCTGCCAAGCCTGGCTCGACGCCCGCAAGACGGAGTTCTGTGACTTTCACGTCGATCTGCAGGTGCGTCGGACGCAGTCGAATCGCATGGGCGTGAATGCCGGAACTGCCATGTTCGGGCCTGGTGGTCGTTCGGGCTCGAGGACTGGTTACTTTGATGATTTCAATAATAAGAGGAAGAGAAGTTACGCTAAACCTGATCCTAACGCTGCTCCAGTTCCCGGCCACGCTGCTAGAAAGCCAGACCGCGCCAAGTACGATCGCGAAACACAGTCGACGTACTACGTCTCGCCCGCACCGTCCGCGGCTCGTCTTCAGCAACAGTACGGCGGCGGCTACGGCGGCAGCGGTGGTGGTGGTGGTGGCAGCAGCTTCCCCCGCTTCCAATCAGGTGGTCAGTCCACAGCCTCCCTCATCGACGCAGACGACGATAACCCCTTCGCTGCCACCGTCTCCGCCCGCGGGTCGGAGAGCAAGGAAGAACGCACCCGTCGCCGACTCGCCGCGCACCAGCGCGAACGCGACATCACCCACAAACTCGTCACGTCCAGGGCCACCGGTGTTGGTGCGGAGTATCTACGTGCTGGTCTTGGTGGCAGCGAGGGCAACAGCATCGCCAACGGCAACGGCGCTTCTTCCTCTTCTTCTTCCACCCCTCGTCCCACTTCTCCATCTCGACGCCAAAACCAGAACCAGAACCAGAACCCTAATCACAACCCTAATCCTACTCCCACTCCTACACCAACAAACGCACTCGGCCTCCCCCTCCCCCTCTTCCGCAACGCCGCAAACGTCCGTCTCAGTCCCATGAAACGCGCGCATGCGCACGGCGGGGATCGGCCTGGTGAGGCTGGGAAGAAGACGAGGTTTATCACGGCTAATGGTATTCGGGAGGCTGGGAGGGATAGTTTTGGGAATGCAAGTGTAAGTAGGAATGGTATTAGGGGTGCTACTGGTGGTGCTACTGGTGGTGGTGGTGATGACGATGATGATGATGAGCTTGATATTGTCTGATTTGTTGGAGGTGTTTTGGCTTTGGCTTCTGCTGGCTGGCTGTATTTTGATACCTTTTGTTTTGTGATACTTTACGGAGTACTATGTACCAAATTGCTTTGGTTTGTTGATAAATAACTATGATACCTACGGAGGAAATTGGCAGTTAATTGAGTGTACAAGCCCTATCCTATCCTATGTCTGAAATCACAGTAATCATTCCACTCGTATGCACGATAGTTCG
Source organism: Xeromyces bisporus (assembly GCA_900006255.1). NCBI lineage: Eukaryota > Fungi > Ascomycota > Eurotiomycetes > Eurotiales > Aspergillaceae > Xeromyces > Xeromyces bisporus. Next base: position 326,000 of record HG983340.1, read on the forward strand.
TATCATAGTCAATTGGGATATCTGATCTAAGTCTACCTACCTAAGTCTACTTATACCTAACTAAGCCTATCAATCAATCAATCAATGAACCACTGAAGAACCAAACCTCAATTCAACCCACGAAAAACAAGAACAAGCCAGCCGTAAAGCCACGCCGGAAAACATAACAAGACAAGACAAGACAAGCAGATACATAGCATACCCCGGTATCACACACTGACCCGACCCATTTCCCAAGAATCCGTGATCTTGACTTTAATAAGAACAGCAAGTAACGAAAGTGAGTAAAAGCGTCAGAGAGAGGAGAAGGCGGACGTCGATGACACGACGAATAGAAGGGAACAAAAGAGACAGAAATAGTCCGTGCCGATGTCGACAAGGTGCGAGTGTGAGTGAACATTGGATTGGCTTCCAAGTCCAAAGACACAGCTGGCCGGAAAGCGGAAGACCGTGTCGTTTTTTAGAATAAGGTATTATAAAGGATATTAATCGTTTCAATCGTAAGCAAGAAGGGAAGAGAGAGATGGAGTTATTTCATGTCGACGACACGGTAGCGGTCTTGCTCCCTCGTGACCTCTTCGCGGCGGGACCACCTGTTGTTTCGGCATCTCTCTTTTTGGGCTTGGATATTGCACCGGTGGGTGCTTGTTTCTTTCGTAGCCAGCCATCAAATGGACTCGCATGCTTCCTCCTTGTCGTAGAAACCGGGGTCCTGCTGTGATCAACGCCGTCTTGGTTTAGCAGGGTGCGCGAGGATGTCCCAGGTGGTGTAACGGGTCGGTCTGGTACTTCTTCTGCTACTTCTTCTTCTTCTTCCTCGTTATGGTCACTTTCGCCTGTGGAATTCTGGGGCATTGTGTGATCCTCGATGTCAGTGGCCGCCTCTTCGTCTGTGTCGTTTGGTTGTTTATCTTGAGAGCTGCGGCTGCGGGAACTGGGGAAGAGGACACGGGGCTTGATGGATGACCGATCCAGTGGTCGTGCGTCCGAGACAATAGATGAGTCTATGAGATCAGGACGAGAAGCCAATAGGCCCAAGTCGTCGTCATCGTCTTCTTCGTGATTGTCTTCTTGGAACTTGCGGAAAACTTTTTTGCCCCGACTAGACAGAACTTATGTTAGAAGAGATACCAGGTGGATACACTAAAGGATGATAAAACTTACAACACGTAGAACATGCCGTCGTCTCGCTTGAGTGCCTCGCCGACTTCTTCGTCGCGCTTTTCATTCGTCTTCCCTTTTCTTGCGGATCGGGATTCGGATTTCCGTGCGGTTTCTGTGTTGCTAGGCTTCTTATAAAACAAGTTCCCCTTGCTCTCGTGTAATTCTGGGATACGATCGCGAGAATCGGTGTAAATTTCAATCTTGGACTGACGACTCCCGCTCATATCGTCGCTGAGATCAGTCAAGGAAAAGCCAGTAGCCTTTCTTCCTTTCTTGTTGCGCCCAGACGTGGAACTCGAAGGAAACAGGGTCCGAGTAGCGTTTGAAACATCGCCGACCGCCTTCTTCCTAGGCGTCTTCGCGGGTGTTGGTAGCATTCCATTCGTTAACGTAGACCGGAACGCCTGCGAAGGAGGCTGTTGAGACAGTGCCGGGTCTGATTCGGCGAGATCCGAATCATCATGGTCACTCACGTCGCAAGTGTTGTCGAGTGAATGCGTCGGAACAAAGTTCTTCTGTCGCCCTGGCTGACTTTTCTGAGGGGTATTATGAATCGACCCGGGTGACAATGACCCAGCCTCCGTGTACTTCTGCTTTCTTGAGACCTTGTCACCAAGACTCGGAGGTGGAGTCGCCTGTCGTTCCCTCGAGCGTCGTTGGCTGGCTATTCTAGCAGACTGGCGAGGTGCGTATGGTTCGTACGCATCATGAATCGGCCCATGTCGCGGAGTAGGAGGGACCAGGATTTCCGACGGCGGCGGCGGTGTCGTCGCCATTATCGTGTCAGTTGGATGGGTTTCAACGCTGCAGATGTCTTCCAGCCCGAACAGCTTTGGTTTCTCTTCGTCGTATACGTATACACCACTTAAGCCGGTAAAATAATAGGCCAATCGAAGTAAGGAAGGTCGCAATGGGTAATCCTAACGAATTGAGCAGGATAAATATCGTCGATGGAAGTTGATGCCGCAAACACAAGGCGCGTAGAGTACGTATTCAAAGAGCCGCGACTCTCCGCAGACAGGTAGCAGAGATCCGATGGCTTTTCCAAGGGTCAAGACAATAGCAGCCAAGACAATAAGCGTAATTCCGAATAGAAATGCACTTGCGAGAGCGAAACGAGAGAAAATGAAATAGTCAAGATGGAGAGGAAAGGAGAAGAGGAAGAAGAAGTGATGAAAGCCGGTGGAGGTTCGTTGGAGGTCGGAATTCCCAGCCACTCTCTCACCGCCTTTGGTTTCTGCAATACATACGTACTCCGTACCTATTACTACTGCATCCAGTGCATAAAGTATAAACATCAACCATACCATGACTGTCCCCAGCGCGGCTGAAGAAATTGAGAGACTTCAACTCTCGGATTCCGATACGGAAGACCTCTGGAACTCACCGTCCAAGCGACGGAGCCAGAAACATAGCAAGAAGACCCCAGACGAAGACAGAAGCGCACCCGAGCCCAGACATTCACACGATGACGGGTCTGTATTTGACCGTGAAGAAGCTCGGGAGGCTGCTTTGCGGAATGAATTACAAAGCGTACGAAACATCAGCGAGGTGATTGAGGGTCTTCTGGACAGCCTGGATAATGCAAAAGGAAACATGGAGGTATAGTCCCGGAGAACACGGTCTCGAATTGCACAAACAAGAGCCAATTGTTCTGCTAACTCGTGGAACGATCAGACCGTCTCTCGAACAGTCGATTCAGCCTCCGCACTACTAAGCACCTGGACCCGCATCCTCTCTCAAACGGAGCACAACCAACGATTAATACTTAATCCCAACTGGCAGGGAGCCTCGCAAGATGCTGCGGATATCGAGAATGAAGCGATAATGAAACAGCAGGCGGCAGAGCAACAAGCGCGGGAGCTACAGCAGCAGAGAGAAGCGGCGCTTCGAAGGGCCGAGGAAGTGAGGAGACCGCAGTCGTCTGACCCGACGGCCAGGAATAGACTTGGGGCAACTCGGGGAAAAGTACGTGGAACAGGTCTGGGAAGGACGCCGAGCGTTTCGTATTCCGGCACAAGTTCCAGTGCGTCAAGAACGACGGCGAGCAGAGGCACTACATCAGCTACGACAGGTACGCGAAGACCTGTTAGCGGCAGAGGTGTTACGAGGGGCACGGGGGTAGCTCGAGGCCGGGGCAGGACGTAGGATGGTTGATTTGGTGGATTTACGGGTTTTCTCTACGAGAGCAGGACAAAAAAGCTGGAGACCTGAATAAAATACCCAGTTTCTTCCTTTTGTTGCTGTAATTTTTCCCATCGGATAACCATCTTATCGCGCCAAGCCTCGACTGACAACGATGCGAAAACGCGTCAACAGCCTCACCAAAAGAGACCACACTAATACCTAATAACCACCCCGTACTCCGTATTATTATGACCCTCATAGACTCATCCGGGCAACTTATAATTACTACTATTAGATATAATGAACTTTGCACCTTACCAAGATGAATCGCCGGAGATCGAACGGGCCTTCTCACCTCCAGGTACCGGTAGCAACCTCCGATCTCCCCGCGAGTCTCCTCCGAATCCATACAGTCACTATCCCGGCGGCAGCAGCAGCAATCAATTCGCCGGCACAGGGCGCATCCAAACGAGCGGATATGGAAACACCGGCTTCGGCAATAATGATCTCGAAGGCGGCAGACTCAGCTTAGGAGCTTTCGACACGAGTCTCCCGATTCGCGCGGACGTTGAAGCTATGCTGGCATACCTGCTTCTTCCGCCCGCTGGGGGAGTATTGCTGCTTTTGGTGGAACACAAGAGTGATTATGTGCGGTATGTTGATATGTCGAACCTCAGTCGAGGCATATACCTGGTCGTTTTTTTGCTGACGGTGAATTATGCAGCTTCCATGCCTGGCAATCAAGCATGGTCTTTGCGGTGTTATTTGTATGCCCTTACCTTCTTACTATACGGAGTATCATACTCTACTCCCGCTCCAATTCTGACGTGAACGCTCTTCTCCTCTCAGCTATTACATCTCCTGTTAACGTGGTCGAGTTTTCTGTCTTGGCTGTTATTCATGGTTGACCTCGCCCTAATCGGCTTCTTGAGTCTTCATGCATATCGAGACGGTGAGTTGCCCCCCGGGAGGTCATGTCGAGAAAAAGACAGTTCCGGATGGCTTTCTTGCTAAGATGCGCCAATTGACAGTTGATACTCTCGATCATTACGAGGTTCCTATCTTTGGTCGACTCGCGAATCATTTCGTTGATGACGAGTGAATACCTAATGAATGAATGAATGAATGAATGGACGTTGGCTTTTCCATATGTATCTGCGTTCTACGTATACATATACCCTCACGACACGCCGGTTTATGCCTCCATTTCTCCCCTGGTATGTATGTATGATATACAAATGCTATATATATGCATGTATTATTGGTCTTCAGCTTTTCATTCCATCAATATTCCATGTGATATAACAGACCTAATCCATGATATGCATGTTTACTGCTCCAGTCCATAGTTCTTCCTCATTCGCGGCATCAAAATATTCGCGAAGCATGCGCGCAATTCTCTCACGCCGTTCCTTACCGGCTACGGTTCAGAGATCTTGCCCATCAATGACTTCAACCATGTCAACTTAGCACTTAACCTGTTTTTCTGCAGATTCCTCCAACCAACCAAAACCAAACCACATGAAACCATTAGCCACCGTTTTGACGTGTAACAGTGGTCTGTTGAACCTTGTACCTTTTCCAGACTAACTCACTACCGTGCCATTTGCCTTCGGTTTCTTCGTTTTTATATGCAGTCATAGAAGTTGGTGTAGGTATAGATTGAATGGGAATAATGGGATGGCCGTCGATTAATGACAACCACCGTCACCGTCACAAACGACCCGCGACGACGACTAGATAGTCAGTCAGTCAGTCGTTCTTTTACCTACCTCCTTCTTCTTCTTCTTTTTTTTTTTTTTTTTTTTTTTTTTTTTGACCGGGGAGCCCATCTACCTAATCCATAATCCTGATCCTGAAGATCGTTGCAGATACAGACATCGATCATGTGTCAAGTCCACCGCGTCATAAACAGCTGCGGCCACCGAAACGACCACGTCCTACTCCCCTGCCACATCGCAAAACGACGAATGCTCCCCACCTGCAAACCCCTACCCCAAACCCCCCAAAACAGTGGTCCCAATCATCATCACAGAAAGAGGAGAAGCAGAACCAGCACCAGCACCAGCACCAGCAACGACTACGAACCAGGTCCAGATCCAGATCCAAACTCTGCTCCGGAGCCTTCTTCTTCATCGAGCACAGCCAACGCCAACGACAATGGCGATGACGATGACGATGACGATGATAACGACGACGCTAGCTGCCTCATGGTCCCCAGCGGGTTTCAGTTGGCGACACCAGTACCGCCGTCTCCCGACGTCGAACTGGAAATGAATGATGGGTATGAGTGCGAGGAGACGGCTAAGGGGGATTTTGGGAGCGTGCCCGAGTTTGGGTATCATGCTTGTTCGGAGCCGTATTGTAATCATGCTTCCATTAGGACGTTGGCTTGTCCTCGTGGGTTTCGGTGTATGGTTAGGGGGTGTGGTGTTGTTGATTAGGGTTAGGGTTGGTTGGCTAACTAAACCGGTTTTTTYTTTTTTTTTTTTTTTTTTTTTTTTTTTTTTTTTTTTTTTTT